>NW_011627372.1:63281-138898 GCF_000204515.1 Acromyrmex echinatior | reverse complement strand
AAATGTAACTTTGTAAAATTCGTTATTGTTACAAAAAATATAATAATACTACTTTGATAACAACAATATTTCTTCTTTTAACACAAAATTCAAAATATATATAAATATATATAAAAAAAATATATAAAATTAATAATAAAACAAAAAAGAACGTATCCTCAAACGGAACAAAATTAGAAAGCCAATTACAATTTCAGACAGTATCCACAATGTTGACATTCATAGTGCCTCTTCTTGACGCAGATTATTTTATTTCAATAAGGATTTAAGAGATTTATGCATATAAATGCTTTTGAAAGGCAGATACGTAGTTCAGTTTTATTATTGATGGTGATGCGTACGAATATCTGACGTCATTAAAACATAAAGTAACGTAGTCATTAAAAAGGCAACAAGATACTCTCTTACGTACATCAAGTAACAATCTTACGGTGAAGATAACTGAAGAGAAAAAAATAAATTTTATATGCGTAAAAATATAGGTATTACACGACAGTAATTATGCACGATTGAGGGTGATCGGCAAAGAGGCATGACGAAACTGGTAATATCAACGTTAAGCGACAAATCGAGTTGCCTTGCTTTTATGACACGCGAGTAGAATGTAATTACCGTGATATTACTTGCACGACTATTACGTTAAAGTCACGCAACTGCTACAGGGAAAATTTATTGTGTGTGTACGTATCTCTTAATGCTTATTCTACACGTACAACTTCATTATGTAGCTTCTTTATTAGGTCAATCCCATTTATTTCTCCGTGTCCAGAGTAGAAAAGACTTTTTTTTTCTCCGTTATATGTCAACATAATAATACAATTGAATGTATATGCACGAAATTATAAAATTGCGCGGAGATTATATATGACTGAATATCTAGAAAAACTCATTCCGGCAAATGTCGGATATTTAGCTGATAAAGGATTGAAGATCAGTAAAATTTTACATATAGTATTCACCATTATGTAAAGAATAAAAATGTCACCGAACATTTATCTGTTGCCACAATACATGATATTAAATTTGCACGCAAAGAAAAGATACAGAAGCTTTTATAATAACATTTGGAGAAATACTGCTATAAATCAAACGGTCCCAAGTTGTAGATTAATGAAATTTTTATACACACGCTCTAAAAAAATATCGATGTGGATTTAACCCATGCAGTATCTACATAATTCTCACCATTTTGGTGTTAATATTAACATCAACACGGTATGGATTTATAACCTCTGGTGTTTATATCAGTATTTCTCCATGAATTTAAAATATCCCTATAATGTTAAATCCACATGACGTTAGTGTTATTATTGACACCAACACAGTCAACAAAATATATAGTATGTATAGAGACGGCATGGTGTTAAATCCATATCGATATTTTTTAGAATGCATCGTCTTTCTCGATCGCGATTATGTCGCGTGGAAAAAAAATCGTATCTAAATAAGCGCGATATTTATGTGCTGGCGCAATATCGTAATAGCGCGAGTGGCGATAGTACAATAAATTCATACGTTCAGCAATATCTCTCTCAATGAGTGCGTCGGGCGTTCACGGTTTTAATTTCGCCCCGGTTATGCAAGATCACCGCGGATACATAAATCGACGGAAAATCGCTAAATTGGTAGCGGCGGCTGCATTCCAATTTTTCCCCACGCTTGCCGTGCGTGCATACATTATAGAGATATGTCGTCAGGAATAAAAGTTACGATCGCTAGCCCGGGGAGGGAAGCATAATAATAAAAAACAAAAGATAAACACATAATTATTCTATCAACATGACTCGTTTATTGTGGATCATTGAATCGTGGGGTGGTCCAGACAATAAAGGGAAAAAGAAAAGTGTGCGTGAAATGGATCACTGCGCTTTTTTTCATCGGGTGTAATTTTCCTGCAGTTTTTCGTCATTTCTGCTCGTTCGTGTTCGAGGCATCCGGGGTAATACTGGGAATTACACGGTATTTTGCGCTACGTGTTTGCAATAGGCTAAATGTTGTGCTCGTGAGGGTGCCTTGCTCTGACGCCTTCGATCCTCGAAAGAGAGGCGCGGGTTAAGTAAACGGGAGGGGTGAGATGGGATGTTCATACGTGGAAGCGGGATTGAAATATCAGGGCGTACGATTCGCTCGTAAATGGAACGCTCGCCGATTTTCCGGATTGTGAGGGATGAAGGGGTGGCGAGCGGCGGAACGTGGAGGGAAAATGCGCCGTCGAGAAGGAAGTCGTTTCGCCTAGACGACACGGCGGCAAGTTCGAATGGCCGGAAGCGAGGCGACGATATCGTTCGCTATTTCCAAGAGATATCCCTGTGCTTGGTGATGAAGGGTAACAGAGATGGTGTCTCATACATGCGTTGTACGCTGTGACGTTTTCTCTTGCAAATTTATTCGGCGATATATCAGGCAACTTCTTGCTTCTGCCTTAATGGCGGTGTTCCGATTTTGGCTTTTTTGATCTTCCGATGGCGGATTGAATACGAAGAGTAGAGAGATCAGAAGAGTGGAAAGGCCAAACGCGAGTTAATTTCCTTATCGACGACGATCGATGCTTCGACGGGCCGAGATACGCGGATGATCGGCGAGCGAATTTCGTTCCGTTTGCTCGTGAGCACTGCTGTTTGCCGTGAGTATTACCACCAACCTGGAAGTATAATTTGTACGGTGAATAAACTTAAAATGTGTGTTAATACCGGACTGTGCATAACGGTGTGATAATAAAAAAAGGAATGGGAATTGCACGGTGATAAATTTTCAAAAAAGAAAGTATAATTTACGTGGCTTATCCTCTTGATAATTCTCTCCAAGGTAAAGAATGATTTATTAACTGTATAAATTAAAACGAGTTGCAGGATTATCGATATTAATGAATTAAATAACTCAAACTCAATATAAATGTCATCACGTGTATGGGATAAGAGATCTACCATATTTTACACGCACAAGAGATCTGCAATATTTTATTATAATTATATTGAAATTTCAATGTTTTCTTCAGGATCGATATATATATTTGTTTATTAATTTTATTTATATACTTTTTGACACCATTAATTTCATAAATTAATCTTTTCTCCCGAACAAATTTCGCGCCAATTGTTTGTTGCGAGCATTATCACCAGCTTGGAAATTAATTCATACGATTAATGAGTTTAAGATGTGTATTAATGCTCGCCGGAGCGTGTATAGTTGCTCGATAATTATGAAGAAAGAAATTACATGGCGATAAATTGTCAGAGAGAAAAGTTCATTTTCGTGACTTATCTTCTCGAATCTTTCCGAGATTAAAGATGATTTATTTATTTGTTATTAAAACATAGTTTTAAATATTTTATTAGCAATTTTTTGTTTCATTCCATTGTTTTTGTATTTAATTTTTAATGTTTGTGAAGCTTTTATATTATACTTTTTTTAAATATTTAATAAAGCATCTATATATATATATATATATATATAATTTATATTATATGTATTATTTTTTAAATTTATTTATATTGAACTTTACTCTTCGATATTCTCAATTAATTGATTTCTTAATTGATTATAATTTATACCGTAAGTATTATTACCAATCTAATTGATTCGTAACAATAAAATCAACAATAATAAAATACACAGTAATAACACATCTCACCTCCACCGCCGCCGCCGCCGTATCCACCACCACCGTATCCGCCACCACCGCCTAATTTCCATCCACCGCTGCCGCCGCCGAATCCACTACTTCCACCACCGAGCTTCCATCCGCTGCTACCACCGCTGTATCCACCGCTGTATCCACCGCCACCGTATCCACCTCCGCCGCCAAGCTTCCATCCACCGCCGCCGCCGCCGCCGCCGCCACCGCCGTATCCGCCACCTCCATATCCACCTCCGTCGCTAAGCGCGATTACTTTGATGATCTTTCCACCGCCACCGTAACCACCACCGCCGCTACCGCCGCCAAATCCACCACCGCCAAACTTCCATCCGCCACCTCCGCCGCTATAGCCACCGCCTCCGTAACCACCGCCGCCGTATCCACCTCCGCCGCTACCGCCGAGCTTCCATCCACTGCTGCCGCCGCCGAAACCACCGCCGCCATAACCACCGCCGCCGCTGCTTATGTAACCACCTATAATTTCAAAATTATGATAGACTTCATTATTTTTCACCGCATTCGAAAATTTTAATTTCTTAGTTAAGTAACCGCAATTTATAGAGACATGGGATGTGTGTGTGTTTATGATGTACGATTTATTGACTTTCTTTATGTGACTACGAGCTTCGTACCAGATGATTGCGCTCGCTTATGTCGGTCCGCAAATTGCCACGAGGTATTTTGTGATTGCTACAAGGAGACTGGTTGCCTTCTGCCGATTGTGTAAGTCGTCTCAAAGAGCAGAGGGCAAGTACAAACCACTCTCGGATTAAATTTTATGAGTTCGTTTAATATTGCTGAACTAACCAGTAATTACATAAAAAAAATTGAAAAAAAAATTATGAAATGTGCGTGCATCTGTTCGTCTCGCTCGTTAGTGTAAATAATAATAGCAGTGTAGCTTATTATTTCAAATGATAATTCTTGCCATGGTAGCGACACTAATTACTTTTTTTGTAATTTGTGACAATATTTAAAAGAATAATTAACAACTACCGTTTATTAAAAGATGTGGATATAATTTAACAGCGAAAAAGACAGCGTCAGACAATTTCTTGAAATCTTTAATTTGCTGACTCTCTTCGAATTTTATTATATAGTTTTCTTTTACATTTATATAATTACCACTTTTCTACCAGAGATCGATTGTATATTGTGATTGTAAAAAATGAAAGTCTTGATGATTTTCTTTTTTTAAAGAACGCACTACAAAATACGATTTTAATAAGCAATTGATTTCAAGTAAGGTAGTGGGATCTCCAGCAAGAAGGTGGTCATGTTTATAATGTTTAATTTAATATCATATTAAAATAGATTTAGAAGTCTATTTTGGAAATAATTGTCACATTTACGACACAGTGAATTGGCACATTTACAGTTACAGTGCAAGCACTTTCCACGGATTCAGGTGTACCGAGAGGGTTAAAAACGCCGCGAACACTTCACACGCGGAACACCCCCCCGCCATAATCCCCGGCCGCCGTTTTCATAAGCCCCCATTGTACTCACCGTATGCGGTGGCGACGAGCGCCAGCACGAGTGTGACAACGAACACCTGCAACAAGAGAACGGCCAGGTGTGAGAGCTTTAAAACAATCGCGAGAAATTGTCGATCATTCATGTATACATATACGTATACATATATTAATATTTATACGAGAGTACACGCGTACGTGCGTTCGCGCTAGGACCCACTTCTACGTACCTTCATGTTGGAGGTGTTTGATGCCCATCATGGGGCCCGCCAGCTCTTTTATAGCTCCTGCCTTTCTTCGCGGCTCGGGGCCCCCGCCCTTCCGTCTTACCTTTCCCCCCGCATGTTCTTCTTCTGGATCACGAAACCCGACTTTCGTGCCCACCACCATCACCATCACCGTCGACTACGAAAAATTCCCGTCGCCGTTCCAGACGACTGCCTCCCCACCCTCTCTTGCGTCGAGCGATAACGAGACATCGGGCTGCTAATCTTGACACCTGGCCGTCCGATCGTGCCACGAGATCGAGAAGGCCTCTCGCCGCGGGGCGGGATTCGCGACATTCGCGGCACCCGCTCGGATGAAGGGGGATGGCGTGTGGAAACGCGCGGCGACCTCGTTGCCGGGAAATCGCGGTGATGATTCATCGGCCAAGATAATCGCGCGACGTCCACGGAATATTCGCCTGTTCGAAGGAGAACGTAGCCTCCGGGCGCGACGAGAGTCGCGGTACGCTGATTGCGGAATCTCCCGTTCGTATGCTCGGCGCGGTAGTAATTATCACGGCGAATCGTGCTTGCTGGACCGGAAACACCCGGGACAGACGCTCTCCAATCTGGTAACTTCAGAGTTCTGGTTTCTTCAGAGTCCGGACACGCGTGCTGGTGACTCTTTCTTGGTATCAACCCATTCGGCCCATTCTTTGCTCTCGCCAAGTGAACAAATCACACTTATACAAGATGTTTCGAAAATGGAACTGTCGGGTCAGATCGTTGTAATCTGGAGTCAGAGACTTTCCTTTCATGTGAACCGAATTTTGATCGCTACCTTTAGGCGGTTTGAAAGTTTCCGCGTTTATATTAGAATTAGATTTTTAACCTATTTAATATTTCTATTTGATATCCTTTTCATTTTATGATTATGTGAAATAGTGAAATAGTTGAGCAATCTAATCAAAGTAGAACATGTATGAAATATTAATTATTGTATAAAAAAAAATTAAAAAGTGAACTAAAAATAATTTAAAAATTTAACAAGCTATTAGATCTGAAAATAATTTTGTTAGATCATCAAAATAATTATGTAAGACGTTTAAGCTGGAATGTGTACACTTTTTGCGGTTTATTATATAGAGAAAATATTTGGTATGAATGCTAAACCTATGTTACAACGGCAAATTCCATTTGCAAATATAGGGATCGCAAATTATTTGCAGGTGTAACAAATATCTATTATTTTTTGTACTTGCTAAAAATTATTTGCAATAAATGTAAAATATTTATCAAATATGCAATTTTATTTGATATAAACCAGCAAACAAATTTAACAATTAAATTTTGCAATCCATTGTAGCAAAATAATTTTTCTCCATGCATACTTGAGCGTTCTACATAATTATTTTGATGGTCCAACGAAATTATTTTTAAATTTATATCTAATTAAATTTTTTTGGACACTTGGCAGAATTGTTCCTTTTCTATGTAATTCTATTTTTTATTTCCTATATTTCATTGTCTGAAAAAGACACGAATAGGATTTTGTGCTCTGTAGAGAAAAGACCTTTTATTTACTGACTCCTTTAGACACCTAATCGTAAAAGCGAAAATTGGTTGTAACAGGAAAGGAAAGCCTTGCTCGAGGGAGTTGGCCAATGCGTACGTAGACACGCCGCGGTTGCCACGGTGTGGTACGCGAAATTGTGCAAGTACCACGCAAGGAGATAAACATCTCCGAGCCATTTTTTATCTCCGGGCAATCTCTTGGCAGCGTGCACTCGCCAGGACACCACACTGTTATTATCAAAGATCACACAAATAAATTGCTGTTCCTGATAATCCTTCTTAGTGCAATAACTGATTGTCCACCGATCGCCACGGTTTCGTCAGGGAAACGTGTTCTCGATGACGTCGTGTGTCAAATCGTAAAGCAACATCAGATAGGACTCATGGTCAAAGTGTAAGATTATAGATAATTAAAAAAAACCCTATGCGTGTCGAAAAATTAATAACATCGTTTACTAAGTTAAAATCAAAGTAGCGATGAAGACAATACATGTGTATAGATGAAAAGATAACGTTTATAATAGAGATCTGAGATTATTCGTAAAATGATAATGATAATAATTGCAACCGTACCCGAGATAGTCATTGCTAATTAGCTAATAAATCAAGTTCTAAGATTAATACTCTGATAAATTCGATATCAATATTAATACAACATTAATATTAATTCAATATCGAGAAGATGTTGCGCAAGTCAAAGGTACTTTGCATCTATCTTCCCTTTTTTTTTTTTTTTTACTTTTTAGTCGTACAGGAACGCATTGGCTTAATCGCGCTTCGCGAAACAATGCACAGGGCGATAATGGATCGTCGCTCAGTGGCGATCATTCTTCGTGCCAGCGAAGTAACGTCTCGGGTGCGTAACTATTATCAGCGTTTTACTCTTGATCGCTGAACAAAAAGCAATATTGAGATACTCTGTGGAAAGCGAAGGCCTTCCTGGCCTTTCACCGTGCCGATGTCCGCGCGGATGTGTCTGACCTCTTCGCACTCATCGGTTAGCTCATCGAACCGTGCGATGATTGATATGAGTAATTTGGACGGACAGTTCTGGTCATTGATGACATCGGGAATCAAGGTTGAGCGTATTCGAGAGAGTAAGTAATGAGAGCTATCATCCTGTCGTGAAGAGGAGTTATGAAGAAGCTTTGCGCATAGACACACACATACACACACACATACACACACACACACACACACACACACACACACACAACCCTGTATTCATTGCTAAGCATTAGCATGCAGCGTTTGTGTAATCATGTTTGGAAGTTTGAGAGACACAGGTGCGTATGGTCGTGCGCGCGTTACCTTTAAGGTAATTGGTACGTTCCCTGTAGAATTCGTCGTTCGCAAACTTAACAGAGTGATTTCGATCGCTCAGTATCTCGATGTCGATGACTGCTTAATATCTAAAGTTCACAACTATCTCGACGATGATCACGTGTGCGGTAATCGTAAAAGCGAATTGCTGGCCTCCAGAAATGCGGAATTGCTAACCTATCGAACCTGATCTGCGCTCTAGTGAAAGTTAGATAGTATTATAATCCTTAGCAGTTTTAGCATGAGTTATGATAGGATGATTAAGGTACCTTCTTTTATATAAGTATAGATACCTCGCACACGCTAAACTCCCGTAAACTATAAGGTGAACGTATTACCCGATATTACGCGATAACATTTAATAAAACATAAAATTGAAGACTCTTGATATAGAAAAGGTTGTAAAATATGCTGTAATCTACATAGGAAGAACGATTTTGCTGAAATATTTAAAAATGTAGTTAGAGCTGTGAAAATAATTTTATTGAACCATCAAAATAATTATAGGAAAATAATTAAAGAAAATTCAAGCATGATGAGCAATTAATTCTGTAAAAAATTTTGACGTTTTACTAACCAGCTTGAGTTTTCTACATAATTAATATTAAGTGAAAATGTTAAGTGAAAATCGACCGATGAGATTAAATATACGTAAGTGAAAAATTCCTATTTAATTATTCTGTATAATTATTTTAATGAAAAGTAAAATAAAATTATTTTCAGATCTACATTAAACTAAATTTCTATAGATATTTCAGCTGTATACTACAAAAGACTTTGATTAATAATATTGGCGTTACTGTTACGTTTGATATAGAGGCTCTATTTATTTTTAGGGCGCGCAACATTTAGGTCAAATGCTCAGTTTGCAAAAGCGCAAAGAATTTATCTTGTTCATCAGTACAAGGATTGATATGTCTACTGACATACTTCGTCGCCTTAAGGCAACGCTTCCCGCTGAGTGCTGTGCATGATGATAATTAGATAAATCGAGTCTATATACATATATATGTATATATGGCAGTACATACCTCGAGCTTCATTTTCTTTACTTCTAACCGGGTTTTCTCTGATATACGTGAGCAAGAAATAAATGAACATTGTTGATTGAGGGAGCTGTGTACGTTCGAAGGGAGTTGCAAAATACGCGTGCATCATCGACATCGAGAAAGGGCGATAGAATCTCTCTGGGGCCGCGGGATGCTACAAGTACATGACGTAATATTACGTGCCTCATGGTCAGAAGATGAAAACCGGTCGGCGTTTGAGACCGCAGGATTTTCTACGCCGGAAAAACCGAAACGTTACCCTCAGACGAGTCAGTTTTGAATCGACCAGTACTCCGCTTTCGCTTACCGTTTTTCAGTACCAAATATAATGCATTGTTATGCACAAAATTGAGATGTATGATCTAAAAATACGGAGTCACCGTCGTCTCTTTTAAAAATAATTTTTATAGAGCTCTTAAAATTAATAGGATTTTCTTATTAGCGAAAACTGATGGGATATCTAATGACACGAAAAGTAATAATGTCGTACATTAAAGAAGAACCTGTTCGAACTAAGTTTAGGAAAAAATATTACTGAAATTAAATAAAATTTAGTTTACAGAGAAATATAGTTTAAAGTTTAATATGCAAACTTTATAAAATATAATTCTTCTGATATTAGAAGATTATGGAAAAGAGTTTTTTTAATGGCGAAATGTAAATTACATTTTCAGACATTTAATTCCGATTATTATAATACATTTATTTCGGAATTTCAAGACTTTTTTGTCGTTGTCAGATACAAATTTGTAGTGCACGCACGTATTAAATCATAGCTGTAGGTGCGAGCATTGCAAGCTCTGTGTGACCATTCAAGTATCACGTTTATCGATTTGATCTACAGAGTCAAGTATCGACTTAGTAAAAGTTGTCGCCCTCATTAGAAGTTGCTCAAATACATATCGAAGCGTGTAGTTTGACGAGCAGTGCAAACGGAAGAAACTCCCGGGAACAGTGTGACAGAGTGACCGAATAAAACCGACGCAAAGCTGGCAAGTCGCATTTACGATTAGTAGCGTGCAAATCAATTCCTGTTTACGTTTTTCAGCATGGTCATAATGTCGTTTCACGGAAATGAATATCGCTATCTTTCTCTTGAAATAGTGTGTAGTAAAATTACAATTTATTTTGTTGTAGGCATTTTTGAAACTAATTTATAAATTAAACAACAGTAAATAAAAATCAAAAAGTGTTCAACATATATAAGCGAAGGAGACTAACAAAACAGGTCTCGATGCCTAATAATATATGAATCTTACAATTTCCAGTTTAAGCAAACCGTTTACTTGTCGGCCCTGAAACACAGTTCTAGATTAAAGTATATATTAGAAATTAAATTAACAATTATCTACAGCGCTTTCATGCTCATTAGTGTTATTAAATTACTTATCAGTTTCAATATATGATATTATGTACTCCAGTTTTAGTGTTTTACAACTATAAATAATCGGCGCGCACAGTTGCCTGAATTGAAAATTATACATAGGAAAAATTTTATTGACATCAACAAAATCTTCCATATATAATTTCCAATTTTGCTAAAAAGTAAAAAGATTAAGATAGATACAAATTTAAAAATAATTTTATTGGATCAATGTATTATAATTACGTACTCGGAAAAAACAGCTACAGCTGCCACAACCAAAAATCGCCCATCAATTCATTTTTTGGTTATAAGAATTATAGTACGATTGTGATAACCGTAAGATTCACATATCTTAATCGCATATCTTAACGGTTACGACTGTAAGAATTTGTCCATCTATTACGATTAGAACCAAATATAATGATGGCCAAAAATTATCATTATTTCGGGTTGTGACAATTTAACCGTAATATTTTTTCTGTGTCAAAATCTTTAGCAATCAGTTTGAGCGTCTTGCGTACTTAATTGTCATAGACATATATAAAATAGACTTAGCATCCATATACTTTTCTATAGTATAGGATATTCTATAGTATAGGATTTGACAGAATGGCGAAAAGCAAAATATCGGGGCAACGTATTCTTGTCTGCGCGCGCATATTGACATTTATATTATTAAAGAAAGTAAAATAAGATATAAAAGTAAGGGTAATACTCAAGAATTCTATCTTCCTCACTAATTTTGACGACATTAGTCTTATTCAATGCGTTTGTGCAAGAAATGAACGAACGTGACAAAAAAATGACGCTCTGCTCCATAAACCAAGATAAGTTTATTGTCAAGATGCGCGCGCAGAGAAGGATAGGTTGTCCCGATATTATGCCTCTCGCAAATTGCCGTTCTGCCAAATTCAGGGGCGCCTATAACTGTCTTTACACGCACATTTGTTAATTTCGGATGTGCAATTCTATATCATTGCTACTGATAAATATGTAACGATATTCATCGTTAATTCACGATAATAATCATTAACTCTAACGTGACCCCCCTTAGGTGACGAAAACGTCATATCGACACATTTGGACTTACAAACGACAACTAAAATAGTAAAAATCGCTGTATCATAACTTATTAAGCAGGTTGAAGGCACATATAAAGTGAATATTTTTTAAATATTTAATTAATCTTATTAGAATAATTTATATAATATGTTTATATAATATAATGTAGATAATTATCGTACAGCATATATTATATATGTAATTGTCCTTATTTGTAATTTATATTTGAGAAAGAAGCATTAATATTATTTAGGGCTACATTCCACAGTGTTCTTTAAACAATTTTACTCGAAATATATTACTATATACATTACTACACATAACGTATTTTATATCAAGTAAAATTTTCCTCAGAAATGATGTTTTGCAATATAGCTTATGTGAGATTATTTGATATATTATTTCTTATATATATATATATTTATATAAAAATACAAATTTAATAATAAATAATTAAATAATGTTGAATAATACAATATTAGAGAGCTATGCAAGTTACGCTAGAAATCATGTGCAAATTTATTACACAGGGTGAGTCATTTTACGTGATACACTAAAATATCTCAAAAAATATAATAGATACGGAAAAATGTTATAGATAAAAGTTGCTCACTTACTAGAAGGAAAGAAAAGGACTATTTTTGTTGAGCATGATGAGATGTCCTTAAGGGCAAGTCAAAATCACATCGATTTTTTAAATAGCACACCTTATTTTTTATTCCAATCTAAAATCTAATAGCTAATGTCAAAAGCTTCTCAAAACACTGCAATAAAGTCATTTTTTAATAAGTACCTTTCGAATTATAAGTTTTGAAAGTTACAGTACCACTGACATTAGCATTACGCAAAGTGTCTGACCGATTAAAATCTCTTAAATGTTGCTCAGGATCATGTCCTGGATAATATTTGTTAAGATCAAAGTCATTGGAGAGTGTTTCTTTTATTTTCATTTTTAAATAAAAATGAATTTTCAATGTAAAAATAAAAATAAGAGAAACAATCTTCAATGACCGCGATCTTAATGAATGTTATCCACGACATGATTCTGAACAATAATCAAAAGGTTTTAGCCGTCGGTCGGATACCTTGCGTAATGCCGGCAATACTGTACGACGGTAACTTTCAAGCCATATAACTCGAAAAGTATTTATAAAAAAATGATTTTATTCAGTGTTTTGAGAAGCTCTTGATAGCTATTAGATTTTGAAATAAAAAATAAGATGTGCTACTTAAAAAAATCGATGTGACCTTAATTTGCCCTTAAGAACATCTCATCAAAGTCGTCATTTTCTTTCTTCCTAGTAACTGAGTAACTTTTGTCTAAAACATTTTTCCGTATCTATTATATTTTTTGAAATATTTTAGTGTATTACTTAAAATGACTCATCCTGTATAATAAATTCGCACATGATTTCTAGCATGACTCGCACAGCTCTCTAACTCTAATATTGTATTATTCAACATTATTTAATTATTCATTATTTAATTTCTATTTTTATAAAAATAAGAAATAATGTATCAAATAACCTCACGTAAGCTACGTTGCAAAACATTATCTTTGAATAAAATTTTACTTGATATAAAATACGTTATGTATAGTGGTAATATATAGTGTAATATATTTCAAGTAAAATTTTTTAAAGAATATTTTGAAATGTAGTCTAAACAATATTAATGCTTCTTTCTCAAATATAAATTACAAATAAGGAAAATTACATATATAATATATGATTAATAAAGTAAATAGTAAACCAGGTCAACAATTAAACAAACTATAATTAGATGTGACAATGTAAAATTTATTTTTTCACAATATAATTATCCAACAATACGTTTCGACTATACTTAGTCCTCATCAGTCGCAGAAATATAATTACCCCATATAACAAAAATTAAATTAATATATTTATAATAGAGGATCATCTCAACTTCGATTTTCAATAATCAGTATAAACGCAACCATATTATATTTAGTCAATTTGTTGAACAATAAAACATAATAATGATGAGTCATAACTCAACTAATTCGTCGGTTGACAGCGAGAAAGTTTAACAATGTTCCAGTTAATAACAAAGTAATTTCTAAAAAGAAAAAGTATTATGTACTTCCATTCATCTGTAGTATCACACACGCATGATTATCAAATCAGTTTACAGTATAAATTATAGAGATGTATTAACAAATTAAAGAAATTTATAAAAGCTCATAAAAATAAAAAAAGTTATTTTGACAATAATAGTTTTGATTGGAAGAATGTTAGAATAATGGATATTGAATAAAATTACAATAAAAGATTTATTTCTGAAACATTACACATTAAAGAACAGTTAAATGGTATAAATTTGAAAAAAGACGCCGAATCTAGATGATATATATGTTTATCTGTTAAATTTAATCTTGAATAATAACAAAAACGACAGCGCTTACTTCTTTGTTCTCTTGGCATTCCGACGTACATGTGCATCAATCGCATTTAAACTCTCTTGCAATCAAAATTTTGTATCATGTGAATGGTATCCGACTCTAAGTTTTGCAATCGCAATAGACAGCAGCTAATTAAGATGTATTATGTGTATTTGCCTCATAAATATTGTAAGTGTTGCATAATATAAAAAAAATTTACTCTATTCTACTATAATAATTATGCATAAATTAATTTGTTAATTGGCTTTTTAATTTGTTACTTGGCTTTATATATAACTGAAAGCAAATTCATTTATATTCTGTTTGGTAGTTTCGTTCAAATTATATATATATTTATACATAAATTTATAAATTTCATTGTTTTTATCTATATAATTTTAATTGTTAAGACTTGTTTAAGTTTCAATCTGCAACGATTTTATATCTTTAATTTGACCATATTATTTATTATTCAATTTAGTTATCTACCAATAGTATTAAAGACGCACATACAATCATTTTGTATAATTTGACATCAATCTACATCTGTAATTTTACTGAAAACTTTCTCACACTGACTGCCCTTTCTCGCTGATCGACGAATTAGTTGGATTATGACTCATCATTACTACGTTTTATTATTCGACAAATTGACTAAATATAATATGGTTGCGTTTATACTGATTATTGAAAATCGAAGTTGAGATGATCTTCTAAATATGTTAATTTAATTTTTGTTTTAAGGGATAATTATATTTCTTCTGATGAGGAGTAAGTATAGTTAAAACGTATCGTTGAAAAATTATATTGTGAAAAAATAAATTTTACATTGTCACATCTAATTATAGCTCATTTAATTGTTAATCTGGATTACTATTTATTAATTTGTTTGAAAGATGTTTATATGAGCGTTAAAGAATTGTTCTTAATTTCTATTTTAATATATAATATATGATGTATGATATTAGTACATTATATTATATAAACATATTATATAAATTACATATTAAATAAATTACTTTAATAAGATTAATTAAATATTTTAAAAAATATTTATTTTTTATATGTGCCTTCAATCTCTTTAATAGATTATGATACAGCGATTTTTACTATTTTAGTTGCCATTTGTAAGTCCAAATGTATCGGTACGATGTTTTCATCGCCTAAGGGGAATCGCGTTAGAGTTAACGATTATTATTGTGAATTAACGATGAATATCGTTACATATTTATCGATAGCAATGATATAGAATTGCACTTACCTGAAGTTTGTCGATCGACGCATTTAACGACACTATCGGTAGACGCGTGTAAAGACAGTTACAAAATCGCACCCCAGAGATATATAGCTGGATCTATCTTATATGTCTATGTTAATATATTATTTTGATGATCTAATACTATTTTCAGATTCTAATATATCTAATTAAATTTTTAGGTATAAATAGATATTTCTATCTAAAATTTCATCTTTTCTAGTTAAATTTATAGATACGAACAGATATTTGTATCTAAAAATTTAACTATTAGGTACACAGATATGAAAATAATTTTATTGAATTATGAAAATAATTATGTAGATCTCAAACTGATTGGTAAAGATTCCTACGTAAATTATAATGATTTAATAAAATTAGTTTTAGATATTAGCAATATTTCTCTATCTCAATTTTTTTATTTTAACAAAATCGTTCTTTCCATGTATAATTTACACAAAAACATAATTAAGTATCTATTTTGATCAAATATATTAGGTGTTGGAATTAATTCGTAGCGTTTTTTAATGAAAGAATGTTATTTATTTCACATGAGCATTAAAAAATACATTAATGAAAGTACTTCCCATCACTTGTAAAACGCTACGAATTAATTCCAACACCTAATATTTGTCTATGCTTATTTGTGTTTATAAATTGAAGTTTTATTATACAGAAAGAATGATTTTGCTGAAGTATCTAAAAATTTAATTAGATACTGCAGATCTAAAAATAATTTTATTAGACTATCAAAATAAATATGAAAGAAATTCAAGCGTAAGGAGTAATGCTGTAAAAAGTTTCGATATTCTAGTAACCAGCTTGAGCGTTTTACATAATTATTTTCATAGCCTAATAAAATTATTTTCAGATCGATATTCACCTAAAGTTTTAGATACTTCAGCAAAATTATTTTTTCCGTATAGAAAAAAATGCCATAGCATCTGTTTATCTTACTTGAGAAATGTTTCGATTTCTTAAGACTTCGTATACGAATATAAGTATAGTCATGTATTTGTATGTATATGTATGTCTTCATCTTATTGCTATCATACAAAAGGAGGTCTCGTGGATTGCACTAAAGAAGCGCGATAATTAGATTTACCTACGTAATTACACACGTACGAATTTTAGGAATAAATGTGGATCCACATCCAATGTTTTGTTCTGCACGGGGGACGATCTTTTCGCAGGATTATTGGGTTATCGTCTTGAAAATCGCAACTTGCCACCGTTACTTGTTACGAGGATTCAGGAGGCAACTCCGATTTATGCGGAGCGGTAATGAGCGGCATTGTCTGTCGAGCGATGCTTCATGCGTAGCTTTTCCCTCCTTCACATACGGATACGTCGTTAATTATTAAGTGTCCCGGTTGCTGGCCATTATGCCAATTTCTTAATACAATACTGGCTGGCAATCCTTCTAATCAAGAATTGCAAATGATTTTACGCCGCGGGAATTTGTCGCTGACTTAATTATACGATTATATTAGGTGTTGGAATTAATTCGTAGCGTTTTACAAGTGATGGGAAGTACTTTCATTAATGTATTTTTTAATGCTCATGTGAAATAAATAACATTCTTTCATTAAAAAACGCTACGAATTAATTCCAACACCTAATAACATAATCGTATAATTAATCAATTACGGTTAGATGGAAATCTCCATAAAATTGGCTAACGCTATTTAATTTCAAATTTTCAATGTTTTGCAACTAAGAACCATTTCGTGTCGCTAAATTCACCATTTGCCTTTCAAATTCAGGTCTATAAAAGTCACGATTGTTATACGTTAACCGCAAATAGACTTTAAATAGATGCATGCAATAAATATGCAATATCAATCTTCTAAATCATGCTGCTCGCGTTTCTATTCTGAAATCCGCAACCGCGCATTGTATATTGAATGTTCGTGTCATGCAAGCTTGAAGTCAGCGCATACTCCTCAAGGGATAAGCTAATGTTACCTGGAACGTCGCGTGTGTCATAACACGCAATAGGACAGGATATAACAATTGAGGTATTTGTCACGGTTAAGACTCGACGAACGTGAGCATAACGCACACCGGGACACGCGAAAATGCATCTTGCTTATTACGAGCGACACCGACATTAGAATGGAAAGTCCAATTAAAACCGGATCACTCCGACGCGAAATCCGAAAATCGGGGAGCGTAATGCACGCAGCATGAGAAGTTCGGATTTGTGTACGTATACAAATCGAGATTGCAATATGGATCATCGCTCGTAATTTATTTCAATGAGAATCGTTAAATTAATGCCTAATGCGTCGCATTACGTTGTAGGTGTATGACTGCGAGTATAATAGGTATTTCAAATAAATTGCAAATTTGCTGCCTCATGAAAGGAAGAGAGATTAACGCGTTAATGTACAGCTTGATGTATTGCGTTGTGGTATGCTCTATCAAAACAATGAAACAGCTGCGAAAAGAGGGACTCGCGAAGATACCCACGGCAATCTCTTCGTAACCGACGGACAACTGCCGGAAAGAGCTCTAAAACTTACCGAGGCAAGGCTACGTTGCAGACGAAGTATGCAAATTCAGTCTATAAAACGTACATGCCAAATGCAAAGCAGAGATGAGCGATCGATGGACGAGGTGATGCGCGACTGCGAAAAGTCACGCGACGGTTACGACCGATAAAGATGTAAATTGCGCAGCGACAAATGCACGCGTCTCACCTTTGCCGTTTTTACAGTTATGTTCCAAAATTGACTGTCAGCACTAAAAATCTGTAGTGCACGTAACGCAAATCGTAGATTTTCAGCGCTGGCAGTAAATTTGAAACACAGCCGTAGATATCAATCAAAGAAGTAATGGTAACTCAATCCTTGAGTTAAATAACACTTTGTTATTTTTAACTTCTATGTACGTCAAAATGTAAATTAATCCATTTCTGGGATCAGTTTCAAAATAAGCAACGCCTATATTAACGGGTGTCACTTAGTAAATAATAAATTAAATTTGAGTAAAGAATATTAAGTTAGGGCTGTTTCTTGGCCAAAAGTTACTTAAGAGGATCCTAAAGCCGTCTGCATTATCGATTAATATAACAAGTACTTTTTTCTCTTTTATAGATTTGAAAATCCTTTTCCAGGATTAAAATATACGCATTAATACGTGTTTGTGAGGTGGAGTTTATGCTGAGAACAAAAATTTCGAAATTGATATATTTTTTACGATTAGTGTAATTTCTTACGATTAATGTAACATGGCGTCTCAAACTGTCAAATCGTGACAATGTTTGCTTGATACGAAAGTTTTACAACTTTGTACTACGAAATAATAATCTACAAACATTTCTAGCACGAACAAATAACGTCGAGTTCTCAGAATTAGACTTAGACGATTTATTATATGAAACGAATTTGTTATATGAAAATTGACACGAACGTGCGACATCGTACGAACTGAATATATCATAGGTTGCATGAGATATTGGTGTGGTAAGTAATATATAAAGATATGTCGATGCGTTGGAAAAACAGCGATCTCTGGTGGCTTTGTTGGAGTTCGAGCTTCACTTTAGGAGCCCCTTAAGTAGAGTCAAGTGATATATCGCTTATCTTGAGGAAACATCGAAAATGTGACAAAAATCATTATCAAAAACAATAAAAAATTAAAAACTGTTAAATAAGATATTAATACATTCCGCGAATTAAGCAATAAAAACAATATTAATATTATTTCAACACGATGACTCGATAAGCATAATTGTTATTTAAAATTAGAATTTGAAACCAAGCAATTTTGTCGGATTCTTTGTCGTTCAATCGCAAAATTCTCCTCTAAATTATACGTGTTTAAACAACAAACACAAAATATTGCTTAATTTCCAGGATATTTTGGTGTCTCAGTAACAATTTCTTATTAATAAGTGTGATAACATTAGCTTTATTGATTTTTTATTACAATTTCTCTCAGGTTCTCGAGATAAGCGATACATCACTCGACTCTACTTCAGTAATCCTTTAATAAGATTAATATTACATAATTTATACATTTTGGAACTTTCTTATTTTAGCCGAAAAATAACTATAACTTAATATCCTTTTTTAACATATTTTATTATTTTCTTTTCTGAAAATTAAATTATTTAACTCTATTACTTTAATTAAATTGATGACATATTGAGTAAAAATAATAACGATCTATAGAGATGATTATAAATAACTCAAATTGGATATAATTTGACATTACTAATTTAACAGTGTAATTGTGTGGATGCACTTTATTATTATTAGTTATTTCCAGAAAATGTTTCCTTATATATATCAGCTATTTTATTGTTTCTGTTGATGTAAGCTACTGTGTCCTATATAACCTATTTCGTTATTTTTTGACAATGAGTCAAAAATTGAAAATTGATAATCAGATTCAAAAGAAGAAATACATCTGAATATTAATTAAAAATATAAGATATTTTTAAATATTTACACGAGTACGGTAAAAGTTTTAAGAAAAAGTAGCATTTAGATTTTATTGGATACCTACACATTATTCAGTGTAGCCTAAACATATGTTTTCCTCTTTTTCATAAAAATAATAGATATTATTAGGGAAATGGAAAATAAAATAATTAAATATTACTTTTATAATCATTAACATACCGATATATGTATAGTTACATATTTACTATTTTAATTTTAATACTTTAATATATATATTATACAGAATACTATATATATTATTATACAGGATTATTGAGGACCTCAAACTATAGGATCACCTCTCGTAAGCAAGTAGAGCGGATTGAACTGGGTCAAAAAATCTTCTATTATTTTGCAATTTTTGCAATAACAAGATATTAATTTTTAAAGATAGCCGAATAAGCGCGTTCACTTCACTACTATCCAAGTGTACGCCTATCGATTGCTCGACATGCGAGACGTGGGAAGTGGGGATTGGCTGGCAAGCGCACCGCTCGGGCTATGGCGCTTATTGGTTCTCGCCGCGCACGCTATGAGGGTTGTAAGCTGGGCGAACACGCTTCTTCGGCTATATTAAAAAATTAATATCTTGTTAATTGTTGCGAAAATTGCAAAATGATAGAAGACTTTTTGACTCAGTTCAGTCCGCTCTATCTGCTCACGAGAGGTGATCCCATAGGTTGGGGACACCATGTATATTACTAGATGTTGACATATACTAGTATAACAATCCCTCGCAACTCGCGGTTTCGCGTAAAATAGTGGTAATCGTTGCGCGTGCCTTAGCACCGAGACACTACCAGTGTCTTCAGATATATGTATAACATATTTATATGACAGTAAGAATATACTAAGAATTATTTTTCAATCAATTAACTTTCTATTTATTTACTTATCTTCACAATGTTTAATAGATGGATTAGAATTTATGGTCTGGAATTACAAAAGTACAAAAAAAGCGTTACATTCAATGTGTACATTCAATATGCTTGAGTATATTCAGTATGGCCATTGATTTTACTTTACAAAAAGTTTTTTTTCTTTATTGATTAATAAACAAAGTGTTGTAACAAAAATATAAATTAAATACAATATATTGTAAAGTAAATAAATAAAGAGCTACAATAATATAAATTCTAGAAATTAATGATTATTTTGGTAATTATAGCAATGACTTACATAACCTTGATAGTTAAAGTAATGATTTATTTAACTTTGGAAATATTAGATCACGATTATGGCACTTGTCATCACTGACAACAACAAACTGAGCAGTTAACTGATGCAAACAAGTCACACAGACAGCCTGTAAGGTAGTCAATACTATTCGTTGAATTTATCGTGTAACTTATACAAGTAGGTCATATTAGATACTATAAGACCTTATTGAGTACAGTTAGTTTGAGATCTTCGTGTTAGATATTTCGATCTTGCAAGACAATTATGGTTAATGAGATAACATATTTGTTACCATATATTTGCTCCATTAGATATTATCGACATACGCATTCTATGTAAGATTCTGTACTTTAAAAATATCGATATAGATTTAACACTGTGCTGATTTTTATATAATTTTCATTGGTTGGTATTAATATTAATATTAATATAATAAAATAAAGCACACTATCAAATTTGTTACAAATGTTATTAATGTGAGATTCTATGTGTGTGTAATTCATAAATATATTATAGATTATTTTAATAAAACGTATGTATATATATATATAATTTTATTAAGATAATAATCTATTTATGAATTGCATTACACCGAATTTTGCATTAATCATGATGGATCTTGCATTAATTTGATCGTTTACTTCATTTACATATAAATTATTCTGATGAAAGTATTTCAATAATGAACGTATTAATCGACAGAAAAAATGCTGCAGAATTAACCATGCTTGATAAAAATCGGAAAAGGGGATCAAACAGTGGCAGATGGCGAGAAACCACTTGTGGTTCTTAGCTCACATTACAGTTCGTACGAAATTCAAAGGGGTTTGGGCATAAATGAAACCCGGCCACGAACTATTACGAGACACGAGGGACGGAAGAGTGTGACCGGTTCGGACAAATTGCCTCTCGATTTATAGCAGCAGCCACGAGAGCCGGTCATCACGGTGATATGAGGCACGATTTGTGACTCTCGCATGTGGGGGACGCTCGGCGTAAATACACGCGAATGGAAAAAAAATCAGATCGTCGCGATGCAGTGACACATTCGCCGAATGAAACTTTGACCGAAATTTCTTTATAATCCGATAAGCTCACATAGTGCAATATCGACGAGTGCAATCATGATAGTTGAAAATGAAGATAAAGGATCTTTCACAAATTTTAAAAGCCAAAGTGTATTAGTGTCCGTTCTTCTCTCTCTCTCTCTCTCTCTCTCTCTCTCTCTCTCTCTCTCTCTCTTAAAATTTATATCTTCTTTTGCTCTTTCTTATCATTTATATATCAAAAGAATGGTTTTGTTAACATATCTACTTAAAAATTTAGCTAAATGCAGCTCTAGAAGTAGCTTAATTGGACTATCAAAATAATTATGTACTATAGCTCAAGCTGGTTACTCGAATACCAAAATCTTTTGCAGCATTGCTCATTATACTTGAGTTTTCCACAGAATTATTTGGATGGTTCAAGAAAAATATTTTTAAATCTATATCTAATTAAATTTTTTAGCAAAATATTTCAGCAAAATCATTCTCTTATATATTTTTCTTTAATAAATAGCAACTTATTTATTTTCTCTTCTTTCTCCTTTTTATATCTCTTTCTCAATTACAGATTATAGTATCTCTGACATCTCAAAGCCCAGACTACATTTATAATCGGTTTTTATTTTAGGATTGTCTTAAACAATGTCTTAAGATACGACTTGGCTTATGACATCTTAAGACTATATTTAAGACGATCGTAAATATAAGAATCACTATGAATACCGACAGAATAAGAAAGATTCAAGAGTTGCGAAAAATAATTCTATATAAAGAGCATGTTTTGTACTCATTGCATTTGATGTACAGCAACAACAACATAGTGACGCGAGCGAAACCAGAAACATTTTTGGATATCACTTATCGTTTCCGGATTACATATTCGACTGGATATTTATCGCATGTAATTATACAACTAATTAAAATTTGAAACGATACAAGCACTGACTAATTAAAGAGTCAGTAACAAGTCAGCAAAGTTCTTGTTTTCTTTCTCTCGTCGCCATTCTCGTTTCTTTTTTTATCGTCAAAGATTATTGAGTAAAAGCTACATATAGCACACAAAATGTATAAGCAAGATCTGGATCAATAAACATTTAATATAAAGCTGCCATATTGATTTACATAACACGTTCAGTGATCCAGACGGTCTTATGTTAGCTATGCTATGCTTATGAATTTTGTGCACTATAATTCTTACTCTACAACTCTAATTGTGTAAGTCGTGGACGGGGAAAAAGAAAACGCGAGGGTTGTCTCGATGATTAGTAGATCGGAACTTTGCATAGCGCGAAGCATCCGAGAGTATTTAATGAATTTCATTAGAGACGACGATGATTAAACTGGTGAGATTTTACTTGTCTTCGGTGACTTGTCGTCGTTGTCGGCGTCGTTGTCGCGATAGTGGCTTGCATTGAATCATTGCACACGTCTATCAAGAAATCGATTCCGCTTCGATGACTCTAAGCACTTTAAGGACGTCCCTCGCGAGAGAAGTTGAAGCCGCTCTTATCCGCAACTTAACTTACTCCTAACATGCATCTTTACGCTCGCAAGCTTCGCTCGAACGATCCCAGACAATGTTCGAATTACTTCCGAGTTCTTGTTATGTTTGTGTCTTCGTCGACACGCTATTTTTTGCACTTTGTTTCTCTTAGCATCAACAACAGATTAATATATTTTCGAAATTGTTATTCTAATTAGTTATTTCAGTCATCCAATAACGTTTGACTTATATTATATGTCAGCAGTATTTTTATAACCTGTTTATTATTTTATTGTATCTGTTTATTATATTACAGGTCATGAAATGTGAAATGTGGGAACGAAAAGAACGGTTTTGCTAAAGTAGTTAAAAATTTGCTAGACAAATTTTTACAAATCTCAACATAACTTTATTAAATCATCAAAATAACTATATAGGACGCTCAAGCTGGTTACTAAAATATTAAAACTTTTTGCAACATTTTCTATTATTCTCAAGCATCCTATATAATTATTTTGATAATCCAACAAAATTATTTTTATATCTAGTTAAATGTTCAAATATTTCAGCAAAAACTTTCTTTCCTTGAGAAAATGATTCTAATTGAATATAAAATTTGAAATACGTCACTATAATAGAATAGCTGTTTTCTACCAATACAATAAGACTTGCACACAATTCACGTGCTATCGACATCATTATATCCTATTACATCAATATCGCACACACATACACAATGACGGATTAACGCATAGGCAAACAAGATACTTGCTTATAAGGCGACAAATTTTGGAAGACAAAAAATATTTTCACAGTTGAGATAAATTTTTAATTTTTTAATCTAACGTTTTTGCACCGAGCATATTTTATCAGAAACGGTATTTTAAATATACAGTAAAATGTTATATTCATATTATTTATTAAGGATTATTAAATCTTTTCATTAAATAATGTGGAGGTATAAACTTTTTAATAAATATCCTGTTTAGGAGGCCCCTTCCAATGACCTCAACCTTGACATATGTTGTCAAGGTCATGACTCTGAATAACCTCCAACAGGTTTTAGTCGTCGTTTGTTACTCGTAAAAAATTATTAAGAAGGAAAATTTGAAAAATGATGTCTTTTTTTACTAGTCTTACTAGTCTTTTTAAAAATAATTCGTTACAGTTATTTGAGAAAGTAACTTTTTGTTACTTTTCTATAACATTTTAAAAATCATTGACTACCAATTATAATGGATGAGTGCCTAAGGATTTTTTAATCTCAAGCGTAAATGACTTCTGTCCAATCGAACCGTGTCCAATCGTGTACAAAGTAACGATAAAATTAATTAAAATTTGTTATCGTTACAATTACCAAAAAAAAGTAACGCAGTTACTAGTAAAATTACCAATAAAATAACTTGTAACTGTAACTTCGTTACAAGTAATAAATTACTTCTATTCCCTTAAATTTATGTATTGCTTATAACTCTGTTGATGTTACTAAATTGATTAAATATTAATGATTACGTGCGAAAAGACCGAGTTTGCTGAAATATATAAAAATTTAACTAGATACAGAAATAAAAATAATTTTGTTGGTCCGTCAAATAAAAATAATTAACTCAAGCATGATGACCTATGCAGCAAAAAATTTTGATTCTGATAACCAGTTTGAGTATCTTGCATATTTAATTATTTTGATTATAAAATTCTTTTCAATGTATGTAACTAAATTTTTAGACATTTGACAAATCCGTTTCTTCCGTGTATATACCAACAGTAAATTTTATGCAATAGTAACAAAATTTTAATTAAATGGAATATCGGGAATTTTTTATTGAATATTGAACTTTCTATATTCTGTAATAATATTGGTCGACAATTTTATTAAATGAGTTATTTGAATTAATTCGTACGTATCTTTTTATACTGATTCTAAAAATCAAATTAGAATTTACCCTACGCGAGAGAGAGAGAGAGAGATTCAATTTTTTGTAACATATCTTTTCCTAAAAATCTAAAATTTTGCTCGTTATGTGAGGTCTTTTTTAAATTAAAACAATTAATTTTTGTTTTAAATAAACAAAAATAAAACTCTATAATTCTTTTCTATGAATTACTTATTTATGTCTAAATCAAAGAGATAAATAAAGGAATTTTTAAATGCATATTATTATTCAAAAATTCTACTTTTCTCATGAAACAAATTTGAAATCAGTACAAAAAATAATAAAAGAAAATCCTTTCAAATCAGTTTAACATAAGACAAATGACATTTTGTTGATCAGTGTAATATTGTAGTTTGTGAGTTTCTCCAGGAGAAGAGTAAATCTCGAAGTGTCATCGAGACTTTCAATTTTGTGTGCCTTCAAGTTCATATTTCGATTAACGATCAAGACGAAATTACACTTATCCATACACGGAAGCAAAATTTTGCAGACGCGAAGACACGTTATGAAGTAGCCACTTCTTCGCGAAGAATTTTCTCCTTTGAAACAGTGACGCGTTCTTCGCACGCTATTGTCGCGCACTCGGCTCTTCGAAAAAACTCGAACGATGGGCTCGAGGGCCTCCTTTCGCTCCGTCGACTTTGACGATTCGACGCCCCCGACGAAGGGCCTCTCGTGCCAAACGAGGTGTAAGCATCGAGGGTATTCGCACGAATTATCGAGCGACAGACGACCATCCAGGTGCTACAGGAATTGATTTTCCACCTCTTTCCGTTTTATCCATCTTTTCTGCTTCGCCATCGGCGATCCCGCACCATCTTCTTCTCCTTCTACCTCTCATCCCTTTTTCTAGATAGTTACATCCTATAATTGCGATCTCTATCTCTCTTTTCTATAATTACTTATATCGTCACGTCGATCTCGTACATTTCCACATATTCTCACACGAACAAACATTCCTTGAATTCTCCACGACGAAATTTGATTGCAATCAACTACAAGTACCTGCGACGTAATTTTTATCAACGTTACCGACACAACAAGTGTGACATTGGTCTTTGAGAAAAACTTCGAGAAAAATCGCCGCAGGTAATGAACATTGATGAACGCTTAATGGACGACGTATTAAATAAAACTAAACGAATATCCGGAGCTGTTTTATCAGATATGAAGCTTGTTTTATCAAACGTGTCAACGTCCCCCTTGTTAAGTATCCATCATCTCGCATGATGGAGGCGCGTTTCACGTGCATTATGACGCGTTATAACTGATGCAACGCGCGGATCGATAATCTCGCACGTACAATCACGATTGGTAAACGCGCCGATTGATTGGAGAAGGACGCGTGTAATGCTCGATTCAAACGACGATTCATCGGTGGATCGAAACATCGCCATAGGTCTTGCACCAGTGCAAGCAACGGTGGACAGCTGCCAATCGCGGATGTAGCAACTAGCAATCCAAGCTCCGGTGGTCGACACGATGACGTCGACGCGGCCACGCCGTCATCGAATTCCATTCGAGGAATCACGTGAGAATTCTGTCGCGCGGGAATTCAAGCGCTTCTCCTTTTTTCTTTCTCTCTCTCTCTCTCTCTCTCTCTCTCCCCCTTCCCGGTTTTGGTTTCCCGACGCTGAATTTCTACCGAGCTTTTCCACCGGCATTCCCGGCATGCTTGGATCGATGGTGCGATCTTGGACTTCTTTGCCCGTGCGATCGTTTATCGATGTTTGAAAATTCGATCTGCCTGTTTTTTTTTTGCTGCTCGTTCCCCGTCTTGTACGAATTCCTGATCCAAAGCCACAGCTTCTTCGCAATCCTGAATTATTGGAAGTGAACGCTTTAATACTTTAACACTTAAGTAAATTGCCTGATGAGATCGCATTTATCACGTATAATTACGACATATTATAAATTTAAAACAAGATTTTAATAAACTAACACGAAGTTTAACTTATAAAATGAGATTCATAATATCAAATTATATTCAATTTGAATTATTTTTAATCATTTTAGACCTGTTCCTACTCAATATGTCATTAATTTAATTAAACAAAGCTCAAAAAATGTATTAAATTTATACTTTTATAAGAATCTTATTAAACCGCACATGTGAAAATAATTAATAGGAAATAAAGGCTCATAACAGTAATATACAAATTCATGAAATTATATAAAGCATTAAAGATCCAGCTTTGACTTTTATGGGCTTTTATTTCCTGTTGGTTGTATTAAATTTAATTTATTATTTACTAATTGTAAGTGTATGTTTATATAGACATTGTTTATTTTGAAGTTATAACAATTTAATACAGAAATGAGATATTAATGTATATTTTTAAAGTTAAAAATAATCAAATATTATTTAATTTAAAGGATTGCATTACTACTGCTCTCTTCATATTTAACAATGGAACAAATTAAAAAAAATATCTTCAAAGTTTTGATATAACTTTTATCTTCGTGATATATTTAGAAACATTAATTTTGATATATTTATAAAATATATAAAGTATACCGTGCATTTTCTCTTGATTGTAACCGTTCAATTAAATAGCTTAACAAAAATAGGAAATAATGGCCATAATGATCAAAGCTAAATCTTTTAATGCTTAAATAATTCAATATAAATGACTATATACTATACATACAATATATGTATAATACATTCATTACTTAATTCTATTTCTTATTTGTTAAATTTTCTAATGTACGGTCCAATAAGATTCTTAGTGTCAATTAAATAAAGTTCAATTTTTTTTTAATTAATTATATTTTAATAGCTTTATATATTGTAATATAAAAATATCTTGAAGTATGCAACATAAAAATATGTATATTAAAAATTTTTAGTATCTGTTACGCGATGATTCAAATACGAAAGTGAATACTTAATTGTGAAATATTAACGTATATATAAATACGTCATAGACGTATTTTCTTCCAGTTTTCACCATGTTGAACGTCACTACGAATTCGATTCTTCTGTACGAAACTTATCACTATCGATCGATCTTTTATGCTAGGAAGAAACGCTACATCATCTGCCTTGTCGGTCACGCAGCTCCGGGCGATTTCTCGCTCTCGGCTAAGTTGGAGAATAGATTCATGTTTACTTTCTGGAGATCGATTTGCCTCGTGGAATATTTTCGACGACTTTCTAAGTATTCCGTAGCCTTCTATACTCGCCGATTATACTGTAAAACAAAATTTTATTCTTTTTTTTGCTATGTTAGTGTGAACAGTCACATCTAACATGTTTTTGCTTGCTGAACATAAATTCGTTGATAAAAATTGGCTATGACGTCAAAGAGAGTTTTTTTTTTAGCCATTTTTTTCAAAATTGTGAAATAATAGCCAACTTTTGTCAAAATATTTTAGCAAAAATTTTATCCAAAAAACGGATTCGTGTTTGGCAGGTAAGAATACATTGAAAATTACTATTTACATTTGTAATAAAAGAAAACGTTAAATGTCGGATACTGTTACATGAAAAAGAAGCTATTTTTAAATTGCTGTATCTCGGAAATAAAAAAATCGAAATGAAAAAATGAAAATGCACTTTAAAGGTTTTAATAGTTGATGTAGCATTAATAAAATGAAGTAAGAAAAACTTACTGCCGAGATGCTACAATGTTTTGAAAATTCTCAAAATCATTATTTTTAGCTTCTTTGATGCATTTTTTTTCAAAATTGCGTGATGTGTTAGTGAACTTTTGCTACAGATTCATATTCAGAATATAAAAATACATCGGAAATGGCTATTCACACACGCATTGCAAAATGGTGTTCCTTAGTGTTATTTGCCGTTATTCGCGCGACTGAAAAATGCGAACGATGTAATCGGACTCGTGCGGCTTCGAAACTGTTTCGACCCGCTAAAAATCAACATTTTCCATATCCATCATATTTCTATTTACCTACAGAATACAATATGCCGACATGAATCGGTATGAATCGTGGAGCAATGATATAAATTGGTAAAAATAAAGTTTCTATGCACATCAATTTTTATATGTATAAAATGTATAATTCTCTTGATGTGGCATTACATTTTTATCTTTTGACAATTTCTGCTTTTTTATTTTGTGAAAATTGATGACGCAGTTATTAGGGTTAAAAGGAGATAATTTGACGCGATAAATGAAAGTTTAACTGCACAATTGCGTATAACGGTCCACCAACTCTGATAACTGCGTGTCGTCGATTCAATGGCTTTTATTTCTGGGACATAAAGTAATTCACTGTTTTATACGGTGGCTAAATAATAATATAAAATTAGCAGTGACGTGTTTGCGTTATTTGTTTTTATGAAAGCCGCTATTGAAAACAGAGCATAAATTGTGGTTTTCACAGTCAATTACATCGTTTCAAAGCATAGCGTGTTATTAAAAGAAAAAGGATTCAATTATGTTTATTGATATCAACTATAATCCATTAACAAACTGTGCGCTCTGATTTACGTCCGCAATGTTTTACAGTTTTATATATGTATATATTTTGTATTTTTATACTTTTTTAATTGTTTTCGCTTCTCTTTCATTCCAATGCATCATCGTCATCAGTTTTTCAGATGGATTTATTCGTCATAAAGTCCTTTCATTGTTTAGATTTCAAAATTCACGCATAAGACTGGGACTCCAAATGGGAATCAGCCCATGAAAAAAGGAAAAAATAAAATTTATACTTCCCAAGATCGGCACTGTGGTAATTTTTTTTTTGTCCTTTTACAGAATATATCAGTGATAAAAAATTGAACACAATCTAAAAAAAAGGCAGTCGTCCTCGACAATGTAATATCACAAAGTGCGAAACTTCTCTCATATGAATTCGTAACCGACATCGTTTGCAGGTGAAATCAACGTAATTTGTCACGTCTGCGATATTCGGTTTTATCTAGAAATCCTATAAAGCCTGCGATGTTTTTTTTTTTTTTTTCCTGTAGGATTACTAGCCAAATTTGCGTGCTTGTTGCCGTATGGCAGCGGTACTGGCAGTGCTGTTGGCTACGTTGCTAGTTTGACTCCAGACGGTGCGAGTTTTCGTGCAAGTTGAACAACTGAAATTTATTTGACAGAAGATACTTGACGGAAGTATATCTGAATAAGTGAACATGGAGTGGATCGTTGTTACTGTAGTACATACATCGTTGTAAAAATATAATTGCATTGTTTTTAACCATTGCAAAGAGAATATTTTGATGATATGACCTAAATTGCGTCCTACTTAGCTCTCACAATAATGAGCTAGCACAAAATCATAAAGGAAAAGTAGACCTGACATATCACGAAAATTCTGCAGACAACAGCGTAGCTATCAGGTCGCACAATTTTCAGCGTAGCAGCCAGCAAGATCGTCAACAGCACGCAAACTATCTTGCAGGAAAAAAGCATTGTGTGCTGTAAGCTTAACACAATGCTTTTTTCTCAAATGACTTTGTCAAAATCCTATGAGAGAGAAAGATACATATATATATATATTTATATATTTATATATGTATATACACTCTCTTTGTATATGTATTATTCCACTTTAACTTGTACTATCTTACTCGGAACCCTTAATTAGGGGAAACCTAATTATAAAGTTGAGACAATATATACCATTATTTCTCATAGAATTTTGACAAAATTACTTAGAACTCTGTTATAGAGTCTCTAATCTTACGGAGCACGCACATTACTCAAAAAGATTTTTAATTATTAAAGCATTATTTTAAAGCTCGCGATGTGAATAACACAATTAAATAATTAAGAAATAAAGGCTAAGCGATCAAGCTGAATCTTAATGCTAAAAACAATTCCGTATAAATTTATACCATAAATTTATATTACCATAATTCCTCTCTCTAAATTGCGTGCCGAAATTATTTTCAGTCTTGAAACTAATCAGAACTAGGGCAGTAATATCACGAAATTAAATTGACGAGCAATTAATATTGATGTGTATCTATAAGCATCTTTATAAGTGTCTTAAAAGCTAAGTAAGTAATTTTATTGCGAAAAATATTTTTAATTATCTTCCATCGGAAATGTTATATTTACTTTAAAAATAAATTTATGTCTTTGTGAAGGTGGATTTATATTTGATGTTCGTCGAGCGCGCTGCACTGATTTATCCGGGAGAAATGAAATATTAGTTGCATACGCGGAATGCAAGTATCGATCGTGCGGCATCGTCGCCCGTTTTACGTCTACACTTCTCTAATTAATTCTATCTCGGCGAGACGAAGTGGTTTCTCGTGTTCCCACTGGCTCCCACGCCTGTGTTTCCTCGCAACGCGCAAGGGATGTCATCGCGAGGGTGCCATGTGGAAAGCGACGCGGCCAAGTGCGTGCGTTCCGCTCGCGGCATGACGGTCTCATCCGCTTTAACTCTTAATTACCGACGGTCGCGTCGCAAATGCCCGTTGATTCGAACGCGAGTCAATTGCAAGCAAATCTATTGTACGCTAAACCGCAAATTGTCCGGTCCAGCCCGCCGATCGACGCAGTCAAACGGAACGGTCGTTCTTGCTTCCTTCGACTTCCATTCTTAACATTTCCAGCAGGCCGCACTACTGCCGAAAAACTTTAATTAGTAGATTCGGATTTGAGGCGCCTGAAACTTTGAGAGTTTTTGTAAATCATATTTCAAAAGGACGAAAAAAAGAAGGATAGAAGTGGAAGCTTCATTCTTTATTCAGTTTTGAGTGGATTTAACTTTAACGAAATCTTAACTTATAATTTAATTATAACGATATCTAAAGTTAAAAGTTAGGAAGTGAAGGAAAATGACTAATTGAATTTTTACTGAAGGATATGAAGCTTAAAGAGTTCATAAATAAAAGAAGCTAAAGTAAACGTTCCAGTGACTGGACATATACTACGTTTGGACATTTACGCAAAACTTTGTATATGTTTATGTTATTATTAATCTCAAATGCTTTTTTAAATAATCCTTAAATACAATTAAATTATAATATAATAAGAAAGACATTTGAGAGAGAGAGAGAGATTAATAAATCTTGTGTAAGTATCCGGACATGAAACATGTCCGATCACTGGGACGTTTAACTCAAAGGAAATTATTTTTGTGGTATCTTATATTATACGCTTACTGCACAATAATATCTTTACTTACACTTTTATATTTACATTTAATTAACAACTCACTTATACTTAATGCATGTATATAATAATGCATATGAAATTATATTGATTTATCCGCGTTTAATATCATCTGTACAATAAAGAACCACCTCAAAATAATTATAAATTAAGTACACAAACTACCATAAAAGCATTATGATTGCCGCATAAAGTGGAGAACTGTTTGAAAACTGGTCTTTAATATTTCATAACCGTCGATTATTTATGACTCATTCATTTCGTCAATGGTATTCACGTCGCTTTGTTAGAAATCCCGATAAAATGGGCCGCGTATTTCGACGAAACCCATGCGTAAACGCTTGTCGTGGAAAAAAATTAATCGCTGATAATTAGCGATTACGTAATCGAACCCCGTACAACAGAGACGTCTAAATTATATTATATAAAGACGGCTAAAGGCAACTAAAAATATCGCAATGCTTGCAGAATATTCGGAATATTACTGCTGTGTGAGACAGAATGCGTCACGTTGAAAGTGAGCTAAGGCAGTTTGACGAGCAGGATAATAGGACCAGGGCAATATCGGGGAGAAAGTTCCCGTAACTCTTGTGTCGCGAGTAGCTCGTAATCGTTAACACTCGCGCGGTGATTGCGCAAGATCGCTGTAAAAGTGCAATGGCAGTTGTACCGGTCGTGGCGGTGGATGCAACTGGGAGAATTGGCCCCCCGCCTCGTTTTCTTTTATCGTCGTCTCTTTCTCGTTGCCCACCTCGAGTGCACCGTGTCAAGGCTATCTGAGGCCGACGACACTTCCACAGTCGTCACGTCCCGATGCTCTTCGATTCTCCACTCGTCCTTCCTTATCATTGACCGGGAGAGACAACGAGAGGGAAAGTAGAAGCGCGTTATGCTCATCTGTCAAACTGTCAGATCTCATTGGGCGAAAAATCTCTTTGAAGAGATTTTTTAGAATTTGTGGACTTTAATAGATTTATGCGCAGAATGCTTACAAACTCGTGCCTAATTTTTAAAAATTTCGAAGAATAAATAAATCGCTATTTATTGAGCGATCTAGGATAACGTCCCCTTAAGTCTAAAATAAACAATGCAATTGTAATTATAACAAAGAAAAGTCAGTGACCAGATAGAACTCAGATATGTACGGAATATGAAAATATAAAAAGAAAATTAAACAAAATTAATAAGATATAGAGGTAATAACAAGCAGAAATGATGAAGTAAGATTAAACAAAAATTAGAGAGAGAGAGAGAGAGAGAGAGAGAGAGAGATTCAATGCAAAATTTATTTCACACATATAGAACTTATAGCGTATTTATATAATATCACCGTTTTTAACGGGCTGTATTGTTTATTGAAATGTATGTTTATATATATATTTTATATATACAAGTTAATGTATGCAATTTTAAAAGCGTGACACCCATTAAACTCCGTCGTTAACTTAAATTGCACGCTTCAAAAAAGTTTCGATGCACACTAACTTCCTAACTTTTCATTTACACCGTAAACTCACGAGACACGAGTAAAAAGATATTGCCTACTCTGGTGGAAAAATATTTTTCTTCGACTGAAAGACGTTATCCGAGAGAGCACAATTTATTTAACTTTTTTTTTTTAACAAGTCCGTTTCCGAAGTAATGCGGCAGAAAAGCTAAATCCGGTCTCGCTTCGTTGCGCGTTGTTTTTCTCGAACATTACAAAGAGACTTTTATTCCGTTTGAAAATGCAATCGATCGCTATCTCCTACTACGATCTTGTCACGGATACGACGGAAAGATTGTTGAATACCGTAAACGAGCGAATTCCCGAGGCGCGTGATTTCCGTCCTGAAACAGGATATCTCGCAACCTCTTCCAGAGACTAAATGAGGAAGCAGCTACGAGGAAATGCACTCACGGTCGTTTTAGAGGCAAGAAAGAAAGAAAAAAAAATGGAAGGTTTGCAGGGCGTAAACGAAACGATACAAGTAAAAGCAATGCGGGCTGACCCTTCGCCTTTTGCTTACTCGCGCATACGAGTCGCAATCGCGTTGGCAAACACGAAAAGCAGGATGTGTCGCAAAGATGCCATGATGTCGTACGTAAAGAAACGACGTGACGGTCGTATAATCACATGGGAAGCCGCAACAACGGAATAATAATGGATAAGCGTTTTTGTTAATATAATATATTAGGTGTTGGAAATAATTCGTAGCGTTTTACAAGTGATGGGAAGTATTTTCATTAATGTATTTTTTAATGCTCATGTGAAATAAATAACATTCTTTCATTAAAAACGCTACGAATTAATTCCAACACCTAATAATATACGTTGATATAATGAATTTAGCATTATCAAATGCTTTCGTTTTTATGCGCGTTAGTGAAATAAAAAACATTTTTACATCCGAGTGTATATTCTGATTTTATGTCATAAGACGAACATTATGTAACGTATGGAGTTCATAATAGCGCTGCATATGCATCCACCATGATATCTGAGATGCAATAAGGATATCTATGACAGTTTATCTCCACATTTGCATGAACATTATGAAATATTGTCCGTGATTGTTAGTATTTCCTTGCATAGCACAGCAATGTGGCGTTTTTTTATATAAAATTGATTAAAAGGAAATATCGTAAATCAACATTAATAATGCATTTGAGAAATGTAAAAAAATGATAGGTCTATGATTGATATTGATAAGCATTTCGATCACTTTTCGATCAGTCGAAAGTTTTGTTTCTATTGGGTGTACCAATGTCTTTTATAAAATTAATTTTAATAATTGTAATTTACAAAAATAATTGACGTCACTAGTTTTATCTTAATAATAATTTATCCCCTAGTTGGAAAAATCACTTTTATTTTATTAAAGTAATTCGTTATCGCTACTCGTTATTCATTGAAAAAGTAACTCGTTACGTAATGAGTAAAGTACAAGCAACTTAAAAAAAAACTCGCATGAAATCCGGTTGCAGTAATTAGTCGGCGGTGTGCGGTACCATAAATATTTCTCCACGGTATATATTCGTTTGAATAAAGTGACCGCGATACGTTTGTATCTCTACTTGACTCCGCCAGAACGTAGTAACAATAATAATAATAATAATAATAATAATAATAATAAAAATTTGTCAGTTAGAAAATCTCGGGTAGGAAGCGCGATGGGAAAAGTACTCATTACTCGGCGCTAATGACGGTTAGGTTGTGATTACAAGCCGCATTCGTGAAGGACGAGTGAAGACGACCACGGTTATTAATGGAAATGATAGTCCTCGCGGCTATATTTCGCACACAACATTGCAACGTAACGAGGCGTTTGTTTTAGAGACTACTTTCGCTCTATCGAGAGTGTCCAATTACTTCCACAGTTTTAATTATCACCAAACTCTCTCTCTCTCTCCACCTTCCACTTGTAACTTCTTTTGAAGAGACGTGTCCGTTCTTTATTATCGGAGACGAATATTGAAAATCCGATCTGTATCGAACATGACATTCATTCGAGTTACGTTTAATTAACACCCGATAAATTTTAAAATTATATTTTATGTGCTTTAATATTGAGGAACATATTTTCTTGTCGAGATAATGAAAATATTAAGATACACCGCACATTTATATTGCTCGCTCGCAATTTATGCATGAGTGCACTCCCAAAAATCAACGCGCAAATTAAATTAGCATGAAACAGAAGTAATTTTCTCATGTAAAATATGGACGGCTCTTGTACGCGAACGTCGATTTGCACGGCAATCTACGGGAAAGCATTTCTTGCGCAAATAGAGAATAATTTCTGTCTCTCTTTTTCTCACTCACTCACTCACTCACTCAATCTTTTTCTCTCTCTCTCTCTCTCTCTCTCTCTCTCTCTCTCTCTCTCTCTCTCTCTCTTTCTCCACTGAGGTGTACAGTAAAACGAAATGACCTGCCGGGCATTGCGATCTAACGCCCAGCAATGTTATTACGTAGCATTTAATGCAGTGTGCTGTGAGTTCTTAATTCTATACTCACTTGACTTATAATTCTATACTTCCATACATCTGATTAGATGTAGATTTACTTTAAGCGAACTATGGAAATATCATTACGTCGCAGCGGGAAAGATCTAGTCGATGATAATTAGCTGTGAGAAACATTAATGCTCCACTGTACCAGCTAAAATAAAAAATCGCGATTGCGCGAACATCGAGAGTCTGTCAAAACACTCCCAAACTTGGTTTGAAAATCTTATGAAACAATCTAATTCATTCGTTCAGCTTGTACATTTTTTTTTATAATTATGCATAAATCGGATGGGATTTACATCAAAATTAAATTAAATCATAATTAAATTAATATTAATTTCATATACAGAAATTGTGTTAAATTTAATCTCTATATATTTTATATGACAAATTAATGTATTAATTTAACATATTAATTTAAGATGAACATATTATTGGCAAGGAAGTAATTGTGGGTTTTTTAACTCAAAGTTATATGTACAATATCTTCGTCAATAATGAATGAAATTTAAGAAAAGAGTTTTAAAGCTTGAAATCTCTACTTTTAAAAGCTTACTACATTTAAAGGCTTACTACATTTTTTTAAGTTTATATGAGTTTGGTAATTTTTACATACCAAAAATTACGAGCTGAAAAAGACGAAAAATTTTCTTCTCATTTTGTGGATTTGTAACGTGCCAAAAATAAATTTGAGAAAATTTTCGACTACCTATCGTGAAAGCTTGATATTTTCCCAAAATCGTTTGTTTTTTAATATTCCTACGATTTTTGGTTATCGCGGATTAAATAAAAAAAGATCATTTTGACTTTAATTGCTCATAACTCCGTTACAAAAATTGACGTATCGCAATTTAAAAAAGAGATTCTTAAAGTTTACTCTATCAAGATATTATCAAGATATATTTATATTGGTTGATAAGAAAGTAATTGCGATTTTTACTGACAGATGCTTTTTAAAAAAACGCAATTACTTTCTTGTCAATCCAATAGAAAGTAACACAAACATCATATAAAAATTAATATTAAAAATATAACACAATTTGGAATTAAATTGTGGAAGTAGATTTCATCAGTAAAATTAACATTTATAATACATCGAGAAAAATGTTTTGATTATACGTGTAACTATTTATTTTGTTGATATGTGACTAATAAAAAATTTTTTACTTTTTAATTTAAAAAATGTGATTATTCCAATCAAAGTTTTTGTTAATCATATATCAATAAAATAAATGATTAATGATATTAAAGAAAAATTGCAAATGTGAGCCAACATAAGATGTTTTTTGTGTAATAACAATCATATATTAAAAGCATAAATTAATAATATAAATTATAGATAATTATTTCACTATTATAATAGCCTTTTTAGATGTAGAAATAACGAATTTCTAGATTATATAATAAGCGTCATCATCCAATAAAATAAAAATTGTCAGAAGTGAAAAAGACATTGTTAAGCTGTGACTTTATTATTTTCGCCTGTCGTATCTCGTCGGATACTTAACTAATAAGGAAGTCACTAATAAGATGGAATAGAAAATATTGCTTTAGTACTAAATTTCCAAGCAGAAAAACAAGATAATATCAAAATGATGTCATTTTGACATTATTTTGACATTATAATGACTTGCTGTTCTGTTGTTAATAGGAAAATTAATGAAATTAATGTTTCAAGACTTACTTGAAAACAGATTAACAATATTCTACACAAATTGATACTAGACGATCTGTATACGTCAAGGTTTAAAATGAGAATGACAGGTCAAGACAAAAAAATTTTTTATAAAAAAGATACACTATTAGCGTTTTTCACGGAGAACTAGTGCATATTGAGAACTTTATTATTCCATTGTGAAAATCAGTTCATATTTTTAGTGTTTAATGTTTCATTGATAAAACTGGTACAAAAAATTTGCACTGAGTTCAACTTTTTCTCCACTGTCTTTGAAGTCAGTGGAGAACAGTGTTGAAATTGAGGTTGTGTTCGTGCTAAGATATTACGTAATGATATTACGTAATGATATGATATTACATTATTCTAATTAATAACAATGACATTGTGTTAGATATTTCTAATAATAGCTATGCAATGACATTTTGACGTTTAAAACTCTCGAAATGTAAAAAATTAATTAAAAAAAAATGTTTTAAATAAATAAATGAATCAGTATATTGTAAAATAAGTAATTTAAGTTTAAACATAGTTATATATATTTTTAGAAGTTATAAATTGGCTATCTTATGATATGTTCCACTGAATCACACTATTATTGCACTAGTGCAGTTTTCATCGAAATCTAGCACGGCGCTGATGCTGCACCAGTTTTCTCAATGAAAAATGTTATATGAAGTATGGAAGCATTTATACACAATGTCATTATATAGCGAGTCTAATAAATCGGTATTGCTTTGTATATTTAAATCATTTCTTTGATTCTGAAATAAATTAATATAAATGATTATACATACCAAACATTTCTCTTAGTGTATATTACATTAACATATATATTTATTATATGTTTGATTTATTTATCTTAGAATTTACGTTTTTCAAAATCACATTACTATTATGTTGTTAAAAAAGACTATTCAGATAAAACAATCACATTATGTTAAAGATTTAACAAAAGGATTTTAACAAGTATCAATTTCAACAAGTACAAAATATTTTCTTACTGTGTATATTTGCACGTTTAGAACAATAATTCTCTTATTTAGCTGTGTTACAATTTTATATTTCGTATATTTCTTTAATGCCGAATATATTTACGCTTAGCGTGTCACGTTAACATAAAAAAATTGAGATTTATGCGCGTGCGATTTCTTTGATATCGGAGGAGAGGAGAGCCCGTTAATCGCCAGAACTTCCTCGCAGGGTTTCTTTGCGAGATGATGCGGCAGGCGCTTCTTTCGTTGCACTCCAAAGAACCGCATGATCGATGACGCTGCACTGCTCTTCGGGAAACTCGCCTTGGGAGAGCAGCGTTCTCATGAAAAAGGCAGTTTCCGCGGACGCGGATAATCGATCCCGCGCACCGTTTTCTACGCGCAATTAACGATTTTCCGTACGACACGTCACAGGCATCCTAGCAACGAGAGATCATGACGTTAAGAGACGATCACAAAACATTCCCGAATTGGGAGAAAAAAATAATTATTGTAATTTAACTGTAATTTATAGTTATTTTCTTTTTAGATTTTAACTATATATTTTTTGATAGAATTATATAAAAATGGAGCTCCTAATCGTAATTATTTTACCGTGCAATTATAATTATAAATATTAAACAAGATCACGATGTGAGATGATTAATTATTAGATATTAATTATTTATAAAATATTCCTGCCCTGAGAGAGGAAAAATGGTTGCAATATTTTAACAATAATTTATATTTTCGTGCCAATTATATATTATTTTAATAGATCTGTAAATATAATTATTATTATTAACATTGTAACAGTAGGAATAGCAAAAATGGAGTTGCTAATTATTTGACTGTGCAATTATAATCATAAATATCAAATATTCTTTCAGTGCGTTACTGAGTAAATGTCAGCGTTGCTACAAATGTCAGATTAAAACACACAGATAGAAGCATTGGGAACAAATCATCAATTATCAATAAGAATAAGTATCAATATTTTATATCCAATTAAAATGCGGATGGAAAAATATTTTGAAATATCATTATTTGTGAAAAAAATTTGATAGTTATATAGAAAAGGGTCTTTCCTGAATTTCGACATTTTTCGACTGCAATATTGATGACAATGTTTGTTATGACTTAGTGATCATTTTTGAAACATTTCATCCATACACTTTACAACGCAAAGCGAGAGCCATCCAATACTAAGATATGGGTTGGATTAAGTTATATTTTTAGGGGGTAGTCGCCACGCATACACTTTAAACTCGAAGCGACTTCCACCCTACCTCCCCCCTGCTTCGGGGCATATGATTATCCACGTGAAACGGAGTCCACCCCACTTCCCTTCCTATCTAAGGATGGAAGTCGTTTCTCGAGGAAAATCGAACACATAATAAATCATCATAGAAACTATATTGGAAATAAATAATTTAAAAAATAGATAAATTATATATTTTTTGACATTCCACGGTTTATTATCACTATCTCAGTCAAATCAAAATTCAGACGAAGCGATATTCTATATAATTACTAAAAACTTTCATTATTACCATCCTTTTTCAGTAATTAATTACGCGTACTAGGAATTAAGCCGAACATTGCCATGACTTGTCGAAGCTCGGTTTCCTCCAACAAATTTCTGTCTCGGTAATATCTACTCTTTCTTCCGGACGTCGACCTTATAAATTGGAAAGGGTGTCGGTTTAACAGATGATTACGAAACGAGACTCGCGAGTTGAAACGGGAGAAGACAGCCGAAGGGTGCAACCAAGGAAGACGAGAAGAGGGTTTGAGTGGAGCACTCGCAATTAGCTTTATTAAGGATGAGACCAACACGACAGCGAGCGAAACCTTCAAGTGGAACGGATCGTTTTTCTAGAAAGTACCCTTAGATAGTAGAAATGTTGAAGACGTTTTTTTGACCGGTTTCAAATACACACGATCAACTTTTATAGCTTGATATAATATCGCACCCATGCAATCTATATTTTGATTGCATGCAATCTATTTGAGATTACAATCTCGCTTATTCGTGACCATTTAATCCAATTACCTATTTAATTCTCGCGGTTGGAAATGATTACATGAGAAATTAAAATACTACATAATCAGGGCACATATAGTCAGGATTTTACTTTTTATTACGTAAAAATAAAGAAAATCTTTAAAAATGTGATTGAATATTACAAAAAATTAATCGCGATTAACATGGATACGTAGATGTGTATGTATAACGATGATGGAAAGTGTGGCAATTTCGGAATCGTAACATGGAGATCGTCTGAGTCACGTTGCGTGAGTAAGATTTATTAAAATGTTTATCCGACGTTAAGGGCGCTCGGAAATTCATTCGTCCCGACACGTCCGGCCTTCCTTCGATCTATCATCTTACGCTAAGAAAATCTTTCCGCAGGCAGGATCACGCTATTTTTCATTGGTCAATGAAGTCTAAATCCCGAAGATAAATATAGACGTGTTCCATAATCTTTCACAGGATACCGCATACACGAGAATCTAGAAGAGAAGCTCATTATCAATTCACTTTAAGATTACTACGTAAAAAGCAAAAATTGAACGATATTTGCACGACAAGAAAATCCTTTGGATTGGAATTTGGGGAAAGGACATTTAAATATATTTCTAAACTGTAATATCTAAAAATTATTTTTTAAAAACTAATAATATCTTAATTTATTATTTTCCATCTCTTTCTTCATACTATATATATTATTTAAATTTTCCATTCTTTAAAATTTTTAAATTTGCAATTTAATATTTTTTTTTTAATTACAATATATATTATAAATACATACATATATAAATAAATTTAAAAATCTTAAAATCTTATTTCCATTTAATCTCCTCTTATATTTAAATAAATTTACTTAATGATTTTTTTTATCTTTTTTAATCTTATATAAATATTTTTTCTAATATATTAAAATTAATGTTAGAAAATTTTTTAACTTTCTTAAATAAATTTACAATTTATTATCTTAATCAGACATAACATTTATTCACTTTATATTATTCTATCAAATATATCAATTTATCCTTTATATATTATCTATTTTTCATCCTTCTTCCTCCATCTATCTGCTAAAATATCTAGATAATATAAGATATAAAACCTATCAAAATAAAATTTTTCTATCTTCAAGGAATAAAATACTTTTAAAATTCATTCGTGTTACGATCACTAAATTAGAGATATTTATGAATATCTTTCTTAATTTCTTCATAAAAAAATTATTGGCATTTTAAGAGCGGCTTTGAATATGTTTAAAAAAAGAAATAGGCTCAATTTATATTTGCAGCAGGTAATTTTCGATCAACATTCTCACACAGAACCCCTTTTCAGGTTAAATTATCACATAAAAAATTATTACACAAGTTACATGAATGAAAGCTGAGACGTACAACAAACAAATATGGTATACAAAGAGAACGTATTGAATTCGATGAACAAAGAGCGCGCATTCAGTATGCGGATCTCGTTTATGTCCGTGACTTATGATAACTATATTCGCAACATCGCAATGCGCGGAACGCAGGACGGTCAAAGAATCTTCTTTCATGCGGCAAGGTGCCACCGTTATTGTTACACGACGGTGGATCTCCGGCAAGACGTCTCATGAGAATAAATTATTCGCCAACGATAAATAACTGTCTGTGCGGCGAGGAACGTGTATAAATGATGCCGACGTCTTCGGTTACGGTACAAGAAGCGTCATTTTTACTGTTTTTTTCATTACCTCATTTTTGCGAGGGTAAACTGTGCTCACGCGACACACGGCTGTATAGGAATTAATGATATACGAGTCGCATTTCCAAGTACTTCTAAAGAGGCACTTTGCGTTAATATTCTATACTGTAAACATCTTACTCAACAAGCATTTTGCGAGTATTTTCCATGTAGCAAGAATGAGCTTGGAGAGGTATGTCGACGGGGGGAAATTTTATAAAATATCCGCACTTATGTAGAAATAATTCACGAAAAACTCGGATTGTTCTCTCGATAAATAAAAGATCAGGGCGGAAAGTACTTCGCCTCGAAAATTCAATCGAGGCAATTTTTCGTTTCGTGAGCGTGGGCACACATAAGAGGCACTTTGTAGCGATCTCTTCGCATCGTAAGCATCGAACTGGAGAGAGGCACTTTGTGGACATTCTTCGCAATGTGGGGCTTACGGTGGAGTCGCGGAATCACGGAATCAGCGGGTGCGCATGTACGCACGTTAGAGCTTTCGATCGCGTTACGTTACGGTGAGCCTCCACAAACTCGTCACGCTCAATTTGCGCTATCGATCGATTGGCCGACCGACCGACCAACCGACCGACCGACCGACCAGCCAGGCGCGTCGTAAAGCAGAGGAGCGATATTCGAGAACGCATCGAGATATTGCGCGCGCTCTGGCTCGGACGGAATGCGCGTTTGTGCACCGCGTTTACAACCCTGACGACTTCGAGACCCCCGTCAGACTTTGACTCGACTTGGCTGTCGCTCTGTGCGAGGCGCGCGCCATCGCGAAATCGGGAATTCCAGGACGGTGGAATCTGCCCTTCCGCTTCGGCGAGCTCGCCGAAACTTGAGGCTGCTCGCGGACATAAATTTCTTCATTTCGAAACATTCGACTTGACATTCTTGGTCAGTAGAAAACATTAAAAGCGTTGAAAAATTCGAGATATTCGATGAAGCGTTACAGGAGATCTTATATCTTTATACTCTGTTAATCTAATAAATTGTAACGCCATTTCTTTCATGAAATCCATGCAGATTCATCTTGTACTAGTTACGTCGTCCAAATTTTATCGTAACGATTACAGATTCATACGCGAAACGTAGTGCTTTTGAATAACTGAAACGATTTGTCAGATTTTTGCGCGTTTCCGGATGCAAGTTAAAATTAATTAAAATAAATGGACTCTTGGTCTTGGCGGGCTATTTTCCTATCTGTAAACGTTTTTTTTTTTTTTTATAGCGGAAGCTCTTAAATTTAATGTCGATGACGTCGCGGGTTCAGTTTTCGTCCTAGCGAAATCGGCCAACGAAAAATTGACGGGATACTTTGCAAGGTAAGCCGGAAGCGTAGGACGCTATGATTTACGCGGCGAAACGCGGGTTACAGATCGGATTTGCTTTTTCCCGCGGCGCTCGGATTTGAGTATCGCAGCTCGACGCGGTTGTTACCCTTTACAAAAAGCATTCCCGTCCGTCGATTCAGGAATTTCAATGTAGAATCCGATCTTCCGCCCCAATAAGCGCCGCGGAACGAGATAACTCGATCCGCAGAATATCACGGAAAAATTCTATGTTCTCTCTCCTCTGAAGAATATGACGGGCGAGGTGCATTTTTTTTCTCTGTCGATGCATCAGACACGCGTACAAAGTGAATGGAAAAATGACGTGCTTAATCGAGACTGTCGCGCGAGAGGACACAAGAGGGCACAATGCAGAATAGTTTTCTTTAGAAGTTTCTTTCCTCCTCTTTCCTACCCCTCGGTAAGAGAGAGAGAGAGAGAGAGAGAGATCTCGCTTGAATGCGACTATTTATCCTCATTCGATAAATTCTGTCTTTTTTTTTTAAAGAGAAAACAAGCAAGCAAGTCGTATATTTTTAGAATATTGTATTTTTTTAATTTCGAGATTATTACATGTCTGTTTTCCCTTTCAAATATTTGAGAAAAATATCATTTTACGAGAATATGAGATTTTAGCAAATTGTTCTACTTTTTCAATAGAAACGTGATTATTTGTCATATGTGTTTGCAAACATGGTTTTTAACTAATTTTAAGCGCTAATCGTTCATAAATCTTCTTTAATTTATATGTCCTAATGACAAGCTGTCAAAAATGTTTACAACATAAAAAAATAAAAATCATGCGGTAAACTTGTATCCGATTGTTGGATTTTTATTTGGAACGAGAATTGTCTTCGTTTTCATCGAAGGATTTGCTCTGCTTTTATGCAAGGCAAACCGAGAAAGAGGCGTAGATATATAGATTGCAACACACAAAAGGGTGGTATATTAACACCCTTTTATAAGAACACGCGTGTTCCGCACTGTAACACGCGAATGCAATCCTTCCAAGAATTACGAAGCGCATTTCCGTTCTTCCACGCTTGCTTCATCCTGCGATCTTTATTCCGCTTTCTTTGTGCTGTCTCACTCCATCCTCCCTCATTTCTCCAGCATTCGCGCGATCGTAAGGGAGGGTGCAACCCTCGTTAACACAAAGAAACGCGCTCCTCCTGGCTCCTCCTGTATCCTTAATGGGAACTGACTCAAAGGAACGTAGTAGAAACTTTTATTTCTCCTTTATGTGTGCACACCATCAAGCTGGCATGGAAGGAAGGAGGAGATAGCTGATAATAAGTAGAGGTATACATGTTTTGTTCGACTTTTTCACGCTGAAGACTACTGGAGTATCGAAAATATAAAAGTGATTAATTCTTCATTGATCATAGCAATGTTCATAGAATATTTTAAGAATTTTTAGGCATTCTTGTTAAATTTTTCATAATAGTAATTGTATTTTATATCAGTACGTGCAAAAAGAACAGTTTTTCTGAAATATCTAAAAATTTAGATTTACTGGATGTAAATCTGAAAATAATTTTTTTAAATTATTAAACTTATTAATTATGTAGGACGTCCAAGCTGGATGTTCAAATATCATAATTTTTTACAGCATTGTTCGTTATGAGTTTTCTGTACAAATATTTTGTACAATAAAAGTTAAGTTCAATAAAATTATTTTTAGATTTGTCTCTATAGCTAAATTTTTAGATGTTTTATTAAAATTGTTTATTCCGTAAAAACTATAAAATATAATAATAAATATCGCTCCCTTATTTTAAAGAGACAAAGGAGGTTATTTAAAAAAGCCGATTTCTGCTCAAGTATAAGTAAAAGGAATAGCGTTTTTTTTTTTTACAGATTTTGATCTGAATACAATAATATTAATAAAAAGTTCGAGATCGATATAGAGAACACTTTGAAAATTAAACATGAACATGATATATCTTAAAAAATTTCATTCTTATTTCCTTTTTAAGGTGTTCCCTACATGTCACGAACTTTTTAATAATTTCATCATATTCAGGAGGTCAAAGTCTATAAAAAAACACTTCCGTTTACTTACATCTTTTTGAGCAGAAATCGGTCTCTTTTTAATATATTAAAAAAAAAATTAATTTTTGAGCTATCATGAACAAATTAAGTAAACATTATCCTATCAATTATAAAAAATAAATTATCTTAACTTTATAAAAAGTCATCACGATTGAAAAAAAAATTATTTTAAATATCATCGAAATTGCCATAACTAAAAAAGGATAATTTTTTAAGTGATATGAAAAATGTATACGAAAATGACAAAAAAGATAAAAGTAACATTTAATCATGTTGAGAATGTATTTTTTTAAATATTATTTTATTAATCAATTACTTTCTGTCAAGTTGAAAAATTGTTTTCCCCTTTTCTAGGAAACTTAATTTTTTAAGTTATGTCACTTTTGAAATAAGGGAACGATATATTCTATATGATTTGTAGAAGCCATTAATTTCTTTTGCAAGCGTGGAGCGTGTAATGTTTTCCTTGCAGTGATATAGCCGTTTTTTAAATAATCCCAGACAAATCTGAGAGGAGTAAAATTATATTTCCAATTGAGAAGTACCCGCTTGTCGCGAAAACCGTGATCTTATTAGCGCCGAAAGACAAACAAGGAAAGACGATATTAACGCGCGAGGAGAAAGCCGAAGCCGAGCGTGTCCGACAGCGAGTTGCGAGTTGCGTGTTGTGACTACCCTCTGGGTATTTTGCAATACATTTGCTAGCTAAATCTCGCCAGCGTCGTTTTCTACATTTACCGGCGTCGTAACGACAGTTGGCGATACGAAACAACTAATTATAATCCGAAAAGTTACGCGAGTACGTGCACGGCTTTCAAAACGGCGCACTCTCGGTCGCTTGACGAGAACTTTTCCTCTCGACTCTGGCCGCCTCGCGCTTTCCCGGCCCACCCGCTCGATTTTCCCGGGGCATAATTAGAGCTCGGAACGCCGACGCCGACGCCGCTCTGGGACACTCTTTATACGGGCGATATCGACGTGACCGATACGGCTCTCTCTCTCTCTCTCTCTCTCTCCCCTCCTCTCTTTCCTCCTCTCCCTCTTCCTCTCTCCCTCCATCCCCCCCCCCTCTCTCTCTCTCCTTCTTTATTCTCAATTTCTCTTGCTTTCTGCTTTCTCTTGACGGTGGTTTCACGACCGAATAAAAGGACTTATCAGCGGAAGTTTCGAACCAGTAACGATGCGGTGCAACACGATTAAAAGGGGAAACCCCTGGAAAGCGAGCGAGGCCATGCAGTTGCACAAGCAAACTTACGTTCAAGCAGGATCGAGATCGGGTCCGGAAAGGTGTCTCATTTTTGGCGATAATTAAGCTCCCGCGGCGATTGGTAATAGTAACAGAATCGCGCTACCGTAACGATGATCGCCGCCGGCCAATAATCGTTTCTACGAAAGATCCCGGAGAAACTATCGTGCGTTTTATAACAGCGAGGGAGAGTCAGCAATTGCTCGAGATTGCCGCGGTAATAACGAAATAATGACGTTTGAAAAATTCATTAGGATTTTAAACTCGAGTCTAGATTGCTTCGCGATTCGAGATACTTGTATTATATTTCAAGAATCGAACAAACCGAGCCTATAAGCGTAATTTTAAACTTTATCGAAACCGTTTAAATATTATACATGGAAAAATACGAAGTATCTATATATACTGTATAGTGTTAGAATAATTATATAACAGAGAGAGAGAGAGAGAGAGAGAGAGAGAGAGAGAGAGAGAAGAGAAAATAGTATTATGGCTCCTTTTAATATCTCTGTTATTAGACAAATTCTAGTGATTACTTATGGAATTATTTGCTTAGTAGCTCGCCGTAACGCTAATATGCCATTAGTCAGCATTTATATTATAATGCATTTTTATTTTCAAACATTTTTAAGGTACTTTAGCATTTAATTATATACACTTCCTTATTCTTTTTAAATTTTAGTGTATCATATGAATATATTTAAATAATTTATTATTTAACATTTTATTTGGCTGCATATACATCTCGAGTTGTACAAAGTTAAACAATAGCATGGTATTTTGCTAATGTGATTCTCTAAGCATATTGATTGCTGACCATTGTATTTTCAAGCTTTCATATCAAAATAATTATTTCATAAATCGATTGTAGCTCTATTGTTAATCAATAGTTTTTATGTTTTATACAAAATGTATTAATATTAATATATTAGTATTAATATATTTACAATAGTAAATATATTATTACTAAGTCTAGTACTAAGTTTTTACTACTGAGCAGCCCATTACGGAAGAAGTTATGTATACGTATAGTGAGTGCAAAAAGTATTCTTACAGAGAAAATATTTTTTTAAAAAAACTTTATTTTTAAAAAGTAAATATTATCCATCGAAAAATAAGTCATCAAATTGATGTCGAATCGATACAATGATTTCAACATCAATTTGACATCGATTCGATATCTAATTGACGATCATTTTTTACTGGGTAATTAACAATTTATTCATAAAGAATAAAATAGACTGTATGTATTTAAAAATTATAGATACCAAAAAGACGTGTATTAATTATAGAAAATATAGGAGAGACCGGAGCTCGTTAGAGGTAAATTGGCATTGCGTTCCGTTTATGTATTTATAATAAAGGAAGCAATGGAAAAGTTACTACAAAATATTTTTTTTACAAGATAGATACTTTTCTCTAAGTTTCATTTAAATCAAACAAATATTACAATCGAAAAAGAAAAAAGTCTGATTCAAAAGCGAGTAAGTAAATTTTTGAGCATTTCATAATTCCATATTAATAATATCCTTCGGCTTGAAAAAGCAAATCTAAGCGAGGTATCATTAGTTAAAAGGAAAGTGTTTGTTAGTATACAATAGTTATTCTGAGTAATGGTAATTTGTTATAATAACAGGATTAAAATCAGACGTATGCAGGAATGGAATTCATATCAAGAAAAGGTTAACTCACAGTACCGCACACAAACAATTATAATTATAATTTAACTCTAACAAAATGCTTTATATTTATATAATATTTTTTTCTATATTAAAATAAGGTAAAATTAAAATAATTTACATTTGTTTTTCTGTAACAACATTTTGCTATTTGATCATTACAAAATAATAACTTTAAAAAATACAATTTTAAGAAAAAATACAATACTAAGAAGAACATATGTACTACCTAATTTTTATTACTTTTTTTTTATTACGTTCTTGTTAATTTAATATAGAGTTTATTATAGAGGCAATTTATACTGTGTGATATGTACCAATTACCCCACATATCGGGGCGAGTTAACTACAATGCAGCATATCCGTATTTCATTTATTACCAAGAAACTATACAATGTATAGAACTATTATGAAAATGTAGAGAAAGGTTCTCTCTACCATATTGAAATATTTTGAATGATAATAATTAATTGTTTAAAAATTCTAATGCCGAAATTATGAAAACTGTGCCAATGAAACCCGGTCTCCCCTGTCATCTGAAAAATAAACAAAAATTAAAAATTGTATTGTTTGGACGCTCAAAAAGTATTCGTACAGAAATTCGTTTGAGAAATTTAGCTTCTAAAATCAGGAATACTTGCGAAGCTCGTTTGTTATGTTAGAACAGAATGTATTCATCATTGTATAAAATTACTAATTAATGTTTATTTTATTACAAATAAGACTTTTTTTTATAAAAATTTTCCTTGTACAAATATTTTTTACTCACACATTTCTATACTACAATATTTTACTTTTTTGTTAATTGTTTTAACCAAATTATGTTTATGAAACAAAATTAATTTTTTAAGTCTATTTTTGTGAAAGTCACTGTGTGCCTTCACAAGAGACACACATTACACGGTGTGACACAGTGCATTATTACATCCTTGTTGTTCGCCAATGTTAAACAAGGATGAAATGATCACTGTGTACTGAATCGCTTGTTGGAAGTCACTCCATATTCTTGTTTCTCTTCGAATTATTATACAGTGTATCTCGCAACATTTTTATAAATAGTGTTCTAAGTAATAAATGTTTCGTAACTTTGAATTTAGAATTGATTGAACAACATTGTGAGTAATGTAATTGTTAAGTTTTAAACTTAAATATTAATTATTAACCAAGTTATTGTATAAGATGTAAATGGAGTGCTATAATATTATTTTCTCCTCTAATAAACATGATATTAGTGATAATCGAGTAAATCTCAACGAGCAAATCATCTATCTCTGTTAAACTTTTAGGGAAGAAAGGAAGCGAGGGATTCCACTTCAATCGTATATATATCTGCATTTGTCTCGCGTTATATGCTTGACGCGATATAAATAATCGATGGCGCGGGAAGCAATTAATTATCGCCTCTTCATGACACCGGTGTATTCCCGGCGGTGTGGCCGATCAGTTGGAACAACCAACTGATATTATTTGCGAAACTCCCGCCCGTACCGTCTATCACCGAGAGATATTCGCGTATATTCGCGCCGTACCGGCGCAACTCGCGGTTTTAATCGCGGCTGAAGTTACATGTCCGTTACAAGCTACGCGACCCGGCGAGTTCGTGGACGAACTTCGAAATTCGTGAAAATTGGATCCGCTTGGAGCTCACGTTCGTCGAGTCGCCGACGATTTCTCGTCACGCTAGTTCGATTTTGGATTGAAGCGGAGACGCTCGAGAGGCAAAGTCTGGCAAACCGTAATTTGCAACGGAGCGGCGCCATTTCAAGTCGGGCAAACACAGTATAAATAAAACTATTTCGTTGGATTGCAAAAGTTAAATATGCAGCACGTGTAATAACCGAATGTTTGCATAATGGCAAAGTGAGTCGGGACACTGCAAGCTCGAATTGAAAATATCGGAAACTATTCGCAGGAAATTGCATTTATTTCACATATTTCGGAGCCGCTCTCCAATCTTCTCACTCATGCATGATGTATTTTATATACGGAAAAATATATTTGACAAATAAGTGATTGAGAGATAGAATTTCGTCCCGCTATTGTCCTCAGACGTGGCTATTTTACCCAATTCCGTTCATGAAATTCAAATCCATTTGTAAAAACCTACACACAAACGGAAGAATGGTTTTGTTCGGCTGTTGTGGTTCTCGGATGCTCGGAGCGGTTAGTAGTCGAATTCTTTTCATCTCAGCAAGGGTGTTGGAAAAAAAGTGGAGAGCGATGGTAGGGGGCAAAGGTATAGTAAGCAAGCACGAGCGCGATAAGAGCGGAAGAGGGTGCAGTCTCGTCGTCGTCGTCATCGTCGTCGTCATCGTTGTGGCGAATGATGGCGAATGGGGGAGCGAACCGGTCGCAAGCGAGAAGGGGATGAAAAGTTCGAAATAAAACGATAACGAGCACACCGCACGCGGCAACGAGCTTGCTAGCAGAAGCCGTCTGCTTATTACGTCACGCTGAACGTAGTTACTAATTAGTTACATTCAAAGCGCCGCGCGAGCGAGGACGACTACTGGGAGGGACTCACTACCTCCCCCCGGATGAATTTGTTTTCCCGAAAGAGGAAGAGAAACACGCGGCAGAAGGGAGAATGGGAAAGGTATGTTTTACATGCAGGAGCAAGGAAGACGGATGCAACGAGCGACACGACGAACGAGGAAAAAGAGGGTATAGTGGAAGGAACGCTGGAAAAAGAGAGGCGGTTGGGCGGTCGGGGGTTGGCTCGCGGGGGGGGGTGGAGGCCGGAGCAAACGAGCCGTTCTTCACCCCCGTAGGTAGGTGGGTAGTTGAACGCGGTCTCCCGCGCGCGTCGTCTCCTCTCTGTCTCTCGCACTTCCGGTCTCCGTCATCTCTTTTTCTTCCCTCCTCTCAATCCTCTCATTTCTATCATTCCTTCTCTTTCTTCCTTTCTCTCTCTTTCTCGGTCTATGTCTCGCACCTTTCCTCTTTAATTGTTCTCTCTCGCTTCTATCCTGTTCCGCGCACGACTCTCACAACCCTTTTATTTCGCGATCTTCGCCGCCCTTTACGCGCGCGCTTTTCCGGCTTCTCCTGCGCTCCGTTCCGACCGCCTGCGTAAAATCCACCGCGAAATCGATCGACCGAAACGTGTTCCGGAGTGGCCGGAACGAACGAGAATGCAACAGAAGGGAATGGGATGGCATATGAGATCCGGGCGATTTAAAGGAACGCCGCAAGAAAGGGATGCAACGGCTACCCGTTGCATAGCGATCCCGTTAAGCTCGTCAGATTTTTTTTTTAATTTCCCTTCCAACCACACCATGTTGCTGTTCTTGTTTGCCCGATGCATTTTCGTATCCTCTGAACAGATTCGAAAGTAAGATCTAACGCAAACATCTATTTGTGATTATTGGCGTTTTATTCAACCCCCGGCTCTTTCTTGCCTTTACTGTATTCGATCCCGTTCTAATTTACCTTATTTTATCTTTTAGAATTCAATTTGTAACGTCTGTTTTTACTGTACGGTCCCTTTCTGTTTTATGGAATTTTTTATATGTTACGATAAAATTTATATTTTCCTCCCGTTCGATTTATGCATATTTCGTGCTCGTATTTACAGCCGGCTGATCGCTAGGTGTACACTTTGCTATTAATATACTTACGCATATTCACTTTTATATTTTTCATATTAGCTGTCTATTAATATGTGCATGTAATTATTATTCATTTGCCTCGAGGCAAATATATTGTCCCAGGGCAAAATAAAATTACCAATCTGTTTAACTTGACTTTGCGAGTGCGAAGGGGCTTTGGCCAGACGCTCAAGGGCCGCGGCTGCATCGACGTTATTAATGACAACGGCGATATCGGGCATCTCGTTAAGAGTCCAGAAGCGCCTGTATCGTGGAAATGACCGGTTTAGAAGTAACGACTACACGCAGCTACCAGTTCAGAATGCCTGTATTAACGCTCGGGAAATCGGATTATATCGTGACCTACAGCATCGCCTGTCTACTAACTTCTACATTAGCCTCCCTTCGAGCAAATTGCATTTATCCTTGCAACGTAGGGGTTGCCGATCGGCTCTCTCGTCCTTTTTCTTTTCGTGTGGTACCAAGAGTACTTCACGGCGGTAAATTGTTAATTCGCGAGTCGCATAAATAACGCCACGGCGAAAATTTGCGTTTTCTTCGTTACCGATAATAATAAGGAATAAAATTAGGAATATTTAATATATGGACGCCTAAATTTCTCGCCATGATGCGAGATCTGAACATTCGGTTATTACTCAATACAAGAGATCGATGTTTTAAAAGGTTAAATACAAATATCGCATCGAATGTGCGCGCGCGCGTTTTTATCGCGGAAATATCGGCGATGCGAGTTCCCTAAGTACCGGTAATACCGTCAAGATAGAAAGCGTGGAGAACGCTTAATGCATCCAAGAAGGAAGATTGCGTGGCTTCTGAAGTTAACGACGACGTCGCTCTACTGTTGGTGTTCCCGTCTGTGCGCGATCGATAATTTCAATAAGGAGAAAAGAGTCGTCGCGTGATTGAGAAGCAAGCTAAATAAAAGTCAAACGAAGAGACGGAAGTAAGTGGCTGCGCGAGCACTCAGACTGCCTTCTGATCGAGTGTGCTTTTCCAGATGAGAAACTGCATTTTAGAAACGACAGGCCAATATCATATATATATCGTATTTATCTAATTATCCATAAGAATAAATTTGCAATCGCAAATTTGTAATCGTTTAATTTCGATACATTCTGAAATAGAATCGAAAACTGAAAACTTTTTTATAAACAGAAGAAAATGATCATAATCAACGGGGGTATTTCATTTTATGAGCGTAAACCAACCCCCTCCTCCCGAAATTTTTTATTAATTATTTCATTTTGGAGAGGATCTTGTTAGGATGTGCGCTAACGAGGGTGGACACATCTATTCACATCGGCCTAATAATTTTTCACTGCTTTATTAATGAAAATATTTTATTTTGAATTGATCAATTAGCAATATACTCTATGAAAATTTCTGTTTCATTTTTAATTATAAAAAACATACGACTTTATGTGAGTTTTTTTGCTGTTACATGAAATATTTGTTTCTTTTCGTTGTAACACCATATAAGTAATTTTTAATACTTCTGTTAGTTTGAGCAGACAATAACAATATTAAAGAATTAAACATTTTGCTTGTGTAGTAGCTATATTGTTGTTCTTTTCTCTAAAAATAAGTAAAAGTTACATGATGTAAAAAATGTAACATTTTTCCTCTTCAAAATGAGATATGAGGAGACATTAAAAATTGTAACGCTCCCGAAAAAAATTCCTCGATACGTCCATGATCACAGATCTGATGATTTTCAAAGTGAAGTATAACTTAAATATTACTTATTATATAATAAGGAATGGAATGCCACTTGAGTATATCTCAATATATTTGAATAATGACAGCGTTCAGTAGACAAAGCAGCTCAGTGAGCGCTCAATGATTCTTTATTAGTTTCTACACTTAAGCCGGCATTCATAATCTATTCTTATTACAAGACTCTTAAGCAATGTATTAAGACGCTAATATGGCTCTATGATTGGTTTATGACATCTCAAGACTGTAATTAATACGATCTTGAATATAAGAACTGACTATGAATACTGGCCTTCCAACAAAGAACTAACTAAGAAAAATACTAATCACATATTAATCCTCTGTAATCATAATTTTATTCCTTTGATTTGTAAATTAGGTCTTTATTTGTAATAGGTCTTCTTTGTTTAATTCAAATTTTTTATTGTTCTAAACTTTTAAAAAATGTGGAAAAGTCCAATTATTTTTTAATATCTCTATTATATTATCATAGTTTTTAATTCAAGTATTACAATTTTTATTTTTTACAATATTCTTATTTAATAAAAATTGAAAATTGAAAGGAGAGGTGAAGTTTTTTAATGTATTTTTTTATTAATTTGTGAGTGCATTTCATTTTTGCTAAAAAAAACCTAAATTGTATTAGACAAAGAGTTAAATATATTCAATATAGTCAAGTATATTCAAATGGCATTCTATTTCCTATCGTTACATGATAAGAAATTAAAATTTAATATATATCTCATATTATTTTATTTTAAAAATCATCAAATTCTCGTGGTCCAGTCTGTATAATGACATCTATATCTTACAGCATAAATAAATTCACTGCAATGATAATTTAGCGACATCACTTAAAGCAACCACGCAATCGGAAATGTGGTAATGACAATTTGATGGTCAAATAGAAAGTACATTGAAGGTTGCGGTTAATGTTGAAGTGTCAGGGATCTCTTCGGATCCTGTAACAGCTGTAGTGGATTCTTTCGTAATGGTACCGCCACGTGTATTCGTGAAGTGACAGGTGCAATCGCGTTTACTACAACGTTCAAGGCTTTCGATCGGGCCATGGATATTACGCATCACCGAGCGGGTATGAATCAAAGGATCGTCTTTCGAAATCGATTCCACCGTCCGAAGGACACGCTACGAAAATGGCGTGTTCCTTTCGAAATGAATCTCACGCGCAATGAAATAATCCCCGATGCCGTTATACGCTTCTCACTCTCTCGCATCCAATAATAATATCTAATTTATAAACATTGCCGCAATCTATAATCATGGAAATTTATGGTTAATTAGGGTTACATTCCATTAATGTGTAAAACATTTTTTGTTTTTTTTTTTCATCTTATTACGCGTTTCATAAGCATGGATGCACGTACGATATTTATTGCATCTGTCGCGCGCGCAGTCGCGCTATGTACATTTTATTTATCAGATCAGTGCATGTAAAGGTGGCAAACAACAGTTAATATTAATATCTGTTTCACTGTATCAGTTAAGTGGTCAAACGGTTAGAATCACGTATATTGATCCTTAATGCAATAAATTTCCGGGAAAGTGAACGGTTTAATTTGTTTGTTTAATTGAAACATTTTATGAGATTTGTTTTATATTGTTATACATACATATATGATGGCGTTTGGAATGCTATGCTCTGCCGTGTTTTTGAATTTGGATCCCACGTTTTGTGTCTTCCATTTTTTTTTTCTAAAATACACATTAAAGTCAATCTTGGTGCATTCATCAAGTTCCTTGCCGTCCTGTATTTTAATATAAAATATGATTTTAATAAAATATCGATTGTGAATTTATGTTGGAAATATATCTTATTGTTAAAAAATGATATCATGGTAGATATGGATAAATTAAATGATAAAATTAAATTTACAATTACATATTGTGGATTAATAATTAGACAATTTTATTCGATATTTTTATTTACTTGGATTATTCTTTTTCGCTATATTTTATGTGACTGATATGTGCTGAATGTTATTTTTAAATGCAAATATGCCTTTGCGAATGACGTTTACCTATAAATACGGTAGAATAATAACAGATGTGTAATCCAGAACAAATGCATTTTGGATATTGCTGGAAATTCGTTCTGTGTAAGCTATACTTTTGCAGATATTATACAATATATTTTCAAGTCCAATATCAAAATGAAGTGTTATATATTCAAAATTGTACTTATTACTATGGATATAAAACTTAGCTTGATAAAAAGCTGTGAGCTATTATTATACATATTTTGTTACAATAATTTGAGATAAAATATCGAAATACATCATTTAAAGGGATACAACAATTAAATACGAAATTCACGTTAGCAAGATGTTACTACAAGTGTACTTAATACACAGGTATTTTTTCTTTAAATAATAAACGTTAGTTATATACGCTTGTAGTAACATGTCAAATGACGTTCTTATGCGGGAAATCATTTTCAATAAGTGAGCAGCAGAGTTATTCGTCAGAAACCAAAAGGGAGAAAGATGCAAGAAGTTAGAAGAGGATATAAATGAGTCCAATTTTTAATGAAATCCGCGTCGCGCGGAAGCATGCGACGCAGTAGCTACGTTTGTTCTAGAGAACCCTTCAAACCGCAAAATTATCCAGTTATGCCCCAGAAAATGAAAGAGAAAAATCCTAATAATCGCTGGTTGAAAAATATCATTAGCGAACTCCCTCGGCCGTTTAATTGCGCGCCGAAGTACAAAGCATATTGGTTTCACGGTCATATTTTCCCACTTTTCTTTCCATCAATTGCCCGTCCCTCTCTTTCTCTCTCTCTCTCTCTCTATATATATATATCACATCTTTTGTCGAGATATATAGTACATAAGTTTGCGATTTATCTTATCGTAAAATAAAAAAAGAATTGATGATTTTTATTAATTCAAAGTATTGTAATAGTCAATAATTAAATACATAAATGTCATAATTTTATATACATTTACATACATTTATACAAAAACTTAATTAAAAAATTATATTAGCAATTTATTAAAAAAAAAAAGAGACTTTACTGCTATGTCCTGTTTGAGTTATAAGCATTTTGACAATCAACCCCGTACGACAACCAACCCTGGTCTCTCCTATACTTAATTATCAAAGCTAGAACTATTTAAATACGAGAGATAAATAATTTCAGCATGGACCAATTACTCTCTTTTTTTAAAATCAATTTTTTGCTCTTCCTTTCCTTTTTATTTAACTCATTCTCTTGACATTCGCAGATTCCGTTATCATAATATCTCTCTTTCCTGGTTTATAGCAAAACCTGATTTGTACATATTAAATTGTAACAATTTTTGAATAATATTTATACCGCAATTATATATTTTTTAATCATATCTGTAACAGTATTATATAAAAAAATATCCAACCTATTATCTCAAATTCAAGTTATCATTTAATAAAATTAGTAATTAATTTGAAGTTTTTATTTACTTGAAGTTTGAATTTAGTATTTACGAGAGACCTAATCAAAGTGACGCTATAAGAAGGGTAGCGACATTTTTTAGTGAAATTCTGCAAGTGAGGAAGAATATACTATATCTTCATTTATCAAACAGTATTGCAGAGTATTGCTGTTACTGATTTTATATTATAAAATAGTTTATTTTTATAAATAATAGAAAGTGAGTCAATGTACCATTTTATAACAATTTTATGAAAAAAGGATATATTATTAGATATGTTGTAGTTCTCTTCATTCTGAACAAATGTCTCAATGGGCACAACTTGATCCTATGAGCCGTTTCCGCGCTACAAGGTCCAATAATCATGTAAAAAGGTCACTTAAAAGGTCACTTAAAAGGTCCAATAATCATGTAAAATGGACTTTCTCCGCTTCACGGAAAATGCCCTATATATATGATAATTAAAGAAGAAGAATAGAAATTTTTACTTATCTTACGAAGGTTAATTATTGCAAAATAGCAAATTATAAAAATATTATTATAAAAATTACTATATTATCTAATAGAAGACACTTTCTAATTTGCATTTATGTCTTAAAAGTTTTATTTTTTATTTTTCTTTAGGAAGTATTGTCCAAAAAACAAAGTGATGTGTCGGTATCAACGATCTTTTTCTAATAAGAACATCTGATAAAGATGTTAATTTGATATAATTTAATATTCACTAATTATTTATTACTGTGCAAAAAAATTCGTTTTTTACTAGTAATGATTTACATATTATGAATTGTATGGAAATGTTCATTATTCGCAAATGATGCGTGACACGGTAATAACGTGCGTCGAATAATCCAGCGTTAAACGTAAAATCAAATATTTGTCACGCGAAAATTTCATGCTCAGCGTCGTCCAATTACCAGAAGTTGCTGCTCCCATACAACGTAAATCAATCTAGTGATATTATGACATTGTAAAGTTCGAGCAATATTGTTCGAACATGAATCTAATTTATTTGTAATATACACGATGCATTCAAAAAATTTCAGGACTGAATTTTTTTTTGGACGTACTAATAGCGCCATTTAATTTCAATGTTGCAATGGTAGGACTAGTTAATATAAAAATTTCTAATAAAATTTCGTTAGTCTTCCATATTTTTGTGTCGCTATCGAGCAATTCATGTGCAATGCACATTTCAAATTTCTAAGATTTATTAGCTTGTCACGAATTTTTTGGCACAAAAAATGTGGAAGTCTCATGAAACAAAGAGCCGCAATAAAATTCTGTTTCAAATGTGAAAAAAGCTCATCAAAAATGTTCATAATGATACGAAATGCATGTGGAAAAGGCTATAAAGTATGAGCAACAAAATCGAAAGTGAAGACAATGTTCGTCGCTTTATTTAATTTGTAAGGATTCATCCACCACAAATTCGTGTGATGGTGCCGGAGAATCAAACTGTGACTCTCCTGCGAGATCATGGATTGTCTTATGAAAAAAATCCGCCAAGTGTCAGACCGGAAACACATACACAAGTCAGAAAAATGATTCTTTCTGCACGATAACGCTACACACGGTATAGTCGTCGATTATTGTGACAAAATTCTTAGTAAAAAATCGGTTGTACTAATCATCCATTCTACTCGGATCTGGCCTTATACTTCTTCTTTTTTCCAAAACTGAAAGCGGTCCTTAAAGAGATCTGTTTCGGGAATATAAGTTTATTAAGAATAACTTGATAAAGCTGTAAAAACCAGGAGTATTCCAGAAGTACTCCTATTTTGAGGAGGCCTTCCAAAGATTACATAAAAAATAACGTTGCCAAAAGTGTATAGAAAGAGAAGGAATGTATTTTGAAAATTAAAAAATAAAATTTTGTTTATCTGCAAAATTCAATTTTTCATAGTGTCAGTCCCGAAATTTTTTTGAATACATCATATATATCATTATAAGCTCTAATGTATGTATTATATGTATTGTAATAAACAATATTGGCAAACATTACGATGAAAAAAGACAGCAAGGATATTACAAATAGAGTGTTGAAACCTATGTAGCACAGAGTATTCTATAGTAATATTGTAGCAATATTGCAATATTACTAGAATGCTTTGTGCTATATAAGTCCTAATTTATTTTTTCGGCATAAAAGATAAAAATATTCTATATATATATATATATATATACATAAAATTGATTTTTTTTAAAGTTATTTCTAATTAAATTATTGATCGGTAAATTTATTAATAATTTATAATAATTGCTCATAATGATCAATTATTTTATTTTACTAATTTTATTAATGATTACATTTTTTAAATAAATTGCAATATGTACTTACTTGGAGAGAAAAAATTTGCTACAAATACTAATCTTATGCCATAATGATAAATTCCATTTGCAAATATAGAGATCGCAACTTACTTGCAAGTGTAACAAATATTTTTTTCTTTTTCATATTCGCTAGAAAGATTATTTGCAACAAATATATATTAAAATATTTATACAAAATGAAGGAAAATATTTTAATTAAGGTATTCATTTATTATCTTGTATAAATAAATCAATTTATAAGAAAAAAAAACTTTCAAAACTAAATCACACTCCTAATATTAAATTTTGTGATTTTAATAATTTTTTTATTGTATTTGTTACGAATAAATTGTTTTTACATTAAATTGTTACTTTGTAAATCTATTTCTTTTATATTGTGTATATACCTGTCTCTACTCTGTATTTATGATATATTTATTTACAAGGGAAGTTACCCAGATGTCCAATTAATTTAAAAAAGAATAACGGTTAGAAGTTATAGTATTCTATTTTCTATTAACTAAAATGGGTGCCATTCCTTCGGAATATTTTATATTCGTTAGAAAAATGAATTCAAAGTCCATTTCGAGCGACTTCGAAAATGAGTTTAAATGACATTTTTTCATAACTTCTTTTACTTTTTGTGGTTTTTTTACATACGTATGAGTAATATAAATACGTAAGTGGAATAGAAAAAATTTGAGTCTCAATTCTAATGGTGAGTGTTAACATTTTTTTATTTATCTCTCTCAAAGTTCGAATTACGTTTGGATGTGGTATACTTATAAAGTTGTAAATGTATGTGTGTATAAAAGTACACATTTTTCTTTTTATACATTACCATAATCCACCCCAACACACCAACACACACACACACACACACACACCAACACCCACACACTTTCACACACACACACACACACACACACACACACACACACACACACACACACACACACACACACACGCATCACCACTACCATCACATAATTAAAGAATAAAATTTGATAATTATATATGTAACTCTCAAATACAAATTAAAATAACAAAAATATAATGAAAATAAGTATAATAAGTATAATAAGGAGGAAAATATAATTAGGAAAAAAATACATATACTTTATACGTACATACATTCATATACATATGTATACAACTTTATAAGTGCACCATATCCAAAATTCGAATTTCAAGAGGGAAAAAATGTTCAACATTCATTAGAATCGAGACCTAAGTTTTTCCTTCCTGTTTCACTTACTTATATTACTCATATGCATGCAGAAAAAGCCAAAAAATAAAAAAATTACGAAAAAAATGTCATGTTTAATTCATTTTCGGTGCCGCTTATAACGGACTTTGAATCCATTTTTCTAGCAGATATCAAAACGAGCAAATGGCATTCATTTTAGTTAATAAGAGATAGAATACTGTAACTTCTAATCGTTATTTCTTCAAAATTAATTGGGCAACTGGGTAACTTTTCTTGTTAATACCTAGCAAACGAGAATGGATTGAAATGAATTGAAATCGATTCAGATGTTCAGAAATATTGTTTCACGAATGTTAAAATGAATACTTTTCAATTCTGAATGCATTTTTATTCATTTATAGGAATTGCATGGAGGATATTTCTATGCTTTTCAATCCAAAAATAATATTAGCTTTTTCTGTGCTCTCAAACACAATTGTGAATACTGTTCAATTCAAAATTTCGAATAGGAAATGTAGTTTTTCAATCCAATTGCATCCAATTGAATCTAATTGAATCCAATTAAATCCAAAAAAAGTATTCGCTATTTATATATATATAGTATAAAATACGTATTCGAATAGAAAAAAATTTCAATCCATTTTAATCCATTCTTGTTTGCTGGGTATCTATAGTCTAACAGTTTTTAAAGTTATATTAAAAGTAAAAAAAAATGATAGCCTAAAAGCACGCATTTGAAAACTTGATTCAGCTCTTGAAAAATAGTGATGATATAGATGATAATAACGATGATAGCTTACATATTTTGTAACGTTTTGTATTAAAATTCTAAATCCGCTGAAAATTGCATTTATTGTCAAAGCTACTCTCTCCAGGCCTATACCGATTGCGCTGGGATCAGTCGAAAACTAATTTATAGAAACTCTACATGTAAAAAATACTTTTGATATTTGTAAAAATGTATATTCAATCAAAAATAAATGCTTTTTTATCTTGATAAATATTATTTTTATAATAAGCGACACTTTTTTTATAGTGCATATTTTTTAGAAGATACTTACCTAAGAATATGCATTTTTATCTTCTTATAAAATTTTCTGCAAAAATGAGTGTTTGTATTAAATTGATATTTGACAAATTTTTAGTTCAAATTATGAAGAATAGCTTATACAACATTATACTGTTCAAACTCGAATTCTTGTACAAGTTATACAGCATAAAAGAAAAAGTGCATATTCTTATCCTACATATGCAATCTTACCTTACATATGTATATAAAATTATATAATTATTTATATAATTGTATATATTTATCTGTAAAAAAAATAGATATTACAAAAATTTATCACAATTTTTAACGAAGCCTATACAGCATAAAGCATTCTAGTAATACTGCAATAATGTTGCAATGTCACTACAATATTACTAGAATGTGCTGTAGACTTTGACATGCCATTTGCGATACTCCTGTCTCTTTTTATAATGTTGGCTGATATTGTAACGCTTATTACATTGTGTTATGAAGTTTTTAGATTAATATCAAATTATATATACATTCTCTCGTATGTAACATTTAAAATACTTGTGCAGATTAATGTGTTGCTTATGAAGTAATTGCGCATGTTGAATTCGTTGTTATATGCAACGAAGATTATCGTATCAGTAATCGAACTAATATTTATTAATAAATTTGCCAAGATAATTTTTTGTATATGATAAAAGTCTCTTTTCATTTTACAAAATAATATTTGGTTTTTAACACTGTAAAGTTTACAAAATCAGCAAATTATTTTAATGATTGCATTCGACAGGAAAAATAGCTTTGCAACTGTTGTAAAATTTAATTTGATTGGTCTTGCTCTTAGTTCCTTATCGGATCTTCATGTATAAAGCTCAGTTTCACAACTCACGGTTAAGAGTTAACCATGAGTTTTGAAACTGGATTTAAAAGAAAAAGTGCATATTCTTGTTTAAACCAATAAGCATAGCATAAGACTGCTGTGCCAATGAACATCTTATACAAATCAATATGGCGACTTTTTGTCGGATGATTATTGGTTTAGCGATCTTGTGCTATGCTTATACAATTTATTGTGCATGGTAACTTTTACAACCGTTGTAAAGCTGCTTTTTCTGGACGTAGTCAATATTACATTAAAATGATGAAAACAGGAAAATAAAAGAATTATAAATACATATATTTATTTTTAATGTGTAAATACTAGAATTGATTGTGTGTGATTGTATAAAAAAATATATGTACATTGTTTATTTTTTAATTATTAGGTGTTGGAATTAATTCGTAGCGTTTTACAAGTGATGGGAAGTACTTTCATTAATGTATTTTTTAATGCTCATGTGAAATAAATAACATTCTTTCATTAAAAACGCTACGAATTAATTCCAACACCTAATAGTTTCATCAAAAAATTTTTAATTGTTGAGAGTAGCTATTATTTTTGACATATGCAGTATCCCTGTTGCAATATGTGTGTTACAATGTTCCTTTTTAATCAATTTTTTGCACAAGAATTCTAGCTATAGACTTCATCATCTAATAACATTTTGAAATGTCAAATTCTCTATCTCCGTAATTTATTAGTACATGAAATAAAATCGAACGTTTCTTCTGAAATCATGCATTGATTACATCTTTTAACATAGAATTTTTAATATATATATGAATATTTTTAACTGTTCTCAACGTCTATAAAAAAATTACAAATAATTTACATTATATTGCAATCGATATATTTTTTATAATTGATTATTTTATTAATATCTAACTATTAAGTGATAGGCGATCAAGTGTTCTTAATAGTTTTTTAATTCATTTTCCAATTTTTCGTGTCGCGAAAATAGTTTATCAATAACGTGCACCGCGCGTAGTTTGTAGTTTATATTAGCTGTTGTTCGCACGCATATTTCGAATACGTAAATACCGTCAACTATAAATCGTGCGTTGCGTGCAGATGAAGAAAATATTTATGCGATCTATTAAAACAAATACAAACCGATATTCATCGAGCACTGCCGTGGCGCCATAGCGCGAATAGCGAGCAAATAAATTCTCATACTGTCGAAAAACAAAACGTACCCGGTCTTCGAAGCGCAATCGATTGTGTTGCATGCGCGTTTATACATATATATAGCTACGTGGACTTTTGCCTATTTTTAATTTGGTTTATGTAATAATTATGTCAATCCTTTTTGCATCATATATTCGATCTGATTTAATTCGCGTAATTTTAGTGGATTAATTCGCTTTACATGTCATCGATGCTCATTCTCTCGATTACTACACAATGCTTCTACTGCATTAGAGATTAAGTAATCATCCTAATCACAATATCAAGATCAAAGATTTGTCCGCAGTATATAATATAATAGTATAGAATAAAAAATTGAACTAAATAAAAAAAAATAGAATACTATATTCATGGTATATTCTTATATATACGTTGTTTATCTTTTTACTGTAGGATGTAAGTATTGGGTCATCTAAAAAGTATCCGCGGTTTTTTGTCACTTGATAGTGTTGATGGTCAACACATCTAGTGACAAAAAACCGCGGATACTTTTTAGATGACCCAATATATAGGATAAAAGCTGGTAATATAAAAGGACTACTAATATAGAATAGGGATTTATTTTTTATAAAAAAAGCACTGCATTCTAGTGGCAATTACAAGTTATTATACATTTGTTATTACAAATTGTCACAACAAACAGCGAACTCGATGAGGCAAAAAGTTTTTCCAGTATAAGTATTTATTTATTTTTATTGCTTCTGAAAATGTTACAGCAGTGTCCTATTCATAGACATAGTATATATTATCTAGACTAAGCTTGAGGAGTGGAGGAAGAAATTCATATAGAAAAAGAATAAAAGAATACACATCCTTTCTCATTCTCTTATTCTCTTTGCGCGCGAATGAGAGAGAACTGTGAGATTGGGTCCTTTTCTACGTTTTTATTACTATCCTTTTCAAATAACTGCAGACGTTTGGTCTCTAGGTACTGTGACTATATTTTCCACAATTTCGGAAATAAAGTCTCAGGAAAATAATATGACTAATTAGTTATTTAAGTTTATCGTGTTCATATATAACGCGCTATAATCTGATTGGTCATATTACTTTTCGAAATTTCATTTCCTGAAATTCCGACTATCATGTGGCAACATCCTATTTATAAAAATATCGATAATACAATAGTAATAGCTTCAATTCAATTTCTAGTATTAACATTCTGTCTCACTCAAACGCAGACTACGTTTACACGGTCACCCTTAATCGGGTTTAATAACATCCGTAGTTAGAAACCAATCACAGTCATCATCCTATTCTTCAGAGGAATAGCTATGGTCAATTTCATAATTACAGATATTATTAAACCTTAAGGGTGTCGTGCAAACGTGGTCACATACGTCTTATCTAATACACTGCAGCGCCATCTCTTGTAAAATCCTTTACTTATTACACGTAATACTATTCATTTTTACCGATCTGTACCTTTATTTACGTTTATAAAAAATAAAACATATTATTGTAAAGGCTAGGACGCTCGTAGAGAATACAGAGAAATCCGGATTCGACTTCCAGCCGAGGTAATATTTTTCGTAATTTTATTAACAGTTTTTCAACATGTTAACATCTTTATAATATGATGCCTGATTAAGCCATTATTATATATATATATATATATAAAATTAAATCTTGAATTACTATTAAATTATCTACATTAAAAGAACCAGTTTCGACCATTATAGAGGCCTTTAATTTCTAGTATTGATTGTGTTCTCACATATGCGGTCTAAAATAAAGTTTTTTAATATTATTTTATAAATTAAAATTTTTTTTCTAGACTTTTAATCATAGATTCAATTGCATAATATTATTATCTGTATGTCGTCTCTATAGCGGGATTATTTCATTTTGTACCTATAAGCTGTAGAATTTTTGTTCTAAGCAAATATTGTCGTCAGATAAATAATAATTGTACGTACCAAAAATAAGTATTTTTAATTTTTTTTAATTTTTGATAAAAAGCTATGTTCATAATAGCTATTTTTGTGCATATACTTTAATCATGTAGAGTAAGGCCACCTACAAGAGTAAAAATTCGTATTGAGCTTTACGACAAAACTATTAGATCGTAAGAGTTGTATTTCACACAGAATTTGCCTTTTTAGTTTGCCAATCTGCGTATAAAAAATCGTTATGATCGTTTCGACGATAAAAAAGATATTTTAAATTTTGTGATTTTGATCTTTCTTTCTATATTTTTCTTTCTATATTATGGATAAATTGATCGATTTCTACATCAAATTGTCGTTTTGCATGTGAATCTGTACTATTTATATTGTGTGCATGCATGTCTCTGCTTCATATTTAGTGATATATACTTGTGATAATTTTTATTTAGTTAAAAGTAAAAAGTGACACAATTACTCAAGAGTTCGCACTTGAGAACAGCTCAAAAGTTCGCATAAGAGCAGCACTGGCATACCGATCGTCGATAATATATAATATTTTGTAACGGTCTCTATTCAAGTTCTAAATCCGGTGAAAATTGGATGCAATATCAGAGCTGCTGGCTCTTATCAATTGCGCCAGAATCGACCGTTGATCGAAAATTTACTTGTGTGAACTCTGTAAGTAAAAAATACACTCAGGTATTTATAAACATGTTTTTTTTAATAAAAAAATAAATGCTATTTTTATTTTAATTAACATTACTTTTCTAATAAGCCACATTTTTTAATAGTGCAAACTCTTGTGCGAACTAATGCGAACTCTTGAAAAGGCACTCACGAGTTCGCATTTTTCCCTTCTTAGTAAAATCACCGACAAGATAAATACTATTAAAGACCTTCGGCCCTGGGCAAATTTTCGTGACTATCAATGGGGCCCGAGAGACCCGGGGATAATTGAAGAACGATGACGTTTTATTGACAATTAATAAAAATTTATGATTAACATAAATATTTCGATGATTATTAAATTCGCGATTTTTTATTATATAAAAGCTGTATAAATAAGTATGCATACTTTTAATTACATATCATATATACATATCGTATCATACAATATATACATTAATATCTTATATATATATTGCCGAAAAATTACAATTTTTCCTCTGCAGTTATCATTTCTATTGATAATCAAACTCGGATGATATCATTAAAATCAGTTTTAAAGAAAAATCGAGTATTATTAAGTTTTAAACATATGTACATGTCTACAAAATAAATAAATCATGAAATTAGTACCATATTACTAATTTATTCCCACACAGCAATGGAAATCTATGGAATATACTGGAATCATCGCGGACATACGAAATATATCTCAATATCATTACGATATCATCAGTCTATTATAATAACTAAATCATGGATACACTTTCCGTATAGGATATATTCAGAAAATATCTTACTCCGAAAAAAGTAAATGTGTACAATACATCTTAGAGATATTCTAAAGACATCTGAAACAAATAGGATATCTTCCAGTCATTTCTAAGATATCTCTTAGAACTTATGGAATAGTAATTATTATATATATAAAGGCATAATTAAGAAAATTATTTTTCAGGTCGTTCATAATTAAGGTTTTATACTATTTATCTTAAATTTTTTTCTTCAGCGTATAGATTGTCTTACTCCGTAAACACAATAGCCCTAATACAATATGAATAAAGAACAATAGTTCCGATCGAAATACATTCTGATTTTTTTTCCATGATAGATGGCCTATTCGCGAGTGATTGAACGTGATTGATTGAATTCATAAGTAAAAACCAATCATGTTTATTTGCTCGACGAGCAGGCTTATTTTCTCGGTCATTTTCACGTTCATAACCGTCTTTCCGGATGCTAATTCAGGCACGGTTTACGACATCGCGATCAACGCCGTCAGTCGGCGGTCTACTGCGATCAGTAGTTACACATCTAAGTATGAGTCGCATGTATATGTGTCACATTGATGGCTCATGCTTAAATATATGGCTACTGATACGCGCTAGGTCGCCGACTAATGACGTTGATCTCGATGTCACAAACAGTCTCTGAATTGGCATCAGCCATCCTTGCTTTCCGCCATTTGCGCACTGCATCCACGGACTGAATGTGATTTGTTATATCTATGCATTAATTGCATTTATTATCAACTTCGGAAATCTCTATATCTCGTCATAAGTATACGTAGGTGAATAAAATATAAGAGTCAGTCTAATTTGCTTGTATGTTTAATCTAAAGCCACGTATACATCCAGCGAATATCGAATGCGAATGTTCGGACATTTGTGTTTGTGTCTATGAGCAATTTATTATTTTTCTTGATTGTATCGAATATTATTATTCGATTAGATTTGATGTTCGTTGCACATAGCAATTAAACATATGCGGCTTTTATATGTAACAACTCAGACAACACATTTCAATCCATTCTCGTTTGCTGGGTCTTGCATTTATAATAGAAATAACTTATGGAAAATAGGGAAGAAAAGGTAATACAGCATTCTATAGTACCATCTATGATAACATAACTTTTTATTTTATGATAAAAGATGTCACTGTCGGTAATAAAGGACTGAGCGAAATATACTTTATCTCGTTGACGATCGAATATTTAATTATATGCTTCGTCATTTTCTACAATAATATTATAATAGAAATATATTATAATTCATTTATTGATTAACTGTAAAGAGTATAATATAATATATAGCTATCTTACAAGCTTCTCTGAATCATGTCATTATAGCTATAATAATCCATAATAAGTGTTGCCTACCAGTGTGTAATCAAAATATACTTAAAAAATATAAATATTGAAAAATATACAAAGAAATTAAAAAATAGATATAAAAAAGTAAAAAAATTATAAAATAAGAAAAAGAGTAAAAAAATACAAAAAATAAATTAAAAAACCAAACAAAAAAGAAAAATCAAAAAGGAGTTACAAACTTTCTATGTCCATGTTAGCTCTGGGTAATGATAAAGAAAAGTTCTGTGCATGAGTCTATATGGTTTATTTATGTTGTTGATATTACGTTTAAGGCTTCAGATTTCATAAATCTATGCTCAGAATTGGAATCATCAATATCAAAGATCATCAAATATATTGTATTATTTTTAAGAAAATTAATTTTTTTATTTGATCGTACGTTTCCTGCCAGAAAAAAGCAATTTTTGTGATTCTGCCCAATATAGAAATTTGGATTGCCCAGAAGTTATTTTACATTACGAATATTATAATAAATAAACATATTAATGCTTTCTTGTTCAGTGAATGCTCAGTGAGTAGTCGTCGCTTTTGGATCCCAAAGACGGATAAAAAAAAAAGACATCGTGAGCCATAGCACATATCACTTCAGGTTCGTTTCAAGATACGCATGAAGCACATGATATTTTTCTTTGTTGTTCATCAAATAATAAAGAAGATAAAATTTGCCTTTGTTTTATTTCACTTACAGGATATTACACGCATGACATAAATCAATACAGCATGTTCGCTCGACCTGCGTCGATTAGCACAATAATCGAACTGCTGCAGTGCGTTGAAATTAACATTAATCAGAATTCTAATAATGTTACGTATGTTTAAATATAACTTATTATTCCCAACTGAAAAGTATTAAACAAATCCTTATAATATAATATAATATAATCCTTATAATATAATCAATAATGTCAAACTATCTAGTTGTAAAATCTTGAATTTGTTATAAATTTTGTTTGGTTTAATCAAAATGCATTTAATTATATGAAGCCTGTATACGAGATCTGCAAGGTTCCAAAAGTATCCAAATATTAAAATTCTCCATATATTTTGTTCTTGGGCATCTCTCTCTGTTGTGGAAAACAGTCTTTCATATTTAGAGGATCCTCAAGTAAAATCAAAAAGATTTTCGAATTGTCAACTTCAACTAAAAAATTCTTTTGATTTTGCATGTACACTCGTGGAATGAATTTTATACACACGCAACTCATTGAGCTCGGTCATTGTGAAATGCGACGCTCGAACTTTCGATGCTCAACTGTTGCCGACTGAACTTTTAGGTCGTGCCGCTTGGTGAAGGTACTCCACGAGATTCCCCCTAAATATTGAATGCTTGTTTTCTACAATATAGAGAGAATGCCCAAGAACAAAGATGTGGGATAATGTTTTGGTTTGTCTGGAGTTCGATTACACGAGGCGTGTGGTGTTGAGAATAAAGAGAGGCATTTATTACACACAACAAGAATTAACTGTTAGATTAACAAAGATTTTCGCATACGTGGTAACGACACGCTCGCTTACTCGTTCTCGACTGTCGCGCTTCCATTCTCTTCGCTCTTCCTTTGCCGGGCTCCGAACTCATCCGAGCATTCCCGAATATGATTTCGCACACGCATCGCAATCTCCCTAAACCTAATCGCGTTCAAGTGATACTACACGAAAAATAAGCTTAAATTTCACAAAAGTAAATGAACAAATATACGCTCTCTTCTTTATTTCAACTTATCCTACAGATATATTCAGAAGTTGGATACTTTTGGGACCTTACAGACCTCATATATGTATATGAGGAGCAGACTTCCAAAATTTGTTTGCGTTTTGTCCAAAATTTGTAATTTTCAAAAAACAAGAAAAAAAAACTCCGCTTACAAAAAAATTACACACTTTGCAGAAAATAACAATGCCACAATTAATAGAACGTAAAATATTAAATAAAATTGCTAAACAATTACTAAAAATGTTAAATAAATGCATTTTGTTTGTCTTTAGTTAAAGAACATAATGCACTTTAAAATGTATGTTTTTGTAAATTTATGTTTTTTCAGCATATAAATTAACAATAAAAAAAATGCTTCCTGAACATCTCAGAGTAGCTTATAATATGAGTCTTTCAATATTGAACACTACGCCATCTTTAACTAAAAAAATGAAATTTTGAACAAAATGCATTTTGGAATTCTGCTCTTCACATCTGGTTAATATCAAACCATAATTAAATGATTTTTCTCATACATTACTCTATAAATAAATAGGCGGTCTATTATATACCTTAATTAAAGTCACCATGATAGATAAAATTGCATTGTACGACTGAAAAAAAATGATTTTCATTATATTTAATGATAATAGTTGATAGATAAAGTTGTTTTGAATTGAGAACAATTAATATAAAAGCTTTTGAGAAATTGTAAGCAGTGAAAAATATACAAATGCAGTTAATTAAGAAATGATTTCAATATTACGTTGTCATTTAGATATTTAATGTAATTTGCAAAATTGAAGTATTTGTTCTATTATATATACAGTGAGTGCAAAAAGTATTCGTACAGAAAAAATATTTTTTTAAAAAACTTTATTTTTAAAAATAAATATTATTTAGCAAAAAATGAGTCATCGAATTGATATCGAATCGATACGATGATTTCAACACCAATTTGATGTCGATTCGACGATTTAATTGACGATCATTTTTTGCTGAATAATTAGTAATTTATTCATAAAGTATAAAATAGATTGTATGTTTTTTAAAATTATATATAATATATCAAAAAAATGTGTATTTATAGAATATATAATTATAGAAAATATATCATCTCAAAAATAAACGAAAATTAAAAATTGAATTGTTCAGATGTCCAAAAAGTATTCGTACAGTCGAGATTTAGCTTCTAAAATCAGAATACATGCGAAGCTCGTTTGTTTATGTTAGAACAAAATATATTCATTGTATAAAATTGCTATTTAATGTTAATTTTCTACAAATAAGACTTTTTTGTAAAAAATTTCCTTGTATGAATACTTTTTGCACTCATTCTATGTATACATTCTATTACATACGCTTATACTTTTAATCAATATAGAATGTACCTGACAAACGAAATTATATCCAAAATGGAGAAGTCCCATGCCAAATTTCACTTCTTTTTGTTTTATTTGCAATATAAATTGTAAAATCTAATTGAAATAAATAATTTATTAAATGTTAAATATATTGTATCATTTATGATAGTTTGGACGGTCACATAAATTCTATCAAATGTATGTAAAAAGTTAAGATTATTATAAAGTGTCAATTATGCTATATTGTTATATATATATCACAGAAACAATTCCCAACCTTTAAGTTAAATAACATTTTATAATTTTTAATTTCAACGTGTATTAAAATCAATCCATTTTTTAGTTTCAAAGTAAACTGTGTTTGTATTATTGCATACACGTAGTAAATAGTAAACTAAGTTTGAATCAAAAATAAAATATCTAAATTATTTAATTCAATTATTTCTGTTTAAATTAATGGCATATTAAGAGAAATCAGTGGAAATAATTAAAATTAACTCAAATTGGACTCAATCTATGGAAATAATTAAAATTAATAATTAAAATTGAACATAATTCAACATTATATTATTATTATAAATTTGACAGTATATTATTTTATATATTTTATGATATTTGTGCATGTATATTAACAATAATGGCAAAAGTTATATAAATTATTTTCAATTTTATATCCCAAAATGCATAGTATTTATTTCGCGAAACATTCCTTTACGGAAGTGGACTATTAGTGAAACTATTTAATTAATCAGTTACAATTTTTTTTTCGCGTAATATTGAGAAAATCTATTATTAGATTATTGGGAAAACTATTCAGATAATTATTGAAAAAATTAATTAATTCAGTTTTATTGCTAAAATAAATGTTAGTGTTTAGCATCATATTCCAAAATACACGACAAAATTATGATAAAAAAAAAGATTCTTCTGAATTCGGGATCTTTTTCACGATGCACTCAAGTTGTCACCCATTCAAAGCTGTATCTCATCTAGTATTGCTTGATTTCTGCGATCGTATGGAAACTGTTTCTTCGATAATCCTGAATATTTATAGATGTATAATAGTATAACTGCGACATATCTGGTCAATAGATATTGTCAAAAAGCTGACGTATAGTTAAAACATACGTGAGTATATATAATAGTTTCATAAACAAATCTAAAAAATTTTAATTTAATTTGTCCAACGAATAGTTTGACAAGAACAATTATTACAAATACTTTGATACTATGTGTAAAAGACGTTTAAAAGATGTCATACAGGATGTCTAAAAGATGTTTTATAAGACTTCTAAAAGATGTGTAATAAGATAGATTAAAAGACAGATTTAAAAACGTCTTAAAGATGTCTTTTAATACAATTTTTCGGATATCCTACATAATTTTATAACGTCTTTTAGTCATCTTAAAGACAATTAATGTTTACTAGGTGGAATCAATAATCAGTCCGTTAAAAATTATTGAGGAGTCATCATTGTGAACAATTCGATTATTAGATAATAAATAATTACGATAAATGTACAGTATAACAGACCACCTTCTAAAAAGTTATTAACAAAAAAAAGTTTGAAAAATAACATTGTTTCTGCTATACATGCAATATTAAATATCATTCTACATAGGTTTTGATTTTTAACATGAAGCGACTTTTACCCTCCTCTCTCTCCCCTACTTCAGGGGTGCATGACTCTCACCTCCGACTCTCACTCCATGTATTTGTATAGGTATTATATAGGTATTTGTTTAGATACATTTTAAAGGTATTTTACCATTTTACCCACTAAATGTTAGTATGTAATATGCACAAGTATCCTAAAATGCATAAGAGTATAATACAATTGCTGTTTTACAATATCCTAATTTTTACATAATCATTCAATAAAATTTATACAGATGTTCGAAATTCCTTGAATTACTACTAAAGTTAAATATTGTAAAGTTAAAAGTCTATTAGGTGTATAATTGAGTTCCTGTCATTAATTATCTATAAACTTTCTTTAATATAAAAGAAACAATACAATGGTTTTAATCAAAATGTTTGCTATTTACATTTATTATATTTTACTTTTAGGCATCATACGAATAATAAAAACTGTGGCAAAAGAATGTCTTATCTTTTTTATATGATGAAGTCATCGACTCATTTCTTGATATCTGCTTTATTTTGTGTGTTTTCGAGACGCTGCATCAACTGAAATAAGTGATAATCAGACTGCGCAATGTCTGGAGAATATATTGAGTGGGAAAAAATTTCCCATTAAAGATAGAGCGCTTGTTTGACTTTATGATCTTGAATGGGAAATCTTTCCCCAATCAATGTAGATATCGTCTCTCCAGATATCGCACCGTCTTATTACTTATTTCGATCGATGCAGTATCTTCAAAACGTACTTTCAAAATGAAGCTATTGTTAAAAAATGGGTCGACGATTTCATTGCGTCAAGAGCTGTTTGAAAGATGAGAAAAGGTGGAAGGTACAAACAGAAAATATTTTGTATTGATTAAAATAATTATATTGTCCCTTTTACGTTAATAAAAGAATTTTGATATTTAATGGCGATTATACATCCATATATAATATACAAAATATAATATATAAATAATAAATAAAATTTTATTATAATTATTTACCTGTTCATGTAAGTCCTCATCGAAATTATAATTGGATAATTTGTGAAGAATTGTTTCTGTTTCATTTATCTGAAATTGTTTTTATACAATATAAAAAATTATAGTAAAGTTGAAAATTTTATACCCAATAAATAAGATTACACAGCGCTGTTCTAATGAAAATTTTGACATGTGTAATTTCATTGTTGGAAAATAGTTGCTTGCGCTTATTATTCTAAACAACTATTAATGTTTTTATTCTACTATACCTTGTAATAAACAGTTTGACATATGTAGTTTAAAATAAGAAAAAGGATATTAAACAGAATAAAATTAAAACAATTATACAAAGTGTTGATAATAATTTGAAGTGTCCATATCATTGCATTCATATGTGACTTCCGATACACATGGGTTAATATTGTTATAGTTTGCACAAAGTACCATAACATTTGTAGCGACATTTGTACGTTAAATACTTTGTTTATTTTCTGTGATATGAAGCATAGCTGTAGGTGGACGTGCCTATAATTGAATTGTAATTATTATAATTAATCAAACTATAGAGAGAGAGAGAGAGAGAGAGAGAGAGAGAGGGGGGGGGGGGGG
>NW_011627372.1:0-58097 GCF_000204515.1 Acromyrmex echinatior | reverse complement strand
TATATATATATATATATATATATATATATATATATATATATATATATATATATATATATATATATATATATATATATATATATATATATATATATATATATATATATATATATATATATATAAATATATATATATATATACTAACCCAATAATAGTTCCACAAATCAAAGTATTTAAGATAATTACGTATGCAGGGTAATAGTTCACAAATATTGTATAAATTTGATTGAAATTTATGTCAATGTTATAAAGAAAAAACATATAAAAAGTTATTGATAACTCAGAAAAAATGTATACAATCCATCCGATTATTATTCGAATTATCCAGTTACGCAATCGTTGATATTTCTTTGGCATACCAAGTGCTTCCAATGTGTCGTCTACTATGGAAAGTTCATGTAAACACATTTTCATTTCCTTTAAAAAATCATTTTAGTCGATTATGCGACATATAAAAAGAAATTATTATTATAATTTTATATTTAAATAAAAAATTGTTAATGTGTCTAAGAAATATTGTAGATAAAAAGTTATTAAAAAATTTGATTAATATTTAAAACATAAGATTTAAAAAGTTATATTAAAAATTAATTTAGAAAAGTAATATAAATACAAATATTAATTTTACCAAACATATCTCGTCTATAATAAATAATAAACTATAATAAATATAAACATAAATTTGTATTTGTCTATAATTATGAGATCAAGACTCCTTTAATGCTCTCAACAAAAAATGATTATTCAAAGTTAAGAAATTTTAAAAAATCAAGTAGTTTTAGGGATTGAGAAAGTACATTTTAAAACTCTTACCTTGAAGCGAAACAAGCTAACAAGTATCAACGTAATCGTGCTGATCAATGTTATGATATTTATCCAAACATATAGTCTATGCAAATGAGGGATATAAATTGGATAGTAAACGGAATATGTAAACAAGCTCCATATGGCCAAGGTATATAAGTAAGAGAGATATGGCCTAAAATATCCAAGAGGATATTCGAACAAGCCCAAATTGCAGAACAAGCCAATGATCAGTAACGGTGTTAATGCTGTCTGTAGCGTTTTTATCATAATTTCCGTGTCGTTGGCTAGTGAACTAGTCGGTCAAATTGAACTAATTGTTGCCGCACGAGACACAAACGTGTTTTAATACTTTTTATAAGAATTTTAGAAATATGACTGTAAGGTCAGTGTAAGGTGCTATATTGGAAGATAAAGGATGTACATATCAACTAACAAGTATTAAGTGACAGAATAAACACATAGATAATCTAGATTAGATTGCTTTCTTTTTGTAGAATTTTTATTTATACCTACGTATTATTACAGAACATAAACAACTATGACATAACTATCCTTACAATATTATATCTTTATACTAGGTTTCAAGGTCTTTAATGCTTTTTATTTATAACACTTTTAACAACGTATCGACTTGAGTTCAATCTGATAACTTTGATAGTATTTTATATATTTAGTATGTAGAAGTTAATATGCACAACATAATGTAATTTTGTAAATTAACGATATGTAAAATTCATGTAATAATAATATAATTTATTAAACAATAAGTCAATTTAGACTCTAATAAATAAATCAATAAGTAATAATAATAGAAGTCTTTCAGAGCCAACACAATTTAAGTTATAAATGTGTGTATAAATATAATTTATTAAATTCGGTCAACAAAATATATATGCGTTTCAATCTTGTTTTGCATCCGCTTCAAAATAATAACAATATCATATCATACATTTAATGCATTCGCAAATAAACGATGTAATTTATTAATGTAAACGTAAAATGCTTAATCTTTATTGCATTCTTAATATATTTTAATGTAGGGTAATTCCGGTATATACGCCATATGTAATAAAAATTTAATTTATTAAGTATTATTTACTATATTTAAGATAAATGAACTATATTAAAAACTATATTAAAAATTTTGTACTGTCTACTACTATGAAAAAAATATTAGAAATTCGAAACACTTATTTTTCGTATTAAAAAAAGAACTTTTTCGAAATCTTTGCATTTTGTTCCCGGTAAAAAATGTTTCATGTATGAATATGTATAAATATGTATAAACATATATATATAAACAGGCATAAATATTCATAAAATTATATATGAAACAATTATATATGAAATATGTCCATGTTTATACATTCTTCTTTCTTTAGTAAAATTATTTTTTAGTGTAATAGAAATAATATGTAATAGTAATATGAAAATATCAAGAATAATTAAAAAGGTAATTTTCGCATTGTCTATTTGTTTTAGAAAAAATCAAGTTTGAAAAAATGTAAAATTATTTATGTATTATTATATATAAAACTATGCATAATTATGTATTAGCAATTTTTTTTACTTTTTTCTCTTGTTTTTTTCTAAAGCAAACAATGCGAAAATTATTCCTTTAATTATTTTTTATGTTTTCACATTACTATTATAATTTCTATTACACTGAAAACTAATTTTACAGAAGAAAGAAGGACATGTACACATTTCATAAATAATTATAGATGTTTATGAATATTTATGCGTGTTTATATATGTTTATACATATTTATACATATTCATGCATTAAAAATTTTTTACTGAGCTGTATATTCCATAGAAGATAATACAGTTACTCATGGGAAAGGAGTGGGATGTATAGCTCATAAAAAATTTACAAATGCTTAATAAAACCTATACATAAATAAAATCTAAAATGACACAATAACTTATAAAATGTATTTACCAAGTTTTAGAATGATAAATATATGTATATGAAGTATAGTAGATATAATAATAACTATAAGCACTATTATTTAATATTAAATAATATTTCAAGCATATTCTTAGAATATTAAACGTAACAATAATATTAAATGTATTTTAAGAACATTTTACTAACATTTTTTATAATATTAAACAATATATCTGAAATATTAATGGATGGTTATATATATGTCTACTTTTGATAATATTATATGATGGTTAAAAATAATTTTAAATAATACCATTATAAAAAATTAAAAAGTGATATTATTTAATATTATAATGATACCATATAAGTACTTAAAAAATATTTTTTAATATTATAACAATATTCCCATATGCGTGTGTATGCGTCTTGTCTGTGAATTTGATTCTTTTCATAGTAAGTTTGTGAGCAGAAATAAAGTTCCAATATCTGTACAAAAAAAGTTAATTCTGATAATAAATATACGCGATAATGTAGTAAATACGATTATCAAAAAAACAATAAATTAAATAATAATAAAAATATAAAATTTTTAAAGTATCTCTAAACAAGTAAACGTACAAGTACTTCGATAATATTTTCATCCTTTCTGTACTTATAACTTGATTTTTAAATGTCTTGTCATTTATTTTAATTGTTTAATATTTTTTACATTAAGATTTTTCATGAGAATTTTTTTACTTAAGATTTTATTCTCAATATCTAAAACTGATCCTTCAATTGCTCAGAAAAATTATTCTGTTTCTTGCTCAATAGACCCTCGAAATTTTTTTCCCGATTAGCAATATCTACTAAACGTTGAATAACAAATGCTTTAAATTTTTTGTCTCCTGCAAGAAAAAGCAAATATTATTTTCTTAATTTATAAATACTGCGACCGCATGTGCAACACGTTATGCGTTTGCAATTAATATTCTATAGTTTTTGCAAATAATAATAATTTGATACTCAAAATAGACAATGCATCAATTATTGATTTCATTTTAAAGACTCTCAATCTCATTGATAATTGGGTATGAGAGACCGTGTCACTTTTTCGCGAAATCTATAAAATTTTTACTCAAAATATAGAGATCTCTATAGAATTACAAACGCTGATGGCACGGATAACTGACTGTTCAGCTACGGCAATGGTAGAGAGGGCGATTCGTGGCCGAGAACAGAGGATATTTTGGAGAATGAACAGCAATAAAATATGCAGAATATATATTCGTAACAATAAAATGATAATGAATATATTCTCTCACTCGTTTACATTATTCCGTACACGTTTACATTATTCCGTACGACTGACAAATTAACGATGCATTATACAAAGCGTTAATAGGGCGTTATCATCCCTTCAAACTACGTTCTCGACATGCGATATTAAATAAAAGAATTTTCTTTCGACAGTACGGGCTCCAAACTTTAAAGTAATTCTATGAACATATTGATATTGTAGTTAAAAAATTTAATTGTAATGTGTGCGATGATTACAGTGGTAGTCAACCGTACTTAATACGTAACAAATCCAACCTCGAGCTTGATCGTGAGAATAATAAGAATTGTTACGATGAAAAATTTATGAAATTCTAGAACATTATCGAGAATATTATTTCGAGAAATCTAATATAAACTCGAAATCTAACATATCACGTTAAGACGCGATACAAGAATATGACGGAACGATACAATACAAAATGATGACTACTTGGCTGTAGCGGCGGCGGGCGTGTAAATAATTGACTTGAAATTATAACGGAATTAATACGATATCGGACGGGATGGCAAGATCACGCACTGTATGCTCTCGAACGCAACTAACCAAAAAAACACCAGACTCAACAAAATTCAAAGGGCGCACGACTTTCCATTTGAAGTGAGTTTCACCCCACCTCTCCCTTGCCAAGGGGCGCACGACTTTCTATGCGAAGCAAGTTCCACTCCATCTCGCCAAGTCGCTTCGCGTAGAAAGTTGTATTTCTTGAATTCGTCCACCTCATGCCTCTCTTCCTGTCTAAAGTTATTCAACTTTTCATGTAAAGTAAAAAATAAGTACTAACTTTGACTGTTAATAACTTTTTAAAAAATAACGAGCAAAACTTGTTGGAGGTCACTCAGAGTCAGGGTTGGGTAAGTTAATGTTTTTTTAAACTAAATTAAGTTAAAGTTAATAAAATTAATAAAATTACAATAAGTACAACAGTTGAAGCAATAAAATATTAATTTAATAAAAATTAAGTTAAGATTAAATTAACTTAAGTTTAAAAAAAGTTAATGTTTTAATTAATGTAATAATAATTAAATATCACAAACTATAACTTGTGCTGTGGTTTTTTATGCTCTTATTTTTTATATGTTTTAATACTAGAACCACGTTAGTTTTCAAGATATATTAGGTGTTGGAATTAATTCGTAGCGTTTTTTAATGAAAGAATGTTATTTATTTCACATGAGCATTAAAAAATACATTAATGAAAGTACTTCCCATCACTTGTAAAACGCTACGAATTAATTCCAACACCTAATAAAAAAAGTTAATTTTAAAAAGAATTATTTTTGAGATAAGAATGTCCTAATTTTTTTAAAAATAAAATTACTTTGACACAATATAGATTATTAAGTAAATTTAATTTGTTTATTGACATATAAGTTACTTATATATGTATAATAAGAGTCATAAAGCATTTTTATCAAAATCTTGCAAGAGAGAAAGGTATATATTATTTGCATTATCTCTCTTTCTTTAACCTTCATTTAACTTTCTTTAATTTTTGAAATGGCTGCTCACGCATGTGTCTACGACTATATTGATTATATTAACTAGATATTATTACAAAAAATATACGTTAAAAATTTAGGAAATGAGTGGATGTGCAGCACTGTTTTACAACAATTCTTCATCTAAGGCTCATTTTATATTTATGTGCTGAAATATAATGTTTATGACACCTAAAATTAGTGATTCAAATATAAGTAGGAATTGACAAAACCTAGCGAGCCAATAAAAACTGGTTACCATATGGTGTGACCCTTATTATAGTTTCTAATTATAAAATTGAGCTTTTTTTTTATAAATTAATTCTCTAATGTTTAAGATTTTATAGAAAAAAATATTAGCATTAAGAGAAAAATTTTTAATTTAAAAAAGTTAATAAATTAAAGTTTAGAAATAATTAAATTAAGTTAAAAATTAATGCATTTAAAATTGCCTAAGTTAAAAGTTATTAACTTTTTAACTTTTAACGTTTTAACTAGTTAATACCCAACCCTACTCAATGGTCATGATGTTGACAACATATGTCAAGATCAAGGTCATTGAAGCTGAATCTCCTAATCGGTACTTTTATCATTTATTATATGTATAGTTTGTATGTCTATTATATATGTTTATTAATACAAAGCAAAGACATCCAGCTTGGACATAGCTTTCCTTGGTGAAAATAAAAATCGGAGTAAGTAATGAGGGAGCAATAAAAGCGTAAACGAAACTTTTAGGAGACGAAAATTGAAAAAAATGGAACATAAAAATATGCACGCCTTTTTTGTTTCAATTTTCATCTCCAAGAAACTTTGTTTACTCTCCCATTAAATTCGACTTACTGTTCGATTTTTATTTTCATCGGGATTTCTTTTATATTTATGAATTCATAGTCTTTATTTTCTAAGTAGAACTGCTTTTATATAAGAAAACAATAGAAGACTGTATATGTTACATATAATATTATATAATATTAAGTGTTGGAATTAATTCGTAGCGTTTTACAAGTGATGGGAAGTACTTTCATTAATGTATTTTTTAATGCTCATGTGAAATAAATAACATTCTTTCATTAAAAACGCTACGAATTAATTCCAACACCTAATATTATTCTGAAATTATAAATTAAATATCGTTATTTAGTCTCCATTCCACTATTTTTACTCGATTGTCGTGTACATTGCTTTATTTGTTTCTTTTTATATAGGTAATGTTTCTTTGTAGCAAATCGATATTTTTAATTCACATAAGTACTAGTACAGTTAATATTATATATTACAAACCTTCGGGCTACGTCAAAATAATCTTCATTGTTTTACAGTGTTATGACAAACATTTAATATTTCGACACGATATCCCAAGTTAAATTTTGTGAAAAAATTGTCAAGAAGAATATTCAAGCGCGACCATAGGCGATTGCTTTAAATCGTTTCTTCGGATATAATGTTTAAATAGTCTCAAAGTCGGTCGAGACCTTGTCTTACCATATATTTTTATATTTTATTATTATGATTGCCTTACGCTTATATACACTTTTAAAATGTGACTACTTTTTTAAAAATTTAAGATCGACTTATCTATAATTATTATGAGTAGTAACACTTTTGCTGTCATATATACATATTATTTTCTAGAGTTCCAGTATTTACTCCGATAAAGAATTTTCATAGAATTCCAATTCATGACTTGTTCGATTTTTTCTCTATATCTTTACATGACATGGCACCGCTACTTCGTCATTTGATATGTATCAAATATTATGTTCATAATATTATGCTTTAAAAACATGTCGATCTATTATAGTTATATTGTTGAATAGGAAAAATTATATTGTTAAGTAGGAAAACTACACAATATTAAAGTTGACTATCTAAACTTTGTTCGTTTATTACATATCAGTCATTTTTAGTAAAAGAGATTGTTTTTAGAAACTTTGTAACAATAATAATTAACTAATCTAGAATATATTATTTTCTACGATTATAATTAAATTGTAATTGGTTAATACCAAAAATTAATATAAATACAACAAAGGAAATAAAAAAAATTTACTTATGAACTTTATTTTCTTAAAAGTGGTTATAAATAATATACACGATGTTTTTGATGCAAATCATTTTACACAATAATTTATTTTTTTTAATATTTACATCAGCAATTCATAAAAACAAAAACAAAATGTTCTGCCATATACTGCCGATACGATCGAATTTTTAGCTTTTTGACAATCAATTCCATATAACAATCAGGCTCAATGTCTTGTAATAATAGATTATATTACATTATAGTTTCACTTCTTTTCCATAATCTAAATTTGTACATATAAGTCAATTCCTGCTATTTTTGTTTTTTATTCAATATATCGATAGCTGAATTTTAACAGTGAGTAAAAAGATAGAAGGCAAAAATCAACTTAAATTAAATTCTACCTGCAATTAATTATATATATCTTTTAATATTATAAAAATAAACATTATAAAGATACATATATATATAATTGTAAATATATAATTAGATGCAACAATACAATTAAAACTAAACATTTAGTTTTATGTATATATTAATAAATTACATTATTACAAGAATAATTTTACTTATTTTAGTTTACGATATATTATATTGTGCGCAATAATTTCTATATACTTATAAAACATCTTATCGAAATAATCAGCTTTGACTAATCTAGATTATCTGTATATTTTTTTCTGTCGCTCAATATTTGCAAGTTGACATATACATATTTTATCCTTTAATATAAGTTTCTTACAGTGTAATTCTTACAAAGTTCCAGAGGATATGCAAAAATAAATTACTTCTGAAATTCCTAAAAAGTATTAAAACGCGTATTTGTGTTTCGTGCGCCAAGAATTAATTCAAATTATTAACTGACGATTCAGAATCAATGACGAAGACGATACAGACAGCGCTGGCGCCATTATTGATCGTCGGCTCATTCTTCAATTTGAGCTTGTTCGAATATCCTCTTGGACAACCTAGGCCGTATCTTTCTTATCTGCATTTCTTAACCACATGGAGCTTTTTTGTGTATTTCCTTTATTATCTACATTACAACGGCCATACTGTAATATCATTGTACATAACCTGGCGGAATATCCTAATAATGATCATCACTATTATGTCGATACTTGTTAGCTTATTTCGTATTAAGGTAAGGATTTTTAAATATACTACTTTAGTCTCTAATATTACTTGACTTTTAAAATTTCTTAATTTTTGTTTAATCACTTCTTTTATTAAGAGTATCAAAGAAGCCGTGATTTCACAATTATATCTCACAAATATTATATAAGATTTATAGAAAGTTTTTTGGAGAAATCAATTTTAATATTTATATTATTATTTATTGTAGAAGATGTTTGACAAAATTAATATTTGTTTATATTACTTTTTTAAATTAGCTTTTAACGTACCTTTTCTAAATCTTATATTTAAAATATTAATTAAATTTCTTATAACCTTTTTATCTATCATATTTTCGACACATTGTAACAACAACTTTTATTCAAATACAAAATTATAATAATTTCTTCTTATATTGCATAATCGATCAATACAATTTTTTAAAGGAATTAAAAGTATGCTTACGTAAACTCTCCATAGTGGACGATACATTGGAAGTACTTGGAATGCCAAAGGAATATCAACGTCTGCGTAATTGGATAATTCGAATAATAATCGGATGGATTGCATTCGTTTTTTTCGACAATGCAGTCTGCGGTTTTTTTTTAAATTATTATTATTATGAACATTTCAATATCATTTGTATCTATATTCCATTTGTGATAAATTATATGCACCATGTCAATATCTTAAGTGCTTTGACTTCTGGAGCTATCATTGGGTTAGTATATTTATACATTTACTTTATAAGTTACTTTTTATTGACAAGTTCGTCAAAATGTTTACAGTCTGATCTTTACTTAAAAATTTTTTAAAATTGTAAAAATAAGATACTCTACACATTTTTTAAAAATAAAAATTTGTCAACATTAGTCTTGAGCGTAAAGAATGCATTATAAAATAACCTAAATAGAAAAATAATGAAATTTTATTCTGTTATATGTATTAAATATACATATATTACTACATTTACACAGCTCGATTTACGTCGAAATTATAACATCGATGAAATTATAACATCAATGAAAATGACCAATCATAGATATTCTTCTGAAGAACGGAATGATTGTGATTGGCCAATTTCTAAACATCGATATTACAACTTCGACGTATATTGAGTCGTGTAAACGAAGTTAAAATATATATAAACATAAAAAGTAAAAGATAAAAGTTTAACTTAATTTAACTTCGATATTAACGCAATTAAAATATACGTATATAATGCATATGTATTAATTTTAATGAAAGACATAATTAAATTTCTTTCATTAAATTCAGATACACGAGCTCCAGATTTCATCGAGTCAATGATCGTTTACTAGTTCTCTATTCCAAAATGTTGGAAAACAATGCAGATTGCAAGAAACAAAATAGATTCATCTTAGTCCAACAGCGGATAACAGAAGCTATGGATCGCAAGCAATATATGTGGATTATAATGTAACTTTTTATTAACATATTTTACACATATATGCGCACACACACGCCCACGCGTATATATATAAATATGTCAAAGTGTTAACTCATTGTCAGTAAATGTAAGTAGGTAGTCCAACAGTGAATTAGTAGTACACTATAAACCATTGCGATATAAATGGGACGTTATCAGATTGTGCTGTTATAATGCAGCGACTCGCATTTGAACCCCTTCTCAGCTCCCTAGTCGACTGGCAGATCGCATCAAGGATGTAATATCATATTATAAGAATTTTGGGTTGCAAAGTAATTTTTTTTCGTAAGTTTTATGCATTTTTTATATTTTCGTTGTTATACCTACCATTTTTTTTCATTGTGTAATAGTTTGGTGTGCACATTTGGCTTTATTATTTCCGTAAGCAACTTTTTTCTATCATATTATTTTATTACATTATTTTGGAAATTATTGTAGAAAAGATTAGGTGATCTACAATAAATCATTTTAATGTAGTGAACAATGAACTATAGTTCATTGTAGACCACATAATCTTTTTTACCATAAAAAATTCAAAGTAATAATTCATTGTGGTAATTATTTAGAATACGGCCCCTCCACCTAAAATCTTAATAAAAATACTCATTCGACGTTTTCACTCAAAACGAAAGAATTTGTCAGAATAACGCGATGATCAGCCTCGTGAATCCTTCCCATCTTATAATTATCTATTTTCTAAATAAACATTTTAAAATATAGCAAAATTAAAATAATAATTCCAACAATTCGCAATATAAAACATGTATCTCATTAAAAATATTATAACATGGTTCATTGTGTACACATCCTTATATAATGAATCATTTCCCGTTTTTTGAAATAATCGAATTATGGCTAAACTTAAAAAATAACTTAAGAGTTATTGTTTACAGTATGTGGCCAATTAAATTCATAAATTGTATATCAAAACTCAGATCTTCAACTTAATAATTGAGAGAGACATAAGCCTCTGAAATGTACATGGTTGAATCACTACACTCTAAACTGGTATTCTGTTGTAATCTGCTGTAGTCAGTTACTGTACCTATACAATTACTATACGTGTACATAAACTGATAAGGGTATACATTTACTGAAGTTAACATTTTGATTGTAACATATACACAAAGTATCTCATTTTTTAATTTCGCATTGAAATACGTAATAAGATCTAGAAGTTTCTGGCCCGGAATCAGGAGACACTATCTCTTCACACGAGATCGCGAGTTCTAGGTATTGAGCTTATTGGATCTTAATAACGACTAAACTGATAAATTCTACGCTTAATCGATAGCTTTCACTCGAATTGTGTAATAAAAGTGCTTTTATTTTTTTTCTATGCCTTACGAGCGGAGATATTGCGATACAAAACCCCGATATGAAATATTTAAAATGCATCGTCGTTATTGTTATGTTCGTTCCCCTGGAAATGTTCCACTTTCATCTAAAACATTTTTCCGAACGTTTTGTACTTTTCAAGACATTTCTAAGCGAAAGTTAGAGACTCTGCATGCATGTATAATATATGTTAACAATATATAAATTACATATAAGAGTAAAATCACTAGTTGTGGATCATTCTTTTAAAAAAATTCATATTTTTATCCGGAACAATATCAAACAATTAATAAAATATAATCATGATTGATCATAAAGATAACATTATGAGCGATTTTATTCCGTTTCATTACCGTTTTATATGTTTTAATTTGAATTAAAAGTAATAATGACAATTATTCACAATTAGAGCCCAAGTTCTAATTACGAATCAATTCACCAAATGTTTTATCCTTTTTGATGGCGTTATTACATCCCATAAGGATAATAAAAATGATTTGTGTATGCATACATCATAATATAGCGAAATTATAATGATGATCCACATCTAGTTCTAGGCTAACTGTGGAATGATGCAATTTTAATACATTCAAGTTTATTTAAAATCAGTGACAATTAAAAATTAGTGATAATTAAAAAAAAATTGATGGAAATTAAACATATAGCAATAAAAAACAATTAAATTATAAATAATAATACTTTTTGCATATAGACTTGTATACTATTTTCTATTCTACTTTGATACTAAAACAAATAAATTTTTTCGGGATGGCATTTGTAAGATTTGACAAGTTTTTAAACATTTTTATAATAAATTTACACAATAAAAATATCGTTATAATTTAGTGATTAAACAACACTCGCGGACACATTCAATCTCAACTGAGCATAATGTTGATTTTTTCCATGAAATCTAATACTATTTATTGTCTACTATAAAAGCCATAAGGCTTTAGTAAGAATTATGATATTATACTTTGAATGAATTTTTAAAAATACATACATTAGTTAACCTCGCACATTTAATTAGTTAATGACATCAATAAAATGTGTAGCGCTATTCTTAATATATTAAATTCAATTGACACCTGAAAGAGATATAACAAATGCTAAAGAATCTTATCTCTGATATGTACCATTTAACGAAAAATACTATAATTACTTAAATATAAAGTGTGATCCAGAATTAGTGTCTGATCCACATCTAATGATTTTACTCTATACAAAGTTAATTATCTTCAATTGTGTGAAATAACCGCACATTGTAAATTGACCGCAAATTATAACTATAGTTAATTTAAATTCTATGCTAAAAATAATTTTAAAAATTTTAATTTTAAAAATTTTAATTTTAAAAATTTTTATTAATATTCTTTGCGTCTCTGATTTGATTAATTATACAATTACTGCAGGCACGTCCACTTACAGCTGTGCTTTATATCACGTGAACTGAACAAAATATTCCACGTACAAATGTCACTACAAATGATATGGTACTTTTTGCAAACTATACCAATATGTATCAATATATATCGGAAGTATACAAGTACAAGTCAGACAATATGGACATTTCGAAATATATTGTCCATTATATATATATATCTATTTTTCATTTTATATAGTCTTGTGTTTCTCGCATTAAACTACGTATGCCAAACTGTATATTACAAGGTATAGTAAAATAAAAACGTTAATAATTATTTATAATAGATAGAATATAGGGTAAAATTGCCGAAATCACACCAGCTCCTAAATCACACTACCTCGCTTAAAAATTCAACTATTGTATTTATATACTTTCTTACAAGTTATTTAAGAATTATATAGTACTGCAACATATTCCGTTATACTCGTGACATGAAGCGCAATAGGAGTGTATGTGGTTATTTTCGTAAATAAAAAAAACGTGATAATGTAGCTATTTTTTAACATATTTCATAGCAGAATTACAGAAAATATAAGTTGGCTTAAGTCTTGATCATTTGTTGTAATTAGAATATTATTAAAATTAAATTAATAGGGCTAAAGTTTGCTTTACATTTTTGTTTATAGATTAAATATATAAATGCTCTATTTTAAGCCTCTAAAAATTTTTAAAAATTAACAAATTTTCTACAAACTCAACAAACTAATAATTTCAAATAGAATATCTATATAAGGGCAAATGAGCCTAGCACGTTGTGAATGCAAAATAGAATATATTGTTCAATATTATATTACATAAAATCTTCCAAACGTTTCGGTTTCAGAACCATCTTCAATAAATGACTTATAAATACATATATAACAGTCTTGTCTTGAGTCGTCGTTAGATTAAAATAAAAAGTTGTAATTCTTCAATATCGTATTTGGAGTGATCCACAAATTTGATTGACAAATTCTTTTACATTTATAGTGATATGGACTTAAAAATTTGAGAATTACTAGATCGAAAGAAAGAACAATTAGATGTTGACAGATTGTTGGAATCGAAATCTTAAGTTTATATTCTTAAGCTTTTAACAGCATAATAAAATGCGATTTTTTCCTTTTCTTTATGTAAATTTTAAATTTCTTGCATCATTATAATGTTTTAAATAATGAATATTAGTACGGTATGATTTCGGCAATGAATTTCCTTGTTGCTAAAATCGCACCATACTGAAAAAAAATCTTCATTTAAAATGTTATAACCGCGCAAAAAGGTTATGAAAGAATTACATAAGAAAGGGAAAAGATTAATTTATTATGCTGTAAAAACTTAAGAATATTCTTCATAATTATATTCTTCTGAATTATAAACCTTTAAATGAAAAGTGGTGCGATTTCGGCAATCTTATCTTACAGTACTGATAACAATTTTTTGTTATCACAAGAAATTATGCGAGAATTTTCATTGAAATTACATGATCCATTGATTGGGTGTAAACTTTCCAATTTACTACAAACGTTCATTGTGTATGTATAAATAATAAATATAATTTCAGATAAACGAGACAGTAACAATTCTTTATAAGTTGTCCAATTATAATTTGGATGAGGACTTACGTAAACAGGTAAATAATTACAAAATTTTATATAAAATTTTAATAATTTTATTCCAAGTAATGGCAATGTCTCTTCAAGGATATTCTTATTAAAAGTTTTCTTATTCCAAGTAATGGCAATGTTAATTCTCTGTCAAAAATTATTACTCTTCAAAAAAAATTAATGTATCAAATGAAAAATTAAAACCCAGATGTTACAATCTTAACAAATAAAGTTATGTAGAATAAAATAAGGGCAAAGAGCCAACGACATAAATAATAAAGAACATCATATAATAAACAAAATAATAGTTATAATCATTGCATACGTTTCAACTTCGATCGGGTCATTATCAATATTACAAAATATAAAAGTAAAGATCAATAAAATAAATTACATTAGTTCGTTTTTCGTTAACTATTTAAAAAAATATATAAATATTCGTTATGTTATTAAACCAGTCAAATTATTAAACATAATTGTTAATCTCTAAAAATAAGAAAATAGAACATATAATATAAACAGCAAAGAAATTTGACAAACACATTTTGCAATCCCTTTGCGTTCATAGCAAATCTTTATTCTCAGTGTATCTTAACAAAAAATATTTTCTTGATAATATAATTTTAAAATACACTTATTATTTACTTAAAACAAGTAATATTTATGTATAATATATATATATATATATATATATATATAAAACATTTTTCTATAAGTATATGCGCACGCTTTAGAACGAATTAAACTGAGTTTTTGAAAAGTTCTTAATTATTTTCCAATTTTTGCAATCGAGATATTAATTTCTAAAGCGCCGAATTTCCGCCATCGATAGCTTGGTGTGCAGTCAATCGGTCGGCCAAAAGCGCGGCGAAGAACTTAGGGACAATATCTCCCAAAGCGAGAGAGCGCCAGTTCTCCAACGCGATCTCTTTTTTGTAAACAAGGATATTGTTGGAAGTCTTTCAGGACGAAGAGACCGCCTCGAGCCGCAAGCAAATGTTATATAAATCTGAGAAACTGCGCTCCCGGATCTGCCCTACGGAAATCATGATAAGACACTATCTGACCCCGGTGCAAAGTTATTCATACGCTCGAGCTGACGGTCCACTTCTCACTTCACGAGCGGATCCAGGAGAGACGCGGAATCCTTTTTCGAACTCGAGAGACCAGTACGCTCGGTTTCCATGCCGGCTAGATCCTCCCCGTCGCTATATAGGGGTGCTCAAAGTACTCCTAAACCTGACGTTTAGAAGCGCACGAAAGTGAGATAGATCTACTTGGAGGTCACGATCAGTATCAAAGACTTTCGGAAGTGATTTATGGCCGTATTGATAGTCAGACTTTGTACTTAAGGCTTCCTTAAATTTATCTTTAGATGCTCAGTAGCCAATGAAATAATTCGTAAAGCATCTGAAGATAAATTTAAGGAAGCTTTAAATATAAGGCTTGAACATGAATATAGGCATTAGAGTGAGCTATTGTATGTAAAGATAATTCATTCAGATAATATATAATATAATTTTACTTAAACATTTTTGGCATTAAACCTTCTTGTCGTAACAATCCATTTAAGAGTATTCATTTAAAGTATTTCTGCCAAAATTCATGAAAATCGGGAATTTAACGTTTTTGGAAATTTATCTCGAAAACGGCTGGACCTTTCAGAATGCGGCTTCGTACGATTAAAGTCGCTATATAGTACTACAGAATTATTAAGAACAAAAAGCGATATTGGCCCCTGAATATGACGTGATTTTTAAAGATTTTAAACACTTGAACAGGAATGATAATGAAGAGTTATTCAAAATAGGGCATTACCACGTGAAAGAGCAAACTTTTTTCTGTAGGAAACGTACTAACTTCATTTTATTAATTTCACTTTTCATCTAAAACAAATCTATAAATATGTATGAACCACGACAAAACATAAAATTTCTTTCTTTTACAGCTATTAAACTAAAAATATGTTAAAAATTATCCTGTATATTTCCGTATTAATTAATATATTAGGAAATTAATTTGTTACTATAACTTATATAATTTTTTACTCAAATACTATCAGCTTTATAGAAAAGCTGCAACAGACAAAAATCATTTACTTTTTGCAAGAGATAAAAATTGTTTATTTTCTTCTCATAGAACTTCACAAATTTTTTCAGAATTTTTTATCAACTTTTTAGTACTGCATTTTCTTATTTTTATTAACATAAGAAAATACGGTATATTAAAAAATTATGAAAATATAAAAATTATAACATTAAAAAATTCTAAAAAAATTCTAAAAAAATTCTTAGAGCTCTATAAGAAGAAAATAAACTATTTTTATCTCTTGCAGTTCTTCTGTAAAGTTGATAAAGTAAAAAATTATTGAAGACCAATTTTCGGCAATTTTTAGCAATTAATATCTTGGTTATTGCGAAAATTGCAAAATGATAAAGGACTTTCTATCTCAGTTTAGTCCGCTCTACATGTCCACAAACTCCGTCAGAACAATTATCAGACCCTGTATACAGTTCACATTATTTTTAATTTTTTTATGGTTATCATTGCTCTTACTCAACATATCATTAATTCTAAAACAATAAAGGTAAATAATTTAACTAAAAAAATGTACATTTGAGTCAAATTTAATTTATCATTTACTAATTACATACATTAATGAAAAGTGTTTACTTCGAAGTTAACTACAGAAATGGATTAATTTACAGTTTGCACATATGAAAGCTAAAAACAACAGCCAGAATTCGATAGAATTTATATAAATATCCGAATTTTCAATGAAAGGTAGTGTATATATCTCTTACACTTATTTATTTGTTTCAACTAGATTTTACAATTTATATGGCAAATAAAACTAAGAGAAGTAAAATTTGGCATGGGATTCTGCTTTGGATATAATTTCATTTGCCAGGTATGTTTTTCGTGATGATAATAATACAGGTATATAACAGACCTATTCTCTTAGTAATGCATAAAAAACATGATTTAATTATGATTTGACAACAAGTGTATAATTAAACGCATTTTTGTTAAACAAAATAGAATTTTTAATTGTTTTACAAGATTCGCGACTTTACAATTAAATTAGAATGTTTGGTAGACTATAAGAATTATATTATAAATATCTGTTTATTATTTTGCAGATGGAGTTTGCAAACTATAAATACCTTTACTAGACATACGCTAACATTACCAGAATTCGGAATTAACATTAATCTCAACACATTTTAGCAGTTCGATTATTGTGCAACTCAACACAAGTCGGACGAACGTGCTGTATTGTTTTATGTCAGAGTTAGGATTTAGTTGCCAATTTTCAGCTTGGTTCCTGCCACTTACTTTATCAACCTGCGCGTATGCCAATCAGCATTTAATTGGTGAAATAAAGGGCAGGAACTAAACTGAAAATCAGCCGAAATGTGCAACTAAATCCCAACTCTGTTTTATGTCATGCGTGTTGTATCCTGCAATAGTGTAATGAAATAGAATGAAGTGATGTGTGCCATGCCTGATGAGAAGACGTCTTCTCTTCTCCGATAATGTAACTTTAAGTAGTGTATAGAAGTTTGTAATAAATGTTGAAGTATTGCAATAGATTAATTTGAATTTTATAAATTATACAGTAGAACCTCAATTGCCTTCATCAGAAATAAATGAAATATTTTGAAAATTTTTAAAGATATTCTTTATGCTTATTGTTACGTTCAAACCCTTAGAAATTCGGTGAAGGAGACACAGGAGGGAAAATGGGGAGGATATGAAAGGACGGTTAGACTTAACAGAGACGAATTGTGAGTCGCACGCACCTTTTCGGTCCCAGAATATGAGTCAACGTCCCGAAGGGACGCTATGACACCTGTTCGAGGGACAGTGCGAACGTCGGTCCTACTTTAAGGAACTTAATCCTTTTGATCCGGGACTGGACCGTGCGATCTCAGGCGTTAGATTATGTCTGATCTGAGAAGGTTATTATTCCTTCAGAGTTGATTGGCGTTTACGAGTTTTCGCGGAGCTTGTCCGGTCCCTCTTTTTAGTTCTGTCAGACAGAATTACAGCACAAATAATTACCATTTCTGTTTTATTATCATTATATACTACTTTCTCATATAGTTTATTTCCTATTTATGATTTTATTTACAGTACTATTTTACAAAATCTTATTTATGCATATATTATCTACAAGAGACAATATTTACAAATTCACATTTATCATGCACGCTTGTAATTATGTATTAGGTGTTGGAATTAATTCGTAGCGTTTTTTAATGAAAGAATGTTATTTATTTCACATGAGCATTAAAAAATACATTAATGAAAGTACTTCCCATCACTTGTAAAACGCTACGAATTAATTCCAACATCTAATACAATACATACATATAATTATTTATAATTGTCAACACATAATCATATTAATATATAAGTTCCATACTGCTATAGCTTTTTATCAAACATCATATTGATAACGTGACGAGTGTATAGTTTGATCATCAGATGATTAAGTAGCATCATCATAGGAAACTTGGTGCATTCTAGAAAGAAAATATATTGTCAAAGATCTACTAAAAATAAAATAATAGGTACATTTTTATGCGAATGATAATATTCTTTGTTCAAGACCGAAATGATTTTCCGTTGACAAAAAAATTTTATCCTTATCGATTTACGGAGATATTATGAACCTTAAAAGAAGACTAATATCCATATTCATAGTTAGACCTAGGGAATAGTGGAATAAGCATATGAAATCGGTCCTCGCATCAATCGAGGATCAAATTAATATCATTAATTGGGACCCTTGAGATATAAAACTTCCCCCAAAAATCAGCCTTGAAATTGCATTTTTTTGGGAGTTATGGAGGCGAAATAAGAAAAATGATTTTTCTCGAAAACGACTGAACTGAATTTATTGAAAAATATATATGTTGTAAACATTGTTAAGGTAAATTTAAGAAAATTTTTTGCAATTTTTGTGATTAAAAAAAAAGCTGTTTAAAAAATTTTCGAATTCTTCATAAATTTTTTTTTTTAGATATCACTTCTATATTTTTACGAAAACATCTTTAAATTGTATACTTTAACATATATTTTTTCCAAATCGATCGGAGGGATGGAACATGGTTAAAAATAACAATTATTCACGTAATGCCGCGTAGACTGGGTGACTGCGGCATACGACGCAGACGATATCTATTTACATCGGAGTGCTTTTTTAATGTAAGTTTCCTCGCCTCTTACGTTATTTATTCACATCGGAGTACTTTTTTAATGTGAGTTTCCTCACCTTTCACATTATTTATTCACATCGGAGTGTTTTTTTAATGTCGAGTCCCCTCGCCTCTCACGCTTAAATAGATAACGTGAGGAGAGCGAGAATAGAGCGAGGAGACTCACATTTAAAAAAGTACCCCGATGTGATTAGATAACGCGAGAGGCGAGGGGACTCATATTAAAAAGACGGCATGAATATAATTGTCGTTTTTCACTATGTTTCACCCCTCCGATCGATTTGGAAAAAATATATGTCAAAGTAAACAATTTAAAGACTTTTTCGTCAAAATATAGAAGTGGTATCTAAAAATATTATCAAAAATAAATTCATAAAGAATTTGAAAATTTTTTAAACAGTTATTTTTTTAATTTAAATTTTTAACTATTAGGTGTTGGAATTAATTCGTAGCGTTTTTTAATGAAAGAATGTTATTTATTTCACATGAGCATTAAAAAATACATTAATGAAAGTACTTCCCATCACTTGTAAAACGCTACGAATTAATTCCAACACCTAATATTTTTTTAATCAGAAAAATTACAAAAAATTTTCTTAAACTTACCTAAAAAACAATATTTACAACATATATATTTTTCAATAAATTCGGTTCAGTCGTTTTCGAGAAAAATCACTTTTCTTATTTCGCTTTCCTCCATAACTCCAAAAAAAATGCAAATGCAATTTCAAGGTTGATTTTGTGGGAAAGCTTTATATTTCAAGGGTCCAATTAATTACACTAATTTGAGCTCGATTGATGCGGGAGCCAATTTCATATGCTTATTCCGCTATACTCTTTATCTTTAAATGCAGTAATCAATAAAATAATTCGTGAGGCATCTGAAATAAATAAATTTAAGGAAGCCTTAAATATAAGGCCTGACTATGAATATGGGCAGTAGATATTCAATTCAAAGAAGGATGTTAAAAAAAAGACTAATTTTTATCCAAAAAGATGTAAATAAAAGGAATATATTAAAAATTATAATAAAGTAAAAATTTCTGATCCAATGAAGTAAATACAAAAAACTAAAATTATGATAACGAATACAGAATCGGCAATTTTTAATTTTAACCGTAATCAAATTTATACAAAATGGGCTTATAGCTCATTCAATTCCGATCTAATTAAAAAAAAACCTTAAAATCACTTAAGAATTAGAGCATCGGCCGAATTTTTCCGCTCACTATGCAAGATCTTGAAATTTAATATGGCTTCTAAATGGAAATTTTTTTTTAAATAGTCTTTTGACAGCTAATAACTATCAATATGCCTGCAAACTTTATGAAAATAAAGGTTGTTAAAAAAGGCCGATTTTTGCTCACAAAAGTGAAAGTAAAAAGAATAGCGTTTTTTCTAGATTTCAATCTCTTGAATATGATAATATTAATAAAAAGTTCGGAACCGATAGGGAACACCTTGAAAATTGAAATATATCATGAACGTGATATATTTAAACAAATTTCGATATTTTTGTTTACTTTTTAAGGTGTTCCCTAAATGCCACGAACCTTTTAATTTTTAATAATTTTATTATATTCAGATCAAAATTAAAAAAAAAACGTTATTTTTTTACTTACATTTTTTTGGGACAAAAATCTGCCCTCTTTAGAGGATATTAAAAAGAGTCCTTTTGCCTAAAAGAATGTAAGTAAAAGAAATTTTTTGTATTATAGATTTTGATTTGAATATGATAAAATTATTAAAAAGTTCACTTGAGAAGCACCTTGAAAAATAGTAAGAATATTGAAATTTGCTTAACATAGTATTCAGCGGTCCTTAAATATCCTTTGATCCTGGAATTTATACTGGAATTTGCAGAATAAGACTTCTTCCAAATTTTGACATTTTTCGGCTGCAATGTTGATAATAAATATCTTTGTTATGACTCAAATAGTGATAATAAATTGGGGGAGGTTGAAAAATATATAGTCTACCTATTCTTTAAACTATTTATTCTACCTTATCTCCCCCCCAAAGTCACTTCTCGTGCGTTCCCAAGCAGGGAGAAGGGAGATGGGAGATGGGGTGGAAGTCACTTCGCGTGGAAGCCATGCGCCCCTAAGTAGGGGAGGAGATGGGCGGAAAGTCCACTTTGCGTGGAAAGTCGTGCCCTATACATTACTATATGTAATGTTTTCAAAGAAATTTTTTTTTATTTTTTGATTTCCCCCGACATATTATCACTATTTGAGTCATAACAAAGATTATAATCAACATTGTAGTTGAAAATCGGGAAAGATCCTATTCTGTATAATTACCTTAATATATTATGTATTTTTTATTCAGATAGTTGTCAACGTAATGAGTTCCCTTATAATGCTGTAAATTCTCTGAAAACTTTATTTTCATGAAGTTTACAGGAATATTGATAGCTATCAGCTATCAAGACAATAAAAAATTCCCGTTTAAAAGCAATATTAAATTTCAAGGACCCGTATAATAGACAGAAAAATTTGACACTCTAATTTTTAACCAATTTAAAAATTTTTTTTAATTTGCTTGAAATTGAATGAGCTATAAGCCATTTTAATTACGGTTCAAATTAAAAATTGTCGACCCCATGATGGAATCAGAAAGATGAAGCATTGCGCATGGGGAAAGAAGGTGGCGAATTTTAATTAACCAAACGCTAAAAGGCATATCCAAGGGCATATCACTGTCTATTACGCATCCTTTGGAATGCCTTTTTGATTCCATTCTGATCCAATCCAATATTCGTTATCATGTAATTTTGATTTTTTTCTGTTCACTTCATTGGATCAGCAATTTTTACTTTGAATCATAATCAAAATTTACGCAAAATAGATTTTTTAACTCATTCAATTTTGAGCAAATTAAAAAAAACTTTAAAATTGATTAAAAATTATAAGTATCGGCCGAATTTTGCCCAAAAGATATTTTTCCGCCCTACCCTACCCCCCGGTGATACGAGTTAAAATTGCTTAAAAAATTTGGTGTTATTTTTTGAGATATTAAATTACTTTAGGGAGTGTCCCGACTAAATTTCAAAAATTGTTAAAATAACAACCACCCTAATATACGTATATATCAATCTATTAAAAGAAATTGTGTGTATATCAATGTGTATGCAAATAAAGAAAAAAAATTATTTTAATTTTTAATAAGAAATATTCTTTTGTGTTGATCAAAATATACCTATTACCAAATATTTTGTATATAATTTAATGATATAATTGTGCAAAATATGTTATCAAAATGGATAAAAACAATATCTTTTTTGTTCATACATGCATATTCATAAATCTTACCATATAAAACTGTTATAGGTATTATCGACCAAACTGCCATATTTTGTTTACATGCACTATGTGATGCAACCAGAATTTCATCTAAATATCCCAATACTTTCTCATTCCGCCGATAGTTCTCCAATTTAAGTCGATAGCCTTCATTATCATGAATCTCAACTATAATCTTATTAAAGGAATTTCCTAAAAGATATAGAAGACCAATATTTAACTGCGTTAACAAAGAGTAACCGACTAAAATAAGTGTTTTCTCTGATTCGAGCTTCTCTAATCGATCATAAATTTCGGCAATTATCTGATGACTGTTGTAATTTTGAACGAATTGGAAGCTTAATATCTCGTAGCTTGAATCAATTTGTGATACAAATTCTGTCGTAATTTCTGTTGGTGGAAAACAGACGGTGGTGTGCATATCTTGCATTACGTCATCAATTTTGTCCAATATTTGCACAATTTTTGAATCGCAAAAGCGTGAACTACATATTTTGTTAAACAACTTTCCCGTTTGTATCTCTAAAGCTTCTGGTAATGCTTGTAGATGCCACTACAAATGTAAAATAACCATGTTGTAAATGATGTATATTCATGATTTTTTTCTCAGATGTATGTACACACATCTGACAATGAATAAAAAAATTTTTTTGTAATTGCAGTAATATACAAACTTTTGTGAATAATTTACTTCGCGCGCGCGCGCGTAAAGCATTACTATAAATTAAAATATTTTGTTAATCTTTTTTTAACTTTAATTTGTCAATCTCGAATACAATAGAATTTTACGAGAATCGAAATTTCTTAAATCGTAAAAGCTACACGATATATATATTTTTTATATCTTATAAAGACATTTTAGAAACATAATTGAAAAATTTGCTTACAACGTAAAATTTTTCTGACGGCCATTCAATCTCTTTCGTGTTATTCCATACTTGCAACAAACGCTCTTGCGGCTCTAAGTCTTGACTCTTGCAACGCTCATTGTACGAATCAACGTGCAATTTTTTATTCATAAATTGATTGTTTTTTTCAATTATCTCCCGGCCGACTATTTTATCCGCAGGATCTATTTTTCTTAATCTATAGTCTTCGAGATATTTGATACCGATCATTCGTTTGACAAATGATGTCGAAAGATTATAAAAGTTATCTCTTTTGTGAAATGTTCTTATGTTATCTTCTATGATCTTGCACTGATGAAACTTGAAAAATTTGCAGCATTGTTCAATCTTCCATAAAAAACCATCCGGAATATCCCGCAGGTTAAACATCGCATTCGCAGGTGGCACATTGCCGTAATAATATTTAAGTGTACGTAAATATGGTGCTATGTAATCTTTGCCCTTGAAATTCATACAAACAACATACATTTCTGAGTTTCCTCCTTTGCTGCTTGCTGGTTTCGTTACGTTAACCTGTTGGAAGGTGCAAGACAATAGATACATCAGACACACAGACTGGTGCTCAAACAGAGTGAACAGCTTCAGCAAAAAGTTACCACCTTTTTGCAGAAGATGCAAGCAGGCCACCGTTTCACACAAGTGCAATTGTGCCACAACGGTCTCCTGCTCTCCAGGCATATTCATACAATCTATGCTGCCATCCGCAGTAACCAGCAGAATCCGTCCCTTACTATCCAGGGATTCGGATTTCTTCATCAGAGTATCCAAGTTTTTCAGGTTCATAATGTCGCCCGTGTTATCAGCACCAAAGCACCAATGTTTCAGAGTGTGTCTAATAAATCTATCGTCTGCGATCATATTATCATACGAATTTCCTTCACAGTAAGGATTCAAAGTGGTGGCTAGCCAATTCCACTGAACATCAGATGCATTCGTCTTCAGCCAGTGATTCAGAGCAGTCACGAACGCACCTGGCGCTTCGCAAAGATGAACGGACTTGAAATTTTTACCATCCACTTCATAAATTTCATTCAACGGCACCAGAGAAAAATTGCTAGCAATTTCATAGAACTTGCACCAGGCTTGAGTCACAAGTTCTGCCTGTATTTTTTCTCTTACCATGGGTATAATTTCGCCTGCTTCATTCATCCGATTTGTGTGTTGCTGCCACTTACTGAGATTAAAATTGTTCAGACGACCCTTCACTTCATTCAGATCTCTTTTTATCTTTTGCAATTTGTTCAGCCGCCATGGTGGTTCTGTAAACATAGAACCTACCTCAGGTAATACATACATTTGTGTATCTTGTTGCACATTTGAGATAGCAAAATGCTTTTCGAACAACATTGAAATATTAGACAGATCAGTATTCTTATCATTCTTGTCTTGCAATGTCTGTGATTGCTTCAAAGAAAAATTTTTTTCTTTCTTCTCCATCTTTGCGTAAATAAACTAATTTAAACTGTAACTGCAAATCACTTTTATTTTGTATGCACAATAGTTGTAGTTTTTAAAATTCACTCAACAAAATTTTCTTATTAGTTATTCTTTCTCCTTATCTTATGTCATGCCACCTGAAATGAAAGTTGCAGTCAAAATATATAATATATAATATATCTTGTTACATCATAGGATCTTACTAGAGCAATTATGATTGCTTTCTAGCAAGAGAAACAGATGAGAGTATAGCATAGTCAATTATTACATTCTTGTTATTTGTTAATATTAAAAAAAGATGAAATGATCACTGTGTCTCTTTGCTGGAAGACTAATTCTACAATGTGCTCTTTGTTTCCTGTTTCTTGTTGTTTGTTTCTTTTCCTGTTTCTTGTTGTTTGTCTCTTTTTGGTCAATAAAACAAGAGACAAATAGCAAGATACAGAAAACAAAAAACACATTGTAGAATTAGCCGAAAGGATCACAAAAAAAACAAAAATATATTTTGTTAAAACATCTTATTGCTATAATCTGCAAATTGATTCACATATAAATAGTTTTTAGATAGAATTATATAAAATTTATGTGACAGAATGACTCGATGATAAAACTATAATATTTATAAAGCTGAGATAAAAATAAATTTGTAATATAATAATAAATTTATAAAAAATGTGTAATATTATATTAAGATTCATAATGAATATAACAAAATTATTAATAAGATTAATAATGACATAATGTTAGAGTAAACTAATATATTCTAATAACATATATTATATTTCCCTCAACTGCCATTTGTAGTCTCAGTTCTTAAAATGAAAGACAATATAAACTTATTTTGTTTGGATTTGTTATATTTTGTCCTTTTTTTTCTGCTTGCTTTCTTCAAAAAAATTGAAAATAGCATGTACCTTAATCACAGGAATGCAAGGAAGTGCAAGGTCGAATGAAAAATAAAAATAATTGTGTATCTTGCATTTTGAATTCTTGCAAAGATCTTGCATTGCGAACATAGATAATAATAATACGAATAATAATATGTAATGACTATAACCTATAACTAGAAACAACAGTTTCAAAACAACTCAGAACTAGTGCAATAAGATGAAGTGAAACAAATGTATATTTATTTCACTTCAACTTATTACACTGTGTTTACCAGTTTAGAAAGTGCAGCAATAAAAAACAGACCTTGTGTTTCCATAGCTAGTGGTAAACGAAGAACTCGCTCGGTGTACCGTGTTTCCATGGCAACAGTGTAGTGCAAATTTTATGCACGAAGTGGGATTTTACTACACCATCTCAAAGGGACGGTGTAGAGCCAGTGTGTCATTTAAAATTTGAAAATGCAAGTCAAGCGGGAATAGGGTTTTAGCGCAATAATGATGTACAATAGTATACACCACTCTAGTGTAGCGTAGCTGAGTGTAGCACTATTCGCAATAATGTAGAAGAACGCTGATTGGTTACTTCTATGACGCATTTTCTATTCCGCAGTCGTTTTCCGCACCATGTGATTTCATTCTTAGGCTGCATCCCCACTTACGTCTACAACTTAAGTTTCTAAGTACAATAAAATTCTTGTGCTCATACCCTAACGCGCAAGCTTTGTCTTTTGGAGACACGGCAATAAGTTGTACGTCATACGAAAGCTTGTGCGTTACTTACGTCTACAATTTAAGTCTAAGTAAGTGTTACGACAATTCTTGTGATCAGATCCTGAAGCTGTACCCAGTGTATCCCAAGAGAAAACACTATAAGAAAATATTAAGAGGCTCCACACAATAAAAGGAACAGGGAACAGAGAATAAGAATTTCAACCTATTAGAAACTGTGTATTCCACAATACATGATTTCTGATAGGTTGAAATTCTTATGCTCTGTTCTCTGTTCCTTTTATTGTGCGGAGCTTCTGCTAGTAAGGGTGAAATCACATGATGCGGAAAAGGCTACGGAATAAAAAGGAAAGAGAATGCGTCAACCAATTAGCACTATTCGGAATAACGCAGAAGAACGCTTCTTCGATTGGTTGCTTCTATGATGCATTCTCTATTCCTCAGTCGTTTTCCACACCGTGTAATTTTACCCTAAACTTTTCGACCAATCGTTGCTTGATTGTTACTGTTACGGACGACCGAACCGAGTAACGCGATTGGTCGAAAATCTATGTTATGTTTACGGTTATGTTTGCCCGGATCTACAATAGATTTTTAAGCCTTAAACCATAAGGAATGGACGAATCACAATCAATTATTCTCCTCGCGTTTGAAGCTTAAAACATCTATTGTAGATCCGGACTTAGGAAAGTGTGTGTGACTAGCTTAAGCCCTAAACAATGCGAGGCAACAGCGATAAGAATAGTAATAGGAATGTTATAGAAATAAGCGATATATTGTATAATTATCGTCTCTCGTTGCACAATGCCGCTAAAGAAATAAAAATGCCAACCAATCTGATAGATTGTAATATATTCTTTTATCTGCTTCAAGGTTATAGCACAGATAAATATTGTAGAATGAAAAATCTGGGGATCAATTCTGTATCTTCAAATAAGATAAAAATTACAAAAGTGAGCAAATTTACTAAGTAATGACCAATAAAATAATCAGTATTCTAGTAAATTCATTCACTTTTATAATTTTTACCTCATTTCAAGATCGATCCCTTGGATTCCTATTCTTCAAAAGTATCGCTAATTAAGGAAAGCTATAGTATATGCAACGCATACTATAGAATTTCTTTAGTTTTTCATATACGATATTTTCTAATAATAGAGGCCCTGAACGCTGATTGGTAAGCTATAAGACGATAGACACAGAATTCCAACTCGTCGGAAATTTATCGCCTTATTCCGTGTTTCTATATGCATTGACATATGTATTCCCGTATTGGCTTCTGCACACTGGAAAAACAAGACGCAGTAATCAATGAACACATTAGGAACTATAATCTTATTGGCTACTACGCGATTTCATATTTTTACTACACGATGAACGTTTCCGCATTCAATGTGCAGAAGCCATATGTTGGATTTCTCTATTCCTATCCTCTATTCGCTATTGCTATTACTATCGCTATTTCTATCGCTATTGCCTCGCATTGTGTTTAAGGCTATAAAAATAAAATGGGCGCATTCAGCGAACTTAACAGTTGAGTGAGCGTTCGCTATTATTGATGTATTTTTTTAGAATTTTCATCCAATTAGAATTTTAGATCTAGAAGAATACATCAATAGCAGCGAGCGCTCACTCAACTGTTGAGTCTGCTGAACGCAGCCAATTGATATATGAGGACACTTGGGCGATATTTCCGAACGCAGTCCGGATTGACATAGTCGAGTTTTGGAACGCACTTCTGAAATTGCCTTTGAAACGGCGCGAATGCGAAAAGAGCAAAAAAGAGGCAAAAAACGGTCCCGCGTCCCGCTAAGCAATTTGTAGCGGTTTATCGTGTGTTTGGTGTACATACGCGCACATCGTGAAGCGTTCATTCCCGTCACTACGAGTAGAGAATCGTTTTTTCGCGATTTGGTGCGACTTTGGGAAAGGAGGTGAGAATCCAGGTAATGGCGTGTCGCGCAGCGAGCATCCTTCCGGCGAGCATCCTTCCGGTCCAGAGTAAAAGCGGCGGCAACAGCCAGCGGTTGATTGCTGCACATTGCAGCAGCTGAGTGGAAAACACGACGAGCGCCCACCATATTGCATAAAGACAACCGGCTCGGCGAAGATGTTTGTCTGCGGTAGAATCGTCGGCCAATTGCCTGTCAGGTTCACACATGTGAATCACGTGTATCGATCTGTAAAATACACCGGTGAGTTTAGTTATCTCAGCGAATTCTCTCTTTTTCTGCCCTTTTCTCATACTGATTCATGCCTGCTCGGGATATTGATTTGAAAAAAGTGCTCTTGTTTCCTCGCTTGTTTTACGTTTTTTCATTTTTTTTTTGCATAATATTCTGGTTGCATAACCTTCCGAGCGATAATTGTACGGTTTGGATTAACGGGACTGTGTTTACAATCTCTCTCTTCCATACGGCTTATTTGGTCTCAAATAGCTAGCGAATAACCTAACCTGGAGACACTTTTTTTTAGTTTTGTAAAGTTGTATTATGTTACATTATTAATAATTTGAAATGTAAAGATATTCTCGCGTTTTTTGAAAAAATTGTAATAAATGTTTTTTTTTATCTCTTTTTTCATATTGTTATTTAAAATGTAATTTCAAAATGTAATACATTTTATGTATCTAGTTTTTCATTGTATCATTTGTATTACTGTGCTACTATTTTTTTACTAGTAAAGTGATGTTATCTTTTTGAATCAGAGATAACATCTTTTTACTGACTAAAAGTAGCTGGCTGAACATGATAATATGATTAATGCAATAAAATGTTATATAAAATATATTATCAAGAACTCTTCGAGAATGCTCCCTTGTTTATAATATCTGTTGATAACTTACAAAAATATTACAGGAATTGTAAATATTAATAACTTACGCCACAATAGCGATGCAAGCAATAAAAAGTCACACAAGCCATCAGGTACTACTGTCAAGCCAGAAGAATGTGTGTCTGAATCTAAATATCTCAAATCACAAAAAATTCCTGTTTGTGAAACTGGAGCGCCTTGTCCTGTACCGCAAGAAAGATGTAAACCAAGCAACAAACAGATTCAACCGAACGAAAAAGGCTCAGATTTTAGAAAAAATGGAAAATATCAATTTAGCTACTGGCACTTAATTGCTGCCTTAATTGTGACAGGAACAGTTACATACAAGGTATTACAATGTACGACAATTTTTATTTGATTAAAAACGCTGATTAATTCAATTTTTTTATTGTAACATTTTTAACAGATATCTTCATCTTTTTTGAAAGATGACGAAACAGATCAACAGAAAAGCCAAAGTAAACGTAAGTTAAATAAAAAATTGTATGTTGGAATAATAGAAATATTTAAAATATTACTACTATTTACATATACTATTTGTGCTTTTAGAAAAAAAAGAAGAGAGAAGGCATTTGAGATCTAAAAACAAAGAAAAAGTTCCAGCAGATTCCAAATTAATCCCCAAAGAAGTTCCTTATATATTGGTAGGCGGAGGAACGGCTGCATTTTCAGCATTTAGATCAATTAAATCTAGAGATCCCAAAGCTAAGGTATGGAGTATATTAATAGATTTTCTTTTTTTTTATTTATGCACATAAGAATTTTCTCTCCAGGTTTTAGTTATAGCACAAGAGGAAGAATTTCCATATATGAGGCCACCGTTATCTAAAGAACTTTGGTATAATACAGATAGAGACACAACTGCACAATTACGTTTTAACCAATGGAATGGAACTCAAAGAAGGTAAATTTTGCTCAGTTTAAACATACAATGAATAGTGACCTTACAATTATCTTTTTACTTGCATACAGAATGTTTATATTTATTTTATAGTATATTCTATGAGCCACAAGAATTTTACTCAAATGTTACTAATCTTATCGAATCAGATAAGGGTGGAGTTGCTGTAGCCATGGGTTGGAAAGTAACAAAAATCGATGTTATAAATAAAACTGTGACTCTCGAAAATGGTTATGAAATAAATTACAATAAATGCCTCATTGCAACTGGTAAATTCTGTTCAAAATTGTTATCAGACAAAATCAAAATTTAAAATTAAATTTTCTATATATAATTGTATTTGCAGGCGCATCGCCTAAAAATCTATCAATATTCGAATCCGCCGAGGACATTATAAAAGATAAGATTTTAACGTTCAGAACGAAAAATAATTTTCTCGATTTGGAAGAAAATGTTTCTAATCCTAAATGCAAGAATGTTGTCGTTATCGGTGGTGGATTTCTCGGTTCGGAACTCGCTTGCGCACTTGCTAGGAGTTGTAAGTTTTTTATTCACTATCAAAATATTTGTGAATAATTTATAAAAAAATGTGTTTTATTATAGATAAATCTAAAAATATTTTCCAAATTTATAAAGAAAAATTTATAATGGCACAAGTATTACCAGAATATTTGAGTGAATGGACCACGAAAAAAGCTGAAGCAGAAGGTGTTCGCACCATATCTAACACAGAAGTTCAAGATTATAAATACAAAAATGGTCGATTGTCCCTTGTCCTCACTGGTGATCAGACTGTATGTTGATATATTCAAGAGTAATTTTATATATAATTATATAACTTTCTATGTAATTAGTTAAGTACTTCGATTTATATTGAAATTTTTTATTTTTTTGTGTGTAAAAAGATTGATGCTGATCAAGTGATAGTAGCGGTAGGTGTTCAACCAAATACAGATTTGGCAACAACTTCCAATTTAGAGACAGACCCTAAAATAGGAGGATTCCTCGTTAACGCTGAATTAGAAGCGAGAAGCAATCTTTGGGTTGCTGGAGACGCCGCATGTTTTTATGACGTCAAACTTGGTAGAAGAAGAGTCGCACATCATGATCATGCAGTTACCTCTGGAAGATTAGCAGGTGAAAATATGACCGGCGCAGGTAATTCAACAAATTCAGAGATATCTCTAAAATAATGCAATGAAATTACGAAAGTAACTCGTAAATTTCTCTTTACAGGTAAACCTTATCTGCATCAATCGATGTTTTGGTCAGATTTGGGACCTGATGTAGGATATGAAGCGATAGGTATTATAGACTCATCTTTGCCAACTGTTGGAGTTTTTGCAAAAACGACAGGAGCAAATGCGATGCCAATTAATAATCTTAGCGATGTAAGTAATCCTTACAGTGAACATGTGATATATTTAATTATAAAAGTATTTTTCTGGACTATTTTTTTTCCTAGGAACAAAAAATAAATTCTGAAGTCTCGCAATCTAATGAAAAATCGGAGCCATCGATATCACAAATTGTAAAAAATAATAATACAGAAGATAATGCAGAAGAAGAAAAGGAAGAAGTGCGTGGAGATAAAGTAAAAGAGCAATCTACGAAATACAAAGATTTTGAGAAGGGCATTGTTTTCTATCTGCGAGATGATGTTGTAGTAGGAATAGTTCTGTGGAATATCTTCAATCGAATGTCTCTTGCCAGACAGGTAAATTTATCAGCATTAATCTGTTTTATATTTATGTTATAATTCCTTTCAAATATTCCTGATTTATTCGGATACAATCAATATAACTTTATATAATTTAAATAGAAATAATTTTTATATTATTTCAGGTCCTTACAGGAAACACGAAGTATGATGATTTAAATGAAGTAGCAAAACTTTTTACAATCCATGAAGATTGAGTGTTTAATTGACAAATAAAAGAGTGAATGACAATATTGAGAGATTATTATACCGTATATGTGTAATACGGTATCTGATTTGTGTTTAAGGTATTATCATTGGAAAATCTGCAAACGATAACTCGTATATCGTTGGATTTTGCAGGTATGCGAATTATGCGAGTACCAGAGTCAATGTTATGTTGTATACATGAAGATTTCTAAATACAATCTATACAAATGTTCTATATGTGCAAAATGTACATACATCCATTATAGCTAATGAAAATTGACTTATAGGAAATAGAAAAACAGAGGAACTATTAATTATGATAATTAATTGTTATTTGTTATATACATACATTTTACTGGTGTTTAATTATTTCATGTTAAGAATCCTTAAGATTTTCTTTTGCATGAATGTGTAATTTGTTTTTTCGACAATATTGAATCGTACATATCTTTTTTTCGTATTTTTTAAATTAAGCTCGTGAGATATATATATTTATATTTCATCTTCCGAATTTAAATTTTTAGTCATTGCGGGTAAAATCCGATTTCTATATCGTTGACCTAAATTATCCATATATGTAATATAATTATGACAGCGATACTCGTCCAATACCTGTATAAAAATGCATTTAGTAAGTTATCTAATGATATTAAAAAAAAATAACTCTAGTACATTTCATGTATATATACCATGCACTCCGGCCACATTTTTCTGTTCGTTAAATCCTGCAGTAGCTGTTCCTGGCAGAATTGCAAGAGTGATACAGAATAATACACCATATAATCAGATGGATACAAAATGCATATTGCAAAAAAATGAACGATTTCGCTCCATGGAAGGATTCCCCAGAAGCATTGCGACAACATTCTATTGAATATCATCCACCAATTGACACCGAAGACATCCTTTTCGTTTGAAAATCAAAATAACATTATATTTTTAGGTAACCAAATTTTTTTAATTACAAAATTTACCTTTAATCCATATTTAATATTTGGAAGCTCGATGTTAACCATAGTTTCTAAAACTTGCATAAAAGTAAACTGCGAACTAGTACCTTCATTATTTTTTTCATCGATAACTTTGCCCAATTTCGGCCAGAGAAGTAATGTTGATGGAAATTGAATTACTTGCATGATAAAAGTCTTGCACCTATAATCAATTGCTAATTAACATATTTGATAATATGTTGATATAACAGCATATTATCTGGTCAATGATGAAAAGAAAATATTGAGACGGGTCGATGATAATAAAGAAACATTGACCCGGTGAGAACTAAGTTTTCAATCTGAGACCTGCCAATGATGATATATGATTTGCTTGAGTTAATCGCTATTGATTGCTTTGAAATGCTTGTTTAATCAATTTTTTTTTGTAATTAAAATATTGCAAAAAAATATTGATTGAATAAGAATTATATATGCCACTATACGTGATCATACCGGAAATTAAACAAAGCTGTCAAAGAATTAATTCGCGGTCAGCTGAGGTTCCAATTTTTTATACTAATTTACTTCCTCCAATAATAAATTAAATATTTAAAAATAATATTAGGTGTTGGAATTCATTCGTAGCGTTTTACAAGAGATGGCACAAGCAGTACACTATTTCGTTGTTACCTATAGTTCTGTATACATTATAAACATCTATCATAGGACGTCATTTGCCGTACATAACCTTTCTTGAAATCATAAATAACAATACTGTATAATTCATTGAATATGTCAAAATTTGTGCCAGATAAAGTGTTTTTGCGGGGAGTTTTGCTTCATTACTTTAATATGAACAAAAGTGCAGCTGAAGCTCATCGTATTTTAGTGGATGTGTATAGTGAACATGCTCTGGCTGAGCAAACGTGTAGGAAGTGGTTTGCACGTTTTAAAGCTGGTGATTTCGACTTGGATGACAAGGAGCGACCTGGTCAGCCGAAAAAATTTGAAGATAACGATTTGCAGGCACTGCTCAATGAAAACTCATGTCAAACACTTAAAGAATTATCTACGTCATTGGAAGTTGACTTCTCAACAATAGGAAAACGTCTTAAAAGTTTGGGCATGATCCAGAAGGAAGGACATTGGGTCCCATATGAATTGAAACCAAGGGATATTGAGAGACGTTTTCTCACGTGCGAACTGCTGCTTCAACGGCAGAAAAGAAAAGGTTTTTTGCATCGGATTGTTACCGGTGACGAAAAGTGGATCCATTATGACAATCCAAAGCGCAGAAAGTCATGGGTTAAGCCCGGCGAACCATCAACATCAGTGGCAAAGCCCAATATCCATGGCTCAAAGCTCCTGCTCTGTATTTGGTGGGATCAGAAGGGTGTCATATACTACGAACTGCTAAAACCGCATGAAACCGTTACTGGAGATCTCTACCGACGGCAACTGATGCGCTTGAGCCGTGCATTGAAGCAAAAACGGTCGGAATACTTCGAAAGACACGATAAAGTCATCTTGCTGCACGACAATGCTCGCCCACACGTTGCAAAACCGGTAAAAACATACCTGGAAACACTTAAATGGGAAGTGCTACCGCACCCGCCGTATTCTCCTGATATTGCACCTAGCGACTACCACTTGTTTCGATCATTAGCTCATAGCTTGTGCGAGCAGAAGTTCACATCTTACGAAGATTGTACAAAATGGTTCGATTCCTAGATTTCATCTAAAGATGAACAGTTCTTCCGACGCGGTATTCATTCACTGCCCGAAAGATGGTCAAAAGTAGTAGAAAGTGATGGGAAGTACTTTCATTAATGTATTTTTTAATGCTCATGTGAAATAAATAACATTCTTTCATTAAAAAACGCTACGAATTAATTCCAACACCTAATATATAATATATATATATCGAGTTACATACTTATCCACATCTCCATCACAGATAATGAACACTGTTGCTAAGAACCAATCAAAACCCTCGAATCTGTTCGGTTTATTGTACTGTATAAATATGTAGGCAGAATGAATGAATTGTTTCAAATTCTTCTGACTGTCATTATTGTTCTTTAAAATCTCTCGTTGTTCAGCATAATTCAAAACAATGTTAATAGCATGTATATCTTCCAGAAGCCAATAATCTGTATCGTATGTTATATTCTCCTGCCATTCAAACTGCTCTACCCATTCCGCAGTTGGAATAGCTTTGTGCATTTGATTTAACAAATTCGTCATCATAAAATTCTAAAATAAAAATTATTTTTCTAATTTCTGTTATTAAATAGGATACTAAATTTATATTTGTGAAATTACCTTAATTGGACATCGCGAGGCTTTATGAGCCGCTCTAACTTGTGAAACCCAACTGATATCTAGCAATCCGGGCCTTTCCTCCTGCAGCATATCGTTCAGCTCTGAATCGCATTCCATTTCTCGGTAATCCATCATATCTGCGTATATTCTGGGAGGTGGAAACTCCGAAAAAAACTCATATTCCTCAAATGGTATCACATATTGTTTTCTTTTATATGTCATGTAATATGATTTTAATAAAATATCATGTCGTACGAAACTGCATTCATCAATTATGTATTCCTTTCGCAATTCTGGCTTATTACCATCATCAATATCGTCCTCTGTCTTATAATAAGTTTCATCGTCGCTTTGTTCTTTGCGAACTTCAAGGAAAATTGTGCTACTTTTCTGAATATCTAATAGCGCTTCCTAAAAAATTGTATTATTATATATAAGTGTGCAGCTGCTGTTTCATCGCATATAACGTATTACCTGGAAATTTAACAAATTTAATAAGTAAACACAAACATCTAGATTCCAAATTATAGTATTCAACGATAGAAGAGCTAAATAATGATAAATTGAATCCTCGTCTAGTGCAGCCTGCAATAATTCAAATAAATTCGAAGGATAATCCTTTTCCTCGTCATTATCCGATTCGCTATCATTGACCATAAACGCGGCAAAACCTGTTAATGATATATATTCATTAATTATATATTAAGAATGTATACAATAAGAAATATAAATGGTTAAATTTCGTACAATTAAAATTAAGGGAAAATAATGTGAGAATATGTAGAAATTCGTTGACGTTTTCTTTATCCCAAGGATCATAAAAAAATCTGGGATCCTTTGCGTTTGTGCAAGTTTGCGACAACAAAGTTGACAGAACATGGGATCCAAGATTTGCGAGCACATTATAGCCCAGATCAAAATAACCAGCCGATGAAATGAAGCTGACTATGTCAGTAGAACTCCAGATTACTCTTAAAGGAGCGATTAATCCGCGAATCAGTTCTTCGAATACTAACTTCTCATTGACGAGCGCTTGCAATCCGAGTGGTATTGATACCATTTTTAATAAAACTTTTTTGACAGCACTGTAATAGAATTTTAGAGATTATATATGATTGCTAAGATTTTCAGAAATAAAATCTATTTTCCTATAAATCTACCTATCGAGTTGTTGAACTTTATTTTCGTTTTCAACACTGCATTTGTTTATTCTTTTGTAAAAATTAGCTACGGCTGGATAGAACTGCATCTCAATCTGTTCTTGCGCGGCCTCGTAAACGTCATAAATATCGAATAATTTTTCTATTAGATTAAACGAATTTAGGATACATTTTATATCCATTATAGAAAACGGCTGTTTCAATAAATTCGACATACATTGCATTACGATTGCAACTGGGCACTTTGATGAGGTATTTTCAGAATTTGTTGAATGCTCTTTACAATTTGTAGTCAAAAATGCCGGACCATCTACCGTATCTATCATGTGAGAAATAATATTTAACGTATGTGGCCAAATCTTTATATTATTTTCAGAAAGAGATGCCAAGCGACATAATGTGGCATGGTAAAAGTCAATGTTGTATAGTACATCCGAAACATCGAGCATATTTTGAAGAGCGTTACATGAAGTATTATACACTCCGCTCGGAGCGTCTGCTGCTAACTTATTTAAAGAGTTCAATAATTCTATTAAGAAATCAGCCACATCAAATGGCGTTTTTAATGAACTCTCCGCGAGCAACTTTCTTCCCGCCTCATAGCTGCAGAGCTGCGAGACAAAGGTCAAACAATGCAGATAAGTTGCAGTTTCTATCGTATTGCCAGGGATACATAGCTCGTTGCTTTCATCCATGATAGAGATGGACAAAGAACAAGGTGTTTCTGCTACACCGCTCTTAACGCATTCAATAACATTTTGCAGAAATGTTGGAGACTTTGCTAGAATAACGATGAAATTTCTCCTGGTAGAGAGACTATGAAGCCACCTTTTGCTCCATTTGGCCTGCGGCTCTAATACTGAGATAATATTTAGCATGTTTAAAGTTTTAGGTTGCAACGAGTTGCCAAAGCTATGCGTACTGAGAAATACTATAAATTGCTCTATAACTTCTTCCACAGTCTTGTCGCTGAGCCTAGTATTTTTCAACATTTCTTCTTGATAGCGAACTATCAGATGCATTATGTAAAACAGTTTCTCATGCAGGAAAAACTTGAAATTAATTCCGGAAATTAGAGTGGGCAGAGTCTCGCGCAATTTCTGCGAATGATATTGCGCATTGAATGCGTTTAATAAATTGCTGTAAGTATGGTTTAATAGCGAGCAATTAAGCAACCTTGCATGTACCTGCATGCTGGCATCGAATATAGCTCTGCTATCATCTGTGAGACCATCTAGCAACGTCTTTTGGAAAACATCCCACTGAGAACTATTATTTATGTTGGATAATTCGATCTTTAATAAAATCTCATAGCCAGCCAGTCTTACATGGACTGGCTTGTCACGACTAATTTTGTCAATAATGCAGTTGTATTCTTCCGCATTTCCTTGCGGAGAAGTCCATTCGTCTGCTGCGAGATCGCTGGTGAAGGAATGTGACGATTGTGATGCTGCGGATGAAGGTTTTACTATCACGTATTGCTCGGCGATTGCCTTCTTCATAGAATTCAACAAAGCAGTCATATCCTTCGAATGTGAAAGCTTGTAGGCGATATCGCTGGGTACCTGTTCCTTGTCTATAGCGCTTTGTATAATTTTTCCAAACTCTTTCTTCAAGCATTTTCTTAGCCATTTGTGAAGGTCCGGTGGTACACTTTTATCCATACTTTTTTACTTAAATTAATATTATATTATACAACTAATCAAAAAGTGTGCAACAAAAGGCACATGTCTAAGCTTTAGTGTTCACAACTTTGACATTCGTTGTCATAGCAACTGGAAGTGTACACATACGAAGCATATATGGCATTCATTTGTGAATAATCGAGTCACGCGATACAATGAAATTTTTTATAACAAAATTGTACAAGATCGTCATACAGATTTATAGATATCGTATATCAATTGTACTGTGTAGAATAGTACTAGGATTTAATTGCACATTTCGGTCGATTTTCAGCTTGATTCCTGCGTTATTTTTGCGCTCAGCCTAAATGCCGATCGGTCTTAGACAAAGGGCAGAAATCAAGCTGAACATCAGCCGAAATATGCAACTAAATCTCAGCATTGGTATAGAGAATACATTTGAGTATTATATGTATAGTAATTCAATTACGTAATTCAATTAACGTGCAGGTACTATAATATTCGGAGACTTGGAGCGTAACGCGTTCATTCCACCTTGCAGAGAACAGACTCCTATGACACTGCATTTTACCAGAAATTCTGCAAACTATTAGAAAATATATTACAATTAAATCTCTCTTCACATTTTCCTTTTATATATGATTTACTTGCCAGTGCATTGTTTTGATTGTGCGGTCCAATAATTACAACGACACTGCTTTTATTATCTGTTAACGGTTTTGCATGTGGCCCGAGTGTGTCGATGTGAGTTTGAGATAATTGCACACTTGTAAATGGAATATTAATACTACCGAGAACAGCACCCCTCTCGAATCTGTTAAAAACAGATTAGTTTAGGAAGTAAATCCTTTCAATAAAATTTTGTTATTATAATTTGAAAACAAATACTTACTGTATATTACTACGTACATCAACCACTATGACTTTATTCGGTGAATTGTTGTAAAGATTTAAAAAGTCTTCCACACTTATCCTTGGCATCTTTTCAGTTCCCGCTTCGGGTTCAATCCAGTTTGCATCCTACAAATTAATTAGAATTTTATAATATGTAGATAATCAATTACAACAGTACTGTACCTTTGCTGTATTGTATTGGTGTTTTCTGTATGTGATACTAGCAGGTGTATTTTGATACATTGTCATGGAATCTTTAACGCATAATTCTATGTCAATTTCAGGTAAATCAGAGAACAGGAGAATACACTCATTGAAACCTGACATTAATAAGGAATCTCGCAATTGCTTCAATATCGCTAATCCAACTAAGAGAGGAAACGACGAGTCTCCCAACAATAGTTTATCCCATAGATGCAATATTTTATGCAATGGAAATACGTCTAAAATTAGTTATTTTTTAATTTTTATATCAACAATTAATAATATGGCGCATTGAAAAAAATAGCAAAATTTACGTGAAAACATCGTTAGGAACCATGGTATGGCAAAAAGTTCTGGTACAAAATTTATGGACTTCAAATGATTCGCTAATTGGGGATCATGGAACGCAATAATTTGGGAAAATTTGCCCAGATATTCCTGTATCACCGCTGAGTTATCTTTCAGAAAGAACTTGTGGAGATACTTCGGTATGAAGGTTGACAGACACGCAAAAGCTCGAGCTAAAACCAATAGCACAATACATTAACTCGTAACAGGAAAACATATTTTTTATAACTAAAAGAATATATGGATCCTATTAAAGTTTTTTGTTATTACATATATAGTTTTAAAAGTTTTAAAATTTTCAATTAAAAAATTATTATTACTATTCAACTATGTATAAAAAAATTGTTATTATATAGTTTTAGAAGTTTAAAAATTTTCAACTATAAAAAATTGTAACAAAACAAAATCACGAAAAATAAGATGTAAAATATAAAATTATTCCAAATCATTACATTATTTAAAAATTAGAAAAATGTCTCAAGGTCATCAGGATTTTATATTCTAGTTACAGATAAAGAAACAAAAATATGTATGTTGAATAGTCATACCTTCATTATTAAAATTTAGATAAAGAAACGGAGCTGTAAGCGAATCGAGCCCTTGCCAATAGACGTAATGTGGATTATTCCTGACCCACGCCTTTAGCAATCTTTGCAATCGTTCATGTCCAGCACCAGATGATAGTAATTCACTATATTGATGGCATCTCGGTATGTCCACTTCTATCTGAAATTATTATATATCTATCTGAAATAAAATTATTAGCAAAATGCATTTACATGTCGAGTATCATATTATAATATGTAATTATATACCTGCCGATCAGTATGAGTGGGCGTTTCCTTATCAATCATGTCATAACGCTTTTGTATATCGCCGGTGATACCAAGCAAAGCCGCCCATACGGCACCTCTAACTGGAGGCGGTATATCTTTATGTGCTTCCTCGATAATTGCCTCCTGAGTGAGCGGATAAGCCTGTAAAAGTCTGTCGAATAGGACAAGCCTATAAAATTGATATTCTGTATCACGCTCCCTTATGATTAATGGCAACTGAGATGCGGCATTCGTCAGATCTTCTTGTGCCTGAATTCGCATTCTGTAATGTAAAATTTTTATAACAATTCGTAATATTAAAATAAATATAGGATGAGAGTGAACTGACTGGTTTGTTAACCAAGGATAATTTGCTATATATGGGATATGAGCTAAACGCTGGCGAAGAGTCTCCATAGGAACTTTTACGACCCTTACATCGAGTAGACTAGCAGTGTCTCTCTGACCAAACATTTGACCAAGTAATATGACTAAGCTGAAACAAAAATTTCAAATATTTGATATAATCGCATTGAACAATATAATTATATGAACGATTATTTTATACATATATATTTGAAAAAAATACTTTGGAATAGATAAGATAGGTGGTCTTGATCTAATGAGACTCTGCTTTTTTAGATCTACAGTAATATCTCCACCGGCCAATTGCCATAAATAATACAACTCATCCATTTTTCTAACAATAACATTCTTATAGAGATTTTCTTCCTTTTCTTGTATATTTTTTATTAAATGTTCCGCAAATATCGGCAACTCCAGTAAATCCTCTGGAGTTTTACGCTTAGTAGGATGAATTTGCAGACACGAATCTACAAATTCCTTTAGCTCTCTTGGTAACTTCTGTATGATACAAAGATGTAATGTTACAAGATATATAACATTATAATGTAAACAGATTATAATACATAATAGATAAGTCTATACTTCATAAGTATGGAAACAATTATTTTCTCTGGCAAGACGTTCAAATATGCTAGTGTCACACAATATTAAGCTCAGAACTCTTCTCAAACACTGGGATAATTTTATACCAGGCCAGATAGGTTGTCCTAATAGTTGCTCCGCTATAATCATTCCCAGAGACCAAGAATCTATTTTAACACCACTCGGACTAGGATTTAAAAATACCTCTGGTGCTGTGTATTTTGGAGAACTGAAAAAAGAAAATTTATTTATAATTTATTTATAACAAACAGATATAATTAATATTTATATTAGTATAAAAGAGATATTTGAAAAAAATACCCAATTGGAAAAGATACATTCTTTCCTCCATCTGTCATGTAATATAATCCGTAGTTGTATAACTGGACATCACCATTTTTCTTAATCAATATATTATCTGGACTCAAGTGTCTATGCACGAGATCTAGTTCGTTCATGCGCCGTAACGCTAAGAGACTCTGAAAGGATATCTTGACGATTTCTTTTGTACTTAAATCATGCCTAGTGCTCAATGGATTTCCACTGTACTCCGTAACAACCACAATTCTCTCTACAAATATACAAAAATAATTTATCAGTCTCAGTGGGAAATAAATTTATTTGCATTGTCAGGACTCACCATGTTTGCTTCTAATTATGTCAAGATAGGGAGAGAGGTGAGGATGGTAGATGGTCTTTAGAAATTGCGCCTTTCCGTAGATAGTTATGGAATTCGGGGTGAGTGGTAGACCGTTGCTGCCGCACACTTCCACTGGGTGACTTTGCGCGAAAAAAGTCATGCCACCCAAACATCGCTCCTCGTTCTCCAGTAGTGCAGGACACATGATGTTTGTGGAATTCCATAAATCTCTCTCAGATTATACGAACTGACTCCGCCGTTTGGATTCGGATTTTCTGTTACACATCATTATTGTCGTTTTCTGCATTTCTTATGACATGCCCGATGTCCGCTTATTATCGTTTACAACAGCTGTTACTCAACCACAGACTCTCATGAGTAGACTGCCGATTTCGCCTCTACGTTTGAAGACAGCACTGGACAGCGCCATATTTGTGTTCATTCACTCTCACATGTATAAATCACACAGATAATCAGGAAGCATTTACTTATGGCAATTTATGGATGCCTTCCATTTACAAGTGACTGAAGTGACACAAGTCGACAAAAGTCTCTCTGGTACTACAATTGACAATACAAGTGTAGGCAGTGTGATTTATTGTAGTGCAGTGCAGAATAGTGCAAAAGTTGCCTAAAATCTGGTAACCCTTCCAATCAGTTTTTAAGTTTTAATTAGTCTGACAGTTCTAAGAAGCGTCAGTGAAGGAGTCAAATACAAACGCGTCAAGGTTTAAGGAAATATTGAAGGACAGCGAATTCTTGTCGGCGATTTTGATTACTCACAGTTCTCGATGAATTTGGATTAACATAAGTAATTGTTCGATGTAATAAATATACATTCTTGTCGCGATATTTCATTACTCGTTTTAACACGGTTATAATTTCTGCTCCATTTCCTACTCTCACAACTTATGAATATTAATCATTATTTTTTAATTTTATTGTTTTTAGGTTTGTTATAATATTTTATTGTTATAATTAAAAGCACGCATTATTTATGAATAAAATAATAATTTGTGTGTGTGTGTGTAAATAATGCAAGTTAAAGATACTATGTGTTACTTTATTGAGGGGGAAAAAAAAACAAATTTGCATTTCATAAAAGAAAAAAAATACATTACAATTATTAATTTGAATTTAATGGTTAAAATTTGTATTATTTTATCAAAATAGATTTATTCATATAATCTTTTTTTTGTAGAATCTCGTCAGATTATTTCACTGGGACATTTATAATGTCTTCAGTCCAGCGTGCATTTGCTCACAAATTAAGCAAACAACATGCTGCTGATGTAAGGCGGCAAATTGCTACTTCTACTTCCTATTCCCGTGATTTATCCAAAAGTGGTAGCAGTATATCAGGATTTTCTTCTACGGTAAGCGTGCAGTTTTCTTTGGAAAATTAAAATATGAAAATATTATAACTAATTTTGAAATAAATTATTTAATCATTAAGTAAAATATTTAACCATTATATAGATGTCGTTGTGCGAGGTATTAGAACCACTTGATTATGAAGAATTCTTGGGACAACACCAGTCAGTGTTAGACCGTGATCCTTTAAAACCAATATTAGATTTTCCTCTGGGAGATGTTGAATTGAGAGTTGTAAAGAGGAAAATTCGAACAGAGGAGTCAGTAGTACCACATGAATCAATGTAAGAACAAATAATAGAAGCGTTATCATTATTATATATTATTATATATCATATTATTATATATTATTTAAAATTTGTGTATACAGTAAATGTATAATAAATGTAATAAAATCTATTCTTTATTTTAATTATTTGGCTTTCAGAGATACCGTGTCACCTTATGTGAAAAGATGCATTGAAAGTTTTACTTCAGACTGGATTGTAATACATCGCAAATATAAAGGAAGAATTTCACCTATTGCCAGAGACAGATTACTTCAGGATACACCTAGACAAGATTTTGAGGTATCTAATGTTGGAGATAATGAATTTGTGTGTGATGTGAGCAGGAATAAAAGTAATTTATCTCAATTAGGTAGATCAAGAAGATGCAAATGGCTGTGTATCACCGAATGAGGAGGATGATTTGTCCAATTCCGGAGATACTCCAAGAGGATCTTGGGCAAGTTTGGATTTGCGACATTCACAACATGATCCTCTTCTGCCAACTTTATTAGATCGCGTCTGCCTTGAAACAATTGATCAAATGAACGAACAAAAAAGATTAGAAGATCGACAGGTACAGAATTGTAAAGTGGCAAGCCCTTGTAAGTTTTTATTTTGAATATTTATTTTTCAGGAAGCCTTATTTCCTCTTTATGCTCCTCCAACTTCTCCTGATGATGAATGGCAAGAAATTAATGTTGCTCCAGAACCTACAGAACCTTTTGCTCATAAAATTCTCGTGAAATGTCTGCAATTAAAATTAGAATTAGAAGTGGAGCCAATATTTGCGAGCCTTGCATTATACGATGCCAGAGAAAAGAAAAAAGTACGATATCTTTTTTTTTTAATTTTGATTAAAATTATAACTTCAAGAACGCATAATGCTAATTACAAATTGTTAATTACACATTGTTGTTCAGGTATCGGAGAATTTCTACGTCGATATGAATTCAGAAGGGTTAAAAAGAATGCTTGGAGGACACATTGCTTACAGCGATGCAAGTACTTTAGCCAGAAGCTGTGTTTTGAGTATCAGCAAACCCAGTCCTGATTTGTTTCTTGTCGTACGGCTAGAGAAAGTACTGCAAGGTGATATATCGGAGTGTGCCGAACCATATCTACGTGAAGATAAAAATAAAGATAAAGTAAGAAAATAAGAAGAGATAGTAACGATTCAAAATAACAATTTTTTTATATATTATTGTTTTATTCTTTTTCGTAGGTCAGAGCTGCCGCTGCCGCTGCATGTGAACGCCTTGGTCGTTATAGAATGCCTCTCGCATGGACTGCAATTCATCTGTCTGGTGTAATTGGTGGTGGTGGTGACACGGATAGCACTGGCAGCGCTGGATCCTTAGACAGAAAATCAGGAGGTCTGGAACAGTGGCGAAAGAAAGTGGAACCACCGACGCGACGAGGTTCGCTAGAAAGACGGAGTTCAGACAAAAGACGCAGTTGGTCACCAGATGATTTTGCCAATTGTCTCGATAATTTTAGGTTTGTATACTTCATTTTTCTACAATGAGTTTTTATTGACTAAAGTAACATCTTAATATTCTTACAGGCCCATTACCTTAACAGTTTCGAGCTTTTTCAAACAGGAAAGCGAACGACTTCGCGATGAAGATCTTTATAAACTTTTGGTTGAATTACGAAGACCTGGATCTAACTTGAAACGATTAAAATGCTTACCAGGGATATTGAAATTGGATCTCAGTCCCAGACCCGAAGAGCTGCCGAGGTGTCTCGATCCTGATCTTAGGAGATTAGTTCCATATCCGGATGAAAAGAGTCGACCTGTTAAGGAGATACTCGAGTTTCCGAGCGAAGTTGTTTCGCCAGATTTAACATATCGTAATCTCCTTTATCTTTATCCTAAGGTGTATATCAAATAAAATTGTATGACCAATTATTTTTTATTAATTACATGATATTACAATTATATTCTATTGTTCGTAGGAAGCAAACTTTAGTTCTAGAACTGGCTCAGCTCGCAATATTGCTGTAAGAATTCAGCTTATGGGAGGTGAGCAAGAAGCCGATGCGCTCACAGCTATCTTTGGTAGATCATCATGTCCCGAGATGACGCACGAGTATTTCACTTCCGTGTCATATCACAACAAGAATCCAAATTTTTATGATGAAATCAAGATGAGGCTACCCGCGGATTTAAGTGCGAAACATCACTTATTGTTCACTTTTTATCACATTAGTTGTCAGAAGAAAATGGAACAACCAAACGTCGAAACGGCAGTCGCATATACAGTAAATTTCAATCAATAATTAATAAAACTAATAGATCAATAATTTGATTGATGTATTGAATATATAAAACTATTTATAGTGGCTACCGCTTTTAAGAGATGGTCATCTCCAATCAGGCGAATTCAGTTTGCCTGCTATGCTGGATCCACCACCCGCAAATTATTCCTATATTGCTCCTGATGTTCTTTTACCAGGCACTCGATGGGTAGATGCTCACAGAGGAGTCTTCACTGTCATATTGGAGCCTGTTTCCAGCGTTCATCCGCAAGACAAATATATCGACAGGTAATGATACATTATCTTTTATTCTTGTAAAGTGAATTTAAAAAAATGTAATAATTTTCAACATAATTTCCATATTACAGATTTTTATCGTTGTGTGGATTTTTGGAAACCGGTCAAGTTCCGCCTCGTATAGGCGAAGCGGGCATGGAATCAGAATTGAAATCGGCGCTCCTCGAATTAGCTCGCGGCTCGCATTCTGCTTTGGTACGATCTCTTCCTCAATTACTGGATCAATTACTGTGTCTTCTGGTGCGACCGCCAACCTTACCATCTCAATCATTGAACGTCGCCGCTACCATTTTTGAGGCTTTAGGATTGCTTGTGCGAAATATCACCAATTTACCGGACGGTCAACTGGATGCACATGGAAGACATGCTCTTTTGGCCACTTACATAGCATATCAATGCTCTCTACCGAGCATGACTCACATCGGGAGCGTTGCACGAGCACAGAGCAATCCCGATTTGCCTTTGGAAGATCTGGAGATGGAGATCCATTCACGAGGATTGGACAGAACTGCGTCGATGCGGCAGGAATCTCCCTCAATCAATAGTCATCCCACCAGAAGACTTCTACATGAGGAACTTGCTTTGCACTGGGTTGTATCCACCGGTCAGGCACGCGAGCTGGCGATAACTCATTCCTGGTTCTTCTTAGAGTTGATAATGCGTTCGATGGTTGTGACGATGTCCGAAATGGGATCCTTAGAGGCATTGCGAAAATTGAGATTTTCACCACAATTTTGTGATGACGTCGCTACACTCACTGCCGCGTTAACATCCGAGGTGATATCTCGTTGCGGCAAGGAGATTCGCGTGGCATCCAATTTAATATCGAGTCTTGGCAATTTTTTGTCTGATCTGTTATCTGTAATGGATAGAGGATTTGTATTGTCACTCGTTCGCGCCGCCTGTTGTTCGCTGTCGGATGCGTCAATGCATATTCCTGATTCGGCGGCATTGTTCGCTCTGAAACTCGATCTCGTGAGAACGGTGTGCTCGCACGAGCATTACGTAGCATTGAACCTTCCCTTCGGCACTGGCTATACATCAGGATCCGCCCCGGCATCACCCAGTCCATCAACCGGCAGCTCAGGCAGTTTGATATCCACTCTCGTGCCCGGTGATAGAGCTCGCTTTTCGGAACTCAGTCAAGAATTCAGGCAGCAGCATTTTCTGGTCGGCATTGTTCTGTCTGATCTGGCAAATACTTTGGAGATACCAAATCCGATGCTACAGAATAAAGCTATCGGAACTGTTCGACATCTTATGAGTTGCCATGACGCTGATCCACGATATTCTGATCCTGCAGCGAAGGCCAGAGTCGCTGCACTATATCTACCATTACTTAGTATCTTGATGGATGCCTTACCCCAGCTTTATCATTGGGATTCCAAAGATAAAAGCGTTTATCCGGATGAATCCGGATCAATCACGCAATCGGTAGCATTGGCCATTGCAGGCGGAGTATCGGCGGATACTGCGGGCAATCAGTGCCGCGTATCCTTGAGTTCCGAAGCTACTCGACATTTATTAATGTGTGTCTTATGGGTGCTCAAGGGATTGGAGCGAACTGCTCTAGCACAATGGTGCTCCGAACTCAGTGCGAGACGCATATTGAGCTTGCTGCAAGTATTGAATATAGCCACTGCAGCATTTGAGTACAAAGGCAAAAAAGCTCTTAAAAGATTGCCACCTCAAGCAACGGCCACTAGTGATATTAGATCGCGATTGGAAGACGTGATTCTTGGTCAGGGAAGTGCTAGGAGCGAAATGATGCTGCGAAGAAAAGAGAGAGTGACCGGAGATAAATTGAGATGGCGCAAAGATCAAATGCCTTATAGGTATAAATATTATTTAAATTATAATTATAAATTAATATATTTATATAATATGAAGTTATAATTATATAAATATAATTGATTCTTCAAGATCTTGCGAACAACCGGAGGGAAGAGCTGTGGAACAAGACGCCCATATAGAAGGAGCCTTAGCGGCTGAGGCTTCTCTTGTCGTATTAGATACTTTAGAATCTGTAGTTCAAGCTGATGGCGGTGGAGGTATTCACAAATTTTTTATTTCATTATAATTACTTAAATATGACAAGGAAAGATAAATTACATGTTCAAAATTATGTAGGTGCAGTTGTTGGTGCGGTATTGAAAGTGTTATTAAGAGCTCTGGCTAGAAATCAAAGTACATTGGTTCTTCAGCACATGTTCAATACACAGCGAGCTCTAGTCTTCAAGTATCATAGTGCATTGTTCGATGAGGAAAGCGAGCGCTGTGGGGATTTGTGTTTAACACTGCTCACTCGGTGCAGCTCACCTTTAAGCGCTATTAGAAGTCACGCAGCTGCGAGTTTGTATTTACTGATGCGACAAAATTTCGAAATTGGGAATGTAAGCTATCATGAGATATCATATTGTATTGGTAGTCTATGAAGCATATTATTTTAATCTTACATTTTTCATAGAATTTTGCGCGCGTCAAGATGCAAGTCACAACATCGTTATCCGCTCTTGTTGGGAGAGGAAGAGCTCCTAGCGAAGGAGCGTTACGTAGAGCCTTGAAAACAGTGCTGGTATACGCCGAGAGAGATACAGAGCTTGCAGACACGAGTTTTCCTGAACAAGTGAAGGATCTACTATTCAATCTTCATATGATTCTTTCTGATACTGTTAAGATGAAAGAATTCCAAGAAGATCCTGAAATGCTCTTGGATCTAATGTATAGGTAAGATTTTTGAATCTTTACTAATGATAAATTTAATTTGTATTTTTAAAGCATAAACGAGCTTTAAATTAACGGATATATCTAAATTTTGTTTAGAATCGCCAAGGGTTATCAAGGATCACCTGATCTTCGTCTGACTTGGCTCGCAAACATGGCACAGCAGCACATGGAAAGGAAAAATCACACAGAAGCAGCAATGTGTTTAGTGCATAGTGCCGCTCTGGTAGCGGAATATCTTCATTTGTTAGAACCTGGTGGCGGTGGTCGGCCTGTAGGAGCCGTCGCTTTGAATGCTGTGACACCGAATGCTTTAGAAGAAAGCGCTGTCGGCGATGACGTATTAGCTAGAAGGGAAGAAGGACTTTGCTTAGGCCCTGATTTTTCAGAAAGCGGATTGGCAGGTTTATTAGAGCACGCGGCTAGCTCTTTTCATGCAGCTGGAATGTACGAAGCTATTCCTGACGTCTATAGGGTGTTGTTACCTATAGCGGAAGCTGCACACGACTACAAAAAATTAGCTAATATTCACGGGTAAGAAAATTTCAATTATTTAATATGATAGAGAGAATATCTTTGTACTTAAAATTTACATAATACTTTTTGGGGATGTTTTTTTAGTAAACTTCACGAGGCATATACGCGTGTGGAACAATTGGCCGGCAAACGTGTCTTTGGAACATACTTTAGAGTTGGTTTCTACGGCGCCAGATTCGGTGATCTCGCTGGCGAAGAATTTGTTTACAAAGAGCCCACCTTGACGAAACTCCCGGAGATATTCTCGAGACTCGAGAACTTTTATGCCGAAAGATTCGGCGCGGATAATATAGTTATAATAAAGGATTCAAATCCTGTGGATCCTAGCAAGCTGGAACCAGATAAAGCTTATGTACAGATCACTTATGTAGAACCATATTTTGAAGCGCACGAGCTTAGACACAGACCAACAGTTTTTCATCGAAATTTCAATATAAGTGAGTTGACTAAGACAAAATATTTCATTTTGTTGTTACAAATTTTGGAATTATTTTTATGATGGCTTTGTTTTTAGAACGATTCGTTTATGCGACACCTTTTACTCCTGGTGGCAAAGCACACGGCGAGTTACGCGAACAATGTAAACGGAAGACTATATTAACAGTGGCAACACATTTCCCGTATTTGAAAACCAGAATTCGAGTCGTAGCTCGAAAACAGATAGTCCTAAGTCCCATTGAAGTAGCAATTGAAGACATACAGAAGAAGACTGCCGAAGTATTGATTGCTCCTTGACGCTTTATTTTTAATTTTATAATATACATGTAATACATTTTTTGTATATATCTTAATTAGGTGGCCGCTGCGACCGTTCAAGAACCACCCGATGCAAAGATGCTGCAAATGGTCCTTCAAGGTTGCATTGGGACGACGGTCAATCAAGGACCTGCTGAAGTAGCGGTCGTATTTCTTTCTGGTTTACGCGAACAAAATGCGCAACCGAGCAGACTGCAACACAAGCTTCGTTTGTGTTTCAAAGATTTCCAAAAAAAATGTCTCGATGCTTTGCGGCGTAACAAGAATTTGATTGGTCCCGATCAGCGGGATTATCAGCGGGAATTGGAGAGAAATTATCAAAGATTAACTGAAAGATTGGCACCTCTCATTGCTTGGAGGTAAGAAATTTAATTAGACACGTTTTTTTTTTAAGTTTTTCATATTAAAGAAATTTGTACTGCCACATATAGCGGACCATCTTTAATTAATCAGCAAGCTGTACCATCAACTCCTCCACGCTGGTAAGGAAATGAAACACTGCCATAGAAGCTTACCAAAGATTACAGTATCCAATTATTACAATTGTCATTTAGCATATAGAAAATTCTGCTTATAATCACTATTTTATGAAAAATATTCGTATGTTGAATCCTTGCTTTATAATTAAAAAATTATTCCAAATTATTTGTAAAGTAAATATCTATTTAGCCAGAAGATTAGTTATTATGAGTTATATTATTTATTTTAAGTTCGATATTTTAATTTCGACACACAATTTAAAATGACTACAAATATGGTACATATATATGTACATATATATAATATATATAAATTCACATTGAATTATTCAAGCATCAAAGATCTTCAATCATTATGAGCTTTTAATTCGTACATTGTTAGAAATGTAACAACGAGCTTCCTTTACATGAATGAAGCTCGTGATTACAGACGAAATTAAAAGTAATGAATAATTTAACTGAAAATTAAGTTACAGTAGTTACTTAATGTAGTTACTTAAATGTACAGTAGTTACTTAAATGTAATGAAGGTGTATATTAAATTTATGAAAAATACATTAAATTTCATATACATATACACAAATATACTTTTCAGTTATAAATACATTAAATTTAATGTAATATCATGAAATTAAGTTCAAATTGTAACTTAAAAAATATATTAAATTTTATGAAATTTTTTAACAGTGTATGTCTTATTGGTTATATTCTCATGTACGATTTAATAAAATTCTTATTGTTTATATTATTTATATTATTTATATTATGAGTTTTATACATGTTATGAATTATTAAATAAATTGTTTTTTGTTTATAAATAAGAATAGAATAAGAATAGTATTATAAAATTGTCAGATTTCCGAATTTATTAATATTAAAAACTTAAAGGACTTTATAAAACAAGGATTCAATGTAATTTTTTTATTCATATACAGGAATTCAGATCAACATATTTCGGACCGGATAACGGTCTGAGGCTAAATCCAACTTTTGTTTTTCGTCCTTTGCCATAACGATTATTAGGACTGATTTCGATCCTTTTCGATCTTTTTCGATTTCAGTTTTTGATAATTACATACTTGTAACGGTTATCGTTATTAAAAAGAACCAAAATCAAAAGTGGGTAGTCTCGGACTATAACCGTAACCGGTTTTTCATTCCGAAATGTAATTTCGATTCGAATCTCTGCTTTTTTTACAATTGAAATTTTATACTTATGTAGAGTACGTATGTGAGTACTTAAGTATTATAATACCGTGTGACCGTCATATAGATTTAAATATGGCCGGGCAACTGTATTTAGAATTTGTATTTTTTTATAATTGATAAACGTATTTGTATATATCAAATAGTTTTGCTCTATTTAGTATTTTTGTAAAGTTTCTGTTTACACGTTTATTTATTAAATTCATTAAAATGCAATGTTGCGTTAAGTATTAAGTGCTTGCATATACAATACAGTTAAGTATTAAGTGCTTACACAATACAACATTTCCTTCCGTGAAAAAAAATCAAAGAGATTCTGAAAGATGTAAAAAAAATACCCGTGTCTCGACATTTTATCAGATCAAATCGTTAATATGTTTTAAGCAGCCATTTATCGTATTTGCTTCATATTAGCTTTTTACAATTGTTTTAAATTATGTAATAATTTTTTAAAATAAATATTTGACATTTTTGCATGTGAAATTATGCAATGAGTCCGAATACAAAAAAATAACTGAGAATTTTTTTTTCATATATTTTCAAATTTTTGTATAATAATAATATAATTATAATTATTATAAAAATCTTGGTCGTTTGATTTGCCGTTTACATATATGATTTCAGTTTTGTATCACGAACAATAGACCAACAGTATTCATCAAGCATATGTCTGATGTCTTTTCCTTTAAAGCATTTCTCAATGATCGCATGTCTTGATGAAAGTCATGTTTATCACTTCACCCAAATTTGGAAAAAAATTCAAATGATTGTGAAGAAAATATTTTGAGCGACATGTTAATTTTCATTGCATGAAAAGTCGAAATCATTTCAGTAACAATTTTTTTATAATTGTCGGCTTTTTTATTGCCCAGAAAATTTTCGATAACGGCTGTCAAACCAGTAAGTCAGTATCGAGACACGGGTATGCTTTCCTAACATCTACTTTCAGAATCTCTTTGAATTTTTCATGGGAGGAAACCTGTACTGTACAGTATTATAAAAAGACATTTGATGATATTTAAAAAACGTTAATGACTTGATAAAATGCCGAGACACGGATATTTTTTTTTACATCTATTTCAGAATCTTTTTGATTTTTGATGGGAGGAAAAAAATCGATTTTTATGGTATACATTTAATTGTAAACACGAAAGCTCTATATATACAGGGTGATTTTAACATATTTCGTCACCCATCATGAGTGAATCGAACTGAGTCGAAAAGTCATCTACCATTTTGCAGTTTACGCAATAGTTAACGAGATATTAATTATTAAAAATTGGTCTTGAATAATTTTTTACTCAAACACTATCAACTTTATAGAAAAAAACTGCAAGAGATAAAAATCATTTATTTTCTTTTCATAGAACTCTAAAAATTTTTTCAGAATTTTTCATCAACTTTTTAGTACTGCGTTTTCTTATTTTTACCAACATGAAAAAATACGGTATTAAAAAATTCTGAAAAAATTCTCAGAACTTTATGAGAAGAAAGTAAATGATTTTTGTCTCTTGCAGCTTTTCTATAAAGTTGATAGTGAGTAAAAAATTATTTAAGACCAATATTTAGCAATTTTTAGTAATTAATATCTTCTTAACTATTGTAAAAATTGCAAAATGGTAGAGAACTTTTCGACTCAGTTCAATTCACTCTACCTGCTCATGATGGGTGACGAAATATGTTAAAATCATCCTGTATATTTCCGTATTAATTAATATATTAGGAAATTAATTTGTTACTATAACTTATATAATTTTTTCGTTGCTATCAATATTTATTCCATTACATCTCAGCAATATACTCATTCATAAATATAAAATAATGATACGGATATGTTTTTTTAAGCATTCATGTGCGCTGTAAGCTTCATTCATTCTTCTTTCTATATATAATGAACTATTATAAAGATAAAATAAAATTTACAGCGCATGAGCGCCTAAAATAAACACATCCTATGTGATTATCTTTATATTTTGTAATATCCTAAGAAAAAAATTTACTAAATCTTAATTCATATTTTTTTTCAACAATTACTTACAATAAATAAATATTTACTAATAAAAATATTATAGTTAATTCTTCTTGCACCAAATAAATATATATTTAGTAAATATTTAGGTAATATTATTTAAACTATTATAACATTTATTAAAATTTAGTACATTTTTTCAGTGTACGTATATTTTTTATTTTATGAATCGAGCGGCAAGTACTTTTATAAGAATGAAAGTAATTTCCTAAAGGATTAAACTAAATATCTTGATTAAAAATATTTCTCTATAATTCTTCGATTGTATTAAAAATACAATGTAGAATGATATATAATGCACTCGATTTATAAAACATAAATTTACAATAAGAAATAATTTTTATATTGATTTATAACCATATGTAAAATAAAAAAAGCAAAGAATTAAATCATAAATTTTAAAAACAAGCCAATGTAAGCAAACACAAGATAACAGTGTGTAAAAATCTTGCATTATTAAGAAAAAAATATGATTTTAATATAAATATTATTTTTGTCTTATTAATAAAAGATTTTTACATACTGCTATCTTGTGTTGGCTTACATCGGCTTTTTTTTTAAATTTATGACTTAAATTCATAAGACGGAAACTGTTCATGCGTTCACAGAATCCGATCTTAACCTTTCATTTGTATTCTGGGTCTTTTTTGGCACAAGCGAAATTTGATCAATTTCACTCTCAAATTTCTCCGAAATAAAGGAGGATGGGAGTTCGATTCCATCTCCTAAAATATCTTGTTAGTAGTATCTAAGGGATCTAATGGATAAGAGATGTTGAAAAGTAATTTTGAATTTTTTTACATTTTTTGAAAGTCAAGAACAGTAAAAAAAACTTGAATTGGATAAAGAAGATCCAGATTATAAATAAAGGGAATAAAAATATGATCGCAGACAAAGAATTAAATCTCGAATAAAATGCACTTTTGTATTTCTTGAATAATATTAGAAATATAGATGAATTTTGTATATAGTCAGTTTGTGTTTCAAAGGATAAGAGAGGAAGGAAGTAAGCGAATATCTGTCTTCATTCAACAATAGACCTGTCAAACAATTTGTTTATGATCCTCTGGGCTGTCTATTCACCTGTTCATCATTCACTTCCTTCACTATCCATTTTTTTCTCTCTTGTATCATATTCGTCTAACTATTTCATTTTATTGCCATTTAAATGATTCGATTTTTAGATTATCAAGAATTGTCTTTGCTTGTTGTCATCTTTGTTTTATTGGAAAAGGAAAGATTTATGTAAATTAAATATACATTTTTCTCCTCTTCTCTCTTTTAATTTTTTCAGGAATTTAGATCAGCTAGTCTAACAATAGGATTATCTCTATTATCGAGAATACGCAAAGAAATTGATTTTTTGTACATACCTGAAATCGGAATGAAGTCCTAAAAAATCTATTCTCTTTATCATTATTTCTTATTTTCAAAATGATCGAATGTAACGATCGAGAATTGGTCTGGAAAAATGATGTCGTTCGATCTGCTAAAATTAACGTGCGGAAATAGTAACGACAGACATAAACGTGGATATCGAGTGTCTTGACTCAACCAGAAGGAGAGAAAGAGAAAGACAGGAGAGGACTAGAGACCGAATAAAACGTCTTAAAATGTCGTAACGGAGGCGAGAGAGGTATCCATATTGGAGGTTTCAGATAAAAGGTTTACCTTTGAACTCGGATGAGACTTCTCGAAGGATTTTCTCGAGGAAAACTTTGATCACGTTAAGAGATTTCCTTCGGGGTACCGACGAGACCGCGTCGCGGAAAAATCCTCTCGAAGTATTCTCTCGCGATGCGGAGTCGTGCGAAGAGGAGGAGAGGAGGAAAAAGAGATATAAGGGAAAACGGCGTTGACGTTGCGAGGGCGAGGGTAGTAACAGTGCAGGGTGCTTACAAAAAAGTTCGAAATTTTCCCCCATTTCGCGTCTCTCCGGTGGCAGCAGCGGTCCTGTTTATATTGTCCACAGTCCATTTAACTCTCGAATGCGCGGACGATTCTCCTCTATTCCTGGCCCATTTCGCGCTCGCACTCCTGTTGCGTGCGTTCTCGCTTATTTGGTAATCTATTTTTTTTTCTTCCCGTGGCCGCGACAAATTGCTGTGCTTTTTATCACAGAAACTACTGTTAATCATTATTATCCTTTCTCGTACCTTTTTCCTTCATACACAATAAAACATTAGATGCTCGTTCTTAAACCCACTTGGGCGTGTTTGAATTTTCATTCAGGTTCCCAGGTGTTATGGTTATCCTTTTTTAACATTCGGTAAACAAGGATGAGAGTGATACTTGGGTGATACTCGGATGGGTATCTGGATATAGCCCTTTAGATGATAATTCGCGACCAAATTCAAGATAAAATTCTACTTCTTATGTTATATGTCTTTATATTTAACCGTATATCAGGATTTGTATTCAAAATAAATATTTAAAACATGTTTTAAACACTGTACTGTTTTAAACAAATTTTAAACATGTTTAAATATCATATTTTTTTAAAAGAAGTGTTAACAGATTTTAGGAATAATATCTATCAGGGTTAGTAAAAATCATGTTTTTCTTTAAAAAGAACAAAACATTGTGTTTTTTGTTGTTGAAAATATATTCTCAATGTTTTAAACATATTTTAAATAATATTTTTAAAAACCCTGTTTTAAACAGTATCTACTTTTAAAAAGCTTATTTAATATATTATTAAAACATTTGAACATTATTTATAGGCCATTCTTATTTCAAGTAATTTCAAGATTATCTTAAGTAAATTCTTAAGAATCTTAAGAATTTAAGATGCTAATTTGAGGTACTCTTCAATTGCGACCAGATTTCCAATGTTTCCACCAACCTTTGATGGTCAAAATATGCTTTTGATCGGCCGTTTTAATAACACTTCATCTATCGGTGATATAATAATATTCGTATTCTAATGTACATTGTCAGTACTGAAAATCTGTAGTATACGTAACATACACTACAGATTTTCAGGGCCGCGGTCTGTTTCACGTTCACTTAAGAATCATATTATTCCTGTTGTTTGTCAAATGTTAAACAAAGGCAAATGATGTTCATAAGAATTGTGAGCATGAACCGAATCGCGGCGTCCGTGATCCAATATTTTTAAATGACAGTGTATCGAAATATTGCCATAAATCATAATCAATTTTATGAGAAATATACATTATATACAAACAAAAATAAGTATAGATATTATTCGCCTAAAATGTATTAAACATTTTTTTTTTAAAAACATGATTTAAACATTTGTTTTAAACACTTTTAAAATTTGTTTAAAATTTGTTTAAAACAGTACAGTATTTAAAAAGTGTTTTAAAAATTTGTTTTAAATACAAATATATTTTAAATATAACAATCCTGATACTTATATACTTATTTTTGTTTTCGATATGCTACGTTGCTCAATTTTAGAAAATTCATAGAACTTTTGTTAAGAATAGGTATACCTCTTATGAAAAAATACACCGAACTAGGCGTCCGAAATGACATTTAAATTAAGTTAACTTTCAAATAAACCTCCATCTTAAGGATTAACACTAAATTGAGTATTATTTCGGACCGTCAATGCCTAGATGTATTTTTTCGTAAGAGACGTACATACACTTTCATATGTACGTATGTATGTGTGTATATATATATATATATATATATATATA
>NW_011627371.1:96078-176708 GCF_000204515.1 Acromyrmex echinatior | reverse complement strand
CGTTTCTTTGTAATTTAACAAAAGAATTTTCTTTAATATGCTCAGTTACAAAGTCAGAAAATATAATTAATTAAATATTAGATTAACAGAATATTAAATGCGGTCACCTTTTTCAAATGATATTTTGGAATCGCGGTAATGGAAAATCTCGGCGATTTTCTCGGCACTTCTCGAAAAGATTCGTTTTATAGCGGTTTTCACTAAGCGGTTAGCACGGCGATTTTACGAAGCGATATAGTAGCGAGATTATGACTCTAAGAACTCTAAGAACTTTTAGACTCTAAGAAGGAGGCCGGCGAGATCGAAGCATTTATTGCTTTCGGCCTGGGCTTTCTTCTTGGAAAAAATCCAATAAAATTTTGCCACAATCGTAATTATTACGTGGCATTAGGTGTACACAATTGATTGGCGCTTTGGATTCTTGTCTAACGACGTTCAACGTAACAGTCATACGCGACAGAAAATCCGTGCGTGGGATTGGTGACAGCGCGTGACGTATTCGTCGGAGCGATGCGCTCGCGTGCGCGAATTGAATCGTTCTAGTACTTTCGATTGTCCGTTGCCGGTAACGACAACTTGTTTGCGTGTAACGACTTGTTTTTAAAAAGAACAAAGAACGGATTTAGATCATGCTCGAGATGAAATCACGAGCTCACTTTATGCGTGCGTTCAATGACAATTACTGTCGGTCGACTGAAAGAATTTCTTGCTTTTCTTTCGAATTACCGATCTCAAACAGAAAGTATGACTATGAATACGGATAAATCAATGTACAACAGTTTCAATATGCGCTATTGCGTTCAACCGAATTCGGTATTTTTATAAAATAGTCGCGAGACTATCTCTAGGCATTCCAAGCGTAAAAAGAAATCTTGAATAAATTTCTATTACCCCCTTTAATAAAAAATAACTTTTTATATATTAAAAGAAAGAATAATGCAATAGAAAGGAGGTGAATAGGTATAGGAGAATTATATAATTATGATTATAAATATTTTTTTATATTTAATCATTATCAGATAATATAAGTCATTATTTTTATTATACATGCTCATATAAGTATATATATATATATTGTGTATAATGTATGCATAATTAATAACAAAATTAACTCTATAAATATAAATTTATTAAAAAGATATAGATTTATTTTGTAAAATAAATAGAATAAAAATTAAAATAAATTCTGATTATATAGAATAGTAATAATGATCAATAAATCATATAAAAAGTACAATAAAATATCAAAATAAAAATTTAGAAAATATCTTAAAAGATATTGATTTAAACATAAAGATTCATTTTTATTAGGCAATTAATGAAAGCATGATATTTCACTGACTTTTATTTAAGGCTCATCAGAATTTATGCAAAATGCACATATTCTGTAATACACAATAAACATACACAAAAGCCGTAACATTGTAAACAATTAGATATTGATTTGGCTATGAGTTTGCGCAATGTACAATACATCCTCGACACAGCCTTGACATCGCATTACAGAGAATAGTTGGGGAATATTTGTAAATAAGGCTTATATGTTAGACCTCTTTCTTTACGTACCATAAACCTGAATATATATATAGTCTATAAAATAATTTTTCTGTAATATATTTTTCATAATTTTATAGTACAAAGTAGGACAATTAACATGCTTGTTTTTGTTTAATTTTATTTGATATTTTTATTAATAATGTATTATATGATACTTTAATGATTATATCGAATTATAATATATCTAGTTATACATAAGATAATGTAACAAAAAATATATAGTAATATATAAAAACAATGTAACATGTCTTTTAAAATGGAGTAGTTTTCTTATTTCTTTCTAATAGAAATAGAAAAAAATTATCAAGTTAAGTGTCTTACTTTGTACACATTAAATTTCTATAATAAATAAATGAATATACGTACATGTATATGTACATATGTATATATGTACATTTATATTTCAACTTTAATTTTATATATATGTATATATATTATATATAGAAATATGATGGTGTAACAAATAATTGAATTTTTTTCTTGTAATGGGACATTACATCTTAATCTTCCCTCAAGAAATAAAATGTTTATATGTAACCATGATGATATACAAATATGGAATTTTTTCTCTTAACGATAATTTTATATATATAAAAAATTGTTAAATAATTGTCATGGAATAATCAGTATAGTTTCAGTAATAAATTTTGATTGTTTTTTGTTCGATAATTAATATCACATTATATATTATACTAATGTTTTGCTGGAATCACAGGCTGAAAATCATAAAGATAAGTGAATCAATATTTGAATTTAAAAATGTAAATGATACAAAAATCTAAAAAATATTTGAATAATCAATATCTAAATTTTTTAAAGATTTTAAAGATATTTTTAGATTAGATTTTTAAGTTATTTAGAGAGTTCAAGAAGCAAAAAAGTTTGAAAAATATCACAGAATTGGACTAAATTTTTTTTATTTTTCTTTGTGGATTTTTTAAAAAAGATTTTATGTTATTTGGAATATTTCTTTTCAATTTTTCTTCTGAATAATTTTCTATTCAAATTAATTGAATTATTATTCCCATTGATTTCAAAAAATGAATTGTACAAATATATAATATAAAATTAGTTATGAATATTTGAAAATTAATTGAATGTTTCGCTATGGAGGGAGCTTATTTATAATATCAATGCTTTTCAACCATTTGCTTGAAGAACACAATATTTATGCCTTCAAATGAGTTTACATTTATATCTTACTATTTATTTGAGAAGATTGCATAATTATGCTCGTAAGTTACGTTCGACTGTTATATTTATTTTTATTTATTATTTTTTTATTATATATATTTCTTTTTTAATTTCACAGCAAAAAAAATTAAAACTAAATTAAATTAAATTAATTCTCAGATTATTTTATAGATAGAACATAAAACAATATTTTATAATAAGAAAATGTTTGCTTGTTTCGCTATTTTTGTCCGATAATTACTCAAAATGGATATGTTACTTCCATTTAATATTTAATACTGATTTTGCTGATTGTCTGATTTTAAGTTTCATTTGTTTAATGCAAAATCGAAGCCAATTTATATAAAATAAGGACAGCCACGATTTTAAACGCACAATGAATCATAATTAAGTATTTGAAGGCAGAGGAAGATAGAAGATAGACTACATGTGATTCTATATAATATTATATATAGAATGATAGAATATATAGAATTTTTAAGAATGCTAGTGGATTGAAAATGCGAAGTATGGAAAATTTAAGAGTGTGAAGAATTTAACGAGTTAAAAGGATTTAAAGACTTATAGAATAAGAGTTTGTAAGAGATTAAGAGCCGAAGAGAAGAAGTTGTTGCTACATCTAAGGATTCATAGAATATTAAAAAATGTAGAAGTTTGTTTTATCTATCGCACCATATCGTTGTCACACACAGGCATTCGTGAAATGAACTTTATCGTTATTATTCTTCGCATTGTGATTCTATTGATAAAGATAATAATTTAGACTGTCGATATATTTTTATGCTTTGTTCTATTTTCGTATATATGTATGTATGTATATATACACATATACATAATATATGTTATATATACACACATCATTTGATTTTCACCAAATTTTAGAACTTATATAGAAATTAAAATTTTTTTTCAGTTTGTTCACAATGCGATTCGATATTTTTAACATTAGCAATAATCAAGTCATATTTTTACTGTTAATCCAAAAATGCTAGTCATGCGTCGTTCGCATTCTACAGCGTTATTTAATCCTCTTATGCAAAGGAATATGTCATGTTTTATTCAATAATCTAGATATCTTTCATACGTTTTTTAACATTAAAAAAGTTTTATAAATCATATTCAAAGAGACTTGTTCATCAGCGACTACTTGTCTCAAATTAGTATATTTCGTATTCTCTTCTGTCTGCTAACATGTTAATTTGTAAATGCTTTGTTTAAAAGATCTTAATATTATGTATATTAAGATCTTTTATATGTTCTTTTTAATTGTTGTATGAAATATATTTATTTGAAGATTAATCTTCAAATAAATTCTAAATATATGAGAAGATTATTACATCTTGTAACAGTATTAAGTAAACATCATACTTTGATATAACATTATCGATTTATATTAATTTTGATTAGAATGATTTAGCCAGAACATGAAAGCACGAATTTAATCGAGGGCTTAAGTAAGCAACAAAAATTAATACAAGAATGATACAAATATGACACAATTATGTATAAGATCCATTTTAGACATAACTTCATATACAAGTGTGGACTTTATATTATACATTTTTAATTAATTTTCGTACCAAATTGTCAACTAAAATCGAATTGGTAAAATGCGCGCTTGCCTCGATTGAGATCATTTCCGTGTTCTCATTAAATCATATATGTTCGCCGTTGTCGTTAGCGATACAGGCTTTGTTTTCTGATAGGACCGTCGTTGCAGTTTGCGCAAATGCCATGCCTAAGCAACTTGCTCGTACTCGGCCTTATTGATATTGCTGGCTAGACAGCATGCTAGAAAGATACCAACTAGTGGGAAAAAAGCTACGCCGATCGCTGTACCGGCCACCAGACCGATGTTGCTATTTATGAGATCCAGTAAGCGATTGTAACATCCCTGTGAAAAGGAATTATAAAAAAACTGTAGAAACTCCCTCCAAAAAACAAAAGAAATAAAAGAATTGAAAAAAACTACTTATTCGATTTGACTCTAATTTCTCATATTAATTTTTCTCTTTTTTATCTTCTACATTCATTATATTTTTTTAAATTTTTATTACGTTTATTTCTTTCTTAGTTTCTTTTACGAATTGTAATTATCAATTATTATGAGATAGCAATCAAGAGATTTTTACACGTCTGCTCAGTGAGTTTTATGACTTACTATTATTATATACACCATAATAGAATTTTCATGAAAAAAAGCATACAATATATAAAATATTGTTTGATAATTAAATAAAACTAATTAAATAATCCTGATAGAATACATTTAATTGTATCCTTTGTATTTTATATTAAGCTAGTCACGTCATTCAAAAATTTATGTCAGATATTTATTTTTTACAAGGGTTTTTTTATAAAATTTCATTAGTTCATCATCAATAATCATTAAGGCGTCCATCATAAATGAATACCAAGACAGTGAACATGTTAATAATTCACTATGTTGCATCCTGATATAAGTAAAATATTTTTCTTTTTTCTCTCTCTCTCTCTCTCTCTTTCTGTCTTTCAAAAATATAAATAATTAATAAAATATATACCTCAGTATAAATTTCCTCTACATCCGATGTGTCGCATTTATTCTGTAGCACTTTGCAACAGGATGAGGGAACTTCCTTCGGCGGATCCAAATTGAGCCAATCAACATAACCGCGATTGCCACAGCAATGCAACTGTAATTGATTAATTTTTTTCAAATATACGATACAACGCAACTGTGTCGCGGGGAATGAAAAATGAGCAAGATCTCATCTCTTACTTCGTCTGTCGTAATTTCTCTCATATAGTGAAATACGAACGTTCAGTTTCGAATAATCGATATTGAATTGACAGGACAATCGGAATAACTGAAGGTAGAATAGAAACACTACATTGAGATACTCACAGTTGATTGCATGGTATCGATGTGTGTGCTCTTGGAATGGTCCTGTCCATAGGCAGCCATGCTTTCGTTCAGACCTTGATCAAATCCCTCGTTCAAGCTCGTGCGATAAGCGTAAACCGACGCGCCCGCACCGAGTTCTAGTAAAGCCACGACAGCCAGAAACGCACCGTACTACGCAAACGAAAAGAAAAGAATTATAAAGGTAAATCATTATTTCAGGGACTCTCTACTTCTAGAGATAATAAATATGCCGGTCGGAGGAGACCACTCCGATGAAACGGAGATCCTAAATCTCTAAGAGCCGTCGCTCGTCATTTATAATAGATTAAAAAATTATTAACAAAAAAGTTTAAGAAATAACGTCTTATTTCTGTTTTATACAATATTAAGAACTACTCCGCACTCGACCTGGAGGAACCTCTAGGAACATCAACTTTCCACGCGAAACGAAGTCCATCTCCACCTCCCCCTTTGCCTTATGTGCCACTAAACAAGAGAAAAGGTGAAGTGAAATTCGCTTCGAGTAAAAAATCCAATGCCCCTTAGTAGAGAGGATATGGAGTTCTTAATATTGTAATATTGTATATTAGCAGAAATAAAAACATTATTTCTTAAACTTTTTTTTTTTAATAACTTTTTAACGAATAATGAGTAATAGTTAAAACTTGGAGGTCACTCATGATCTTGACAACATATATCAAGATCAAAGTCTCCCCTGATCAATATATTAACCGTAAATAATTCCAATTGTTGCAGATTTGCAAATTTACACACATTTACGATATAATTTGTTAATATACCTATAATAATATTACAAAAACGCAGCGAGTATCATTTTTCTCTTTAAAAGTCTCTTTCCTCTTATATAATGATATCACATCGAGTATCGATTTGTAACTTTATCCTGTCGTTCCTGAGGGACCTGAAGTCTATTTTAATTTACGACGGAATTCTATTTATAATCTTATAATCTTATTAAAGCATGGGTGTGTACATACAGACACACGTGTGTCTATTCCAATATGTATTCTACATGCTGATTCTTTGTGCGAATCATTAATTGTATTATGAAATCATAATAGATTGCTAAATTCTGAAATAGATTAAATGCCTACCAAATACAGGAGAGCAGGATGACCACGTGCAGTGCAACAACAGGCGAGGACCGCTGCGACCGCTAACACCGCACCTAAACTCGCAAGTGCCAGTAAAGCAGCTCCACTGCCCTGCACGTTCATATTCATATAATCTCGCAGTTGGATACGCATCCATATTCCGATGCATAACATCAACACCCCGGACGCCTGAAAAAATATACAAAATATCAAGAAACTCTCGCCGAATAATTTATCGCGAAGTAATTGTCTAATTGTTTTTGAAAAAATTAAAGGGCTCCCGGAAAGAACGTTGCACCCAACATTTCTTAAATTTTACAGAAAAGAAAAAAAACAGCAAATGCAAGCAATGCGCGCGAAGAATTTTTCTATTGAAACATCACTTTTCAATAAAAAAAAAAACACTATACGTGAATATTACTATAAAAATGTTTGCAACGTTTAGTTAGAAATCCCTTCAACTAAGAAAAGAACGCGCTTAATTAATAAATAATTAAGATAGAGCCATTGGTTCTAATAAAAATTTGTGTCTTTGTCGAGTACAGATATCTAATAAAATTAAGATAAGTTTTCTCTATGGTATATCTCCTTTTATTAAAGTATAATACTGTGCACAATAATGTATAAATATCATGTTCGAAGGTGTAATATTTTAGATGCAAAATATCTTATTATAGCGAATTCGGTCAATCTCTTGCATTATACTAAAATAATGCATATCAAAAAATGCTACACGTGATAAAATTAGCAAAGCGCAAATTAAATGTAAAAGCATTTAAATATTTTAAACAATTAAAAATCTTTTTGGCTCGATTGCACTAACGTTACTTTGATTTTAAGCGAAGCTTAAAACTCTTTTTGTCTCTGTCTCTTCTTCTTGGCTTTAAAACGAGACAGATAGAATTTTAAATCTCGCTTAAAATCAAAGTGACATTGGTGCAACTGGGCCTTAATGTACTGATCCAGTGTAGGGATGTTCCGATATAATCGATATTTTGAAATATCGTATCATTACCCTTTTTAATATTCGATATTTGATATTCGAAACTTTTAGTTTTCGTATCGTAGCTTGTCGGATCTGGAATGTAAATATCAATTGATTCGATACAAAGGTTGTATTTTCAAAATTTTCAACCGCATAAACGTAACAAGTCAATTCGAGGACAATTAACGACGCGATCAACACCATCATGAATAAAATTAAAAGAAATTTTGTGATAATGTTTCACATTATCTTTGTTAGTTGATAGACTTATATGTATAAAATGACAAATATATGTATTGTATAAAATGTATAAATGCATAATTTTTTATTCCCCTCAATTTCTCTTCCATTTTCATTTGTATATATAAATTTACTAAAATATTTATAATTTTATATTTAAATTAAATGAATTTAATTTAAATTAAGTGAATTTAAATTTAGTTAATGAATTTAATTAATTAAATGAATTTACCTAGTAATTTTTTTTTAATTTTTCTTTAAAATTGAAAATTTGTGATCTCCGCATGTCTCTATATAATAAAATATGCAAAAAAAGTAACAATATTCCCGAATATCGAATCATTTCCAATCAATATATCGTTGTATCAATATTGTGTATTTTGATTCATATTGATACGGAATATCAATAGTCTATGCTCCTCCGCAAATCCTTAATCCAATGTGTTGCAGTTTTTAATTTATCCCTAGTTTAAAGAATAAAATAATGTCGACGAAATCGAGAAATGTCACGAATTATTTAGTAATCGATCGTATTTTTAAGCTGACATAAGTAATTGTCACTAATGTTTGAGAAGCGATAATGGTCGCGTATGTACTCATATGTTTACGAACGTACGGTTTGCAGATAAGTCATAATTAACGCGCTTGAAAATTCTGAACTGATTCAAAGGTTCAAGGTTAAATATAAATGGTAGAAATGTATAGTTCGTCACAACGGCACATAATTCACAAATCAAATATGAAAAAATATGTTTTTATGTAATACATATTTTTATTATATTTTATGAATAATATAATCAAGTAAAAAATGTGCATCATTCACATACGTAAAATTTAATTTATAATTTCATTTAACTATAATAATTAATATATATGTGTATATATTACTATGTTGATGTGTTCCAATTTAAAACTACATATTCTTAAATTTTGTAGGATTAATAAATATCTAAGTAAATTCTAATTTTTTTTTGTATTATAATAATATTAATGAGATTTAAGAGCTTTTCACATTATCTAGACGGGCATAACATTCAAGATCATATTCATCAATCGTCGCACATTTACGGCTTTGTACTCATTCCCCAGATGCTCGATTTCGAATAGAAGCTTAGACATTGACATAGATCATTATTATTCTCCTGTCCCTCGTGAAATAAACAGATTCAATTCCGGTACTATAATGCTAATCAATTGTGCAACAGTTGGATAGGACCAAGATACGTGATAAGAATAGTCCATAATCATACAATGTGTTGGAGTTTTGGAGATCTTTCTACTTACCCAAAAGATGAAATTGAAGAGCATTAGCAAGGTCTTCATGCAGGTCATCGTGGCCATGGTTTCCAGTCGTGCTTTGCTCATACTAGAATATTTATCTTTGATTTATTTGATTGCGACAAAACCCTTTCGATATAGTCGGGATATGGGTTATTACGCACTACCTAAGTCTAACCTGGGCAATGAGTGGAGTTCGTGCGATCGATTTGCGAGAAGATTTGCGAATACGTGTTGCGTGCGTGGCTCCTGCCCCACCCTCAACAATTTCAACCGGTGCATGCGCGCTACCCCGCGAGAATGGTATAGTGATAGAGGGAACTCCCCTTATCTGAACAATTCTATATATATGTAACAGGAACAAGTGTACCGCGGATACCACATATACAAGGTGTTCCAAAAAAGTCAGGACACTTGAATATCTTGGAAAATATAAGTTTTACAGAAAAGTGTTTCAAATAAAAGTTGTAGAGTTCAATAAGATTTATTTGATCTTATCAGTTTGACCTTGGGTGACATCGCTAAGGTCAGGTCAAAGTCACATCGATTTTTTTAAATGGATTCTTCTGATTCCAGAATCTAATAGCTGGTGTCGAGAGGTTTCCAAAACGCTATAAGAAAATATTTTTTTCATTAGTACTTTATGATACTTGAAAGTTACAGTACCGCCGGCATTAGCATTACCTAAGATGTACCACGCGGAGGTTGCAAAGATTGGAGAATAATGCAGTCAATGAAGGCAAGATCAAACGATCCAATCAATGACTGGATCGTCCGATCTTGCCTTCATTAGCTGCATTATTTTCCAATGCATCTTTCTCTGAGCACAAAAGACGTATAAATCCACCTAGGCAATCTCTGTGTGATACATCTTGGCTAATGCCGGTACTGTAACTTTCAAGTATCATAACTAGCGATGAGATTAAGTATCTTATAAGTAGATTCGAATTTGTTGAAGCAATTTCGAACTCTCTATGATCACTTCGAAAAATAGTAGCAGTATTTCAGAGTAGATTCAAACCCACATCAAATATGCCCGAAACTTATGAAAATTATAATTACGCAAAAAAAAGAAGATTTTTTGAAATGCCTTCTCACTTTTGAGATTAATACATATTCGATTTACAATTATGTATCTATTATGAATCGACATTTATCGATTCATAGTATAAAGAGATGAGTAGAATTATAATCGATATCAAATAACTGTTGCAATATAAAAACAAGAAAGAGCATTAGTAAAGACATTATAATCGGATATCACAAGAATGTCCGGCATTTTCTTCAATAGTGAATACAACATTCAAATTTACATATATTTGTGTGTTCAATAACAATTTGTGTGTTCAAGATTAAAAAGAGGTTAAAAAGGAGTATTTACTACTATACTATAATTAAATGCTAAAATGTACCTTAAATGTACTGTTCGAAATGCTCGAAAGTAAAAATGCAAACATATATCATATGAAATTTTGTTCAAAACGAAATTTTTATTTGTTAAAAATATTCATAAAATATTTAAAATTAATAATAAAAGTTATACTTTATTTCATTTTCCAAATATATATTTGTATTTTATAATACTGTTTGTAAAATAAAATATTTTAACATTTTTTTTTATTTTATTCAAAGTTTCTCTTTTTCAAATTTTTAGTCAGGGAAATTTTTCAAAAAATGACTGGGAAAATCAAGAAAAATAAGGAATATTTTCTTTTGTATTTCGCTAACAAGTCTGTAAGAGTTCGAGTATTACTTGTAAAAAATTCGATTCTATACGATAAAAAGTACTTTGTAAGTATATTTCGAATCTTGTAGGTATTCGTTTGTAAGATTCGAAACTAACAAGGTGGGATCAATTACTTTGCAAGTATAAAGTACGAAATATTATTTCTTATGAGTATTATTCGAGGCTTAAAAAAGGAAGCTAAATTATTGGATTTGATTTGAATTTTTAAGTACATTGAATTTGATTCCATCTCTAATCATAACTCAAAAAGTACTGAATGAAAAAATATTTTCTCATAGTTTTGGAAAGATCTCGACACCAGCTATTACATTCTGGAATCAAAAGTAGAGTGTTCCATTTCTAAAAAAAAATCGATGTGATCTTGATCTGATCTTGGCCACCCAAGATCAAACTGATAAAATCAGTAAATAGATCTTTTTAAACTCTACAACTTTTGTCTAAAACATTTTTTCTGTAAAACTTATATTTTCCGAGATATTCAGGTGTTCCTTCTTGGAACATCCTGTATATCGGTATACATCAAACGAATAGATAATCGTAGAAATATTAAAGACCGAGGTAGAGGCTCTCTTCTTGAGAGACATAATTACCTTAGATGTTTCTATTGGATTGAAATTTTGAAACTAAAATAGTGACAGTTTTCTTCATTGGAATAATTGCTGATGCACCAGTGAGTACATCACAAATGACATAAGTATTCAATAAATAACGTAAAAGAGAAAGACTTCACGAGATTCTTTAATTCCATTGATGTTGTTCATTAGAGTTTTTCATTAAAAAATTGAAGACATTATAACAATAGTAATTCTTTTTATTAGAATAATTAAACCCTATTATATACAACTAAATTGAAATGTGACAACTAAATTGAAAGGTGACAAATATATAATAAATAATATAATAAATAAATTCAACATAAATTCAAAATTACGCTTGTATTGATATATGGGCGGTTGGCACTTAAAATGCAAATTTAGGTAAAATTTTTTTTATATTAGGTGTTGGAATTAATTCGTAGCGTTTTTAAATGAAAGAATGTTATTTATTTCACATGAGCATTAAAAAATACATTAATGAAAGTACTTCCCATCACTTGTAAAACACTACGAATTAATTCCAACACCTAATATATTTCATATTTTTGTTAAAATTTTTCATAAAGCATTTTAGGATATACTATATTTAATAATATGTTTGCCAATTCACAGAATATACTATTAAATTTTAGTACTTTTTGTTAGTTTGATAGGTCCGTGCTGTTATATAAAGTACAGAAAAATCTGGGACATCTTATATTATATATATTTAAACATGTTTAAAACATTAAATCTCTGTTATATATTAAGTAATTAATTTGATGAGAACTTAATATTACAGGATTGTTTAATAAAAAACATTGTCATAAAAATTATTTGTAATAAGATCTGAAACTTCACAAATTATTCATGAAAGAATTTCATAATATAGCGCACAGTGTTGTTTCATATGATGATTAAAAACTAACAAATAATATTATAAAGATAACATATTTATTGTTGAAAGATAAGTACATACAAGAATCTTTTAATTTTATAGAAATATGCGTTGTTAATTAACTACTTATTGCGGATAGTATTTTATACAAATTAAAGATTAAATCCTTTTAATCCTCATCAGTTCCTATTAATATACATGTATATTAATCTAAATCTTGATCGCATATCAAATATTGCACATGGAACAAAGAGTAAAATTATTAAACGTTAAATTATAATGAAAAATGTTATTAAAACATTTGCAAGGCTGTAAAATATTGATTTGATATTTAACGTGTAATAAAATAATAAAACATTTTATTGCATGTTATACTTACGCTATATTTTATTACACGTTAAATATCAAATCAATATTTTACAACCATACGAACTTCTTAATAAAATTGTTCATTATAATTTAACGACGTTTCATGATCAAGATTTAGATTTTTCATGCTTCAATATCATTTTCAATATTCAATAATTTTAAAAACCTTGTAACACAATTTTATTTAAATTAAAATAATTTATTTTTATATATTTTATTTTTTATTAGAATTTGAAAATATTCTATTCTATTTCATTTATTATGTTGAATTGTTGTTGTGTTTTGATTCTGTTTTTTTGGTTGTGCAAATCCAAAAAAATCTTTAAAGATCTTGATATTTGATATATTTTTTTCTTAAAAACTGTCAGATAAAACAATACATGAACAAAACAAAATATATAATTTTGTGCACATTAATAAAAAATAATAAAAAGAATATATAAAAAAGAAAAAAAAAGGAGAAATTAAACATATATTTATTTTGAACTATAAAACCAGTGTATAAATTGTTATTTATAATATTCTGTTGGCGTTTTTCATTGATCAAAACTCTTATGCGTTTATGTACAAATTGTTCTGCTCGACGAGTTTTACTTTTATTGATTTTTCGGAGAGTTGTTGGCAACGTTGAAGTTGTTGGTATAATTATAATTTAAATTGGTGCAGTGATTGACCATTTGCTATGAATTTGTTTACATATTAAACTCCAAGTCAAATTAACAACTAATTTCACAGTATAGTAATAACTGATTTTTATTAACTTCATATATATGAATCATAGTACAAAACAAAGATATGTTCGTGCGCATGGTCACGTCTCTGGAGCCAATAAGAATTGTTCACAAGCGTACGTCATCATTAAGCACGAAATTCGAATGCTTTCAATCCGAAAAATTGTTCGACTCCTTTCAATCCGACTCATTTTTTGTCTTATGATGATAATTTTCATATGTTTTAACTACACAACACATTTTGAATGTTAATCTTTCGTTAATCTTCAAACACCCCTCCCTCCCCCCTCTCCCCCCTCTCTCCCTTTCTTATTCTCTTACCCTTGCAATGGAAGACAATTGTAATGCACAAAGGCCTTTTGAACCTATTAAAAATATATTTAACTTCTTCGTTTCAACATTCCGACAAATTATTTTTAATCACATTTTCCCTAATATTCTCTGTTATAATATATTCTGATATTGCAAACAAAGATAAGAACTGAAAGTTATATGATGATTTATTTGTAAAGTTGTTAATTACTGCTATTACCCGAACAAATGATCAGTAATGAAAGAGTTAACAACTGTAAAAATAATTCAACCTGATGGATAAATCGAGATCGATTTATAAGACTCGCAGGAAGCACCTCAAATGCAGAAGCCAATGATGATTGTGGTCATGACCTCGTACAATGCAATATTTTTTATCGCATTTGTTTCTGTCACTAAGGCTGCGTTTTGTTTCACAATATTAAGAAAATTTGCATGTACCTTTATATTATATAAAGAATATATAGTATATTTTATCAATCTTTATTATCAAAAATACCTCACGTGAATAACATAATGAGCATGAGGTTTCATTTTATCCTTGTTGTTAGCAGAGCATTAAATAAAGATAAAATTATACATCATCCCTAACAGCACAAAGTCGACTCTAAGTTGACTCTGAGTTGACTATAGTTTCTAGACGTCTGAAAAATGGACGTCTGTAAGTCGTTTGGATGACTTAGAAATGTCTTTAAGTCATACAATGTCCCATTTTAAAAAGGACTGTAAGCCGATTTTAAGTCAACTATTCTAGGCTGTAGTCCGATTCATGCCCACAACGCTCATGAATAGCACTCATCCTTGTTTAACTATAGCTAAACAACAAGGACGAAATGATTCCACAGTTAAGCTTTGTGAGCGTAAATCGCAATAGACGTCCTAAAGTCGATATTGGAAGGACGTCTGTATAAAGTCGACTTACAATCGACTCTCCAAAAGCCTGGACTTAACAAAGTCAACTTACAGTCGACATATCGACGTTTGTTAGGGATCCCATACAGCATCGAAAGTTTTCAGAAATATTTCAGAAATATTTTAACTGAAAAGTAAAACATTTCATAAAAATTGCAAAATATGTCTGCAATATTTCTGAAACAGCTCTGAAATAGCAAAATGTCCACAATTTTTGCACATGAAATCTTGTTGAAAGGTTGATGATATGTTAGAAAGAATCTTTTTAAATAAATAAATCAATCAATAATATAATAAATCAATATAATGTAGTAAATGCCTTTTTTCGCGAACCAACACAGATTATTAATGTAACAGTTTATTATTTTCTTAAAAAATTGACAGTAAACGTTTTGATTTCTGTTTTTAGGTTCTCTTCAGTACAGTATAAAATTAAAATAATCAAATAATCAAATACATGTTATGCGAGTGATTCTTCTAAAGCGCGTGTCGTGGTTTAGAATTTTTTGAAATATTACCAAAAAAAGGTTTCAGCTATTTGTAGTACTGCAAAAATGATGTTTAAATATATGATTGATACTTGATTGATACTTAAATTTATTATATCGACATCATAAATTTAAATATTGTTTAAATATCAATTAAATATATATTTAAATATCATTTCTGAAGTACTTAAAATTTATTTATTAGTTTTGGCCATTAGTCGTATGCATTTGTGATCTGTTTATTACAAAACTTATTGAAATAAACGCACGTGTCGCGACGCGGTAGTTGACTACGTCATCACTTCGATATTCACTGTAATTATTCGCGTGAGGTATTTTTGACATTCCAATATTATGTCTCAATTTTCTTTTTCATGATTCATGATTTAAATAAAGATTGATAAAATATTCTATATATTCTTTATATAAAGATACATGCAAATTTTTTGAAACGACCTGAACGTGCTTTTTCCTGATTCTTTAAATTATCTTCTTAATCTTTCATATCCATTTTATCTTCTAAATTATCTAAAAATATCTTATTGTTGTGCCTCTTATCTCTTCATAATTATCTTCAGCTAAACTAGAGAGCCACTCATCTCTTCTTCGATAATCTATTAGATTCGGATAAAGATAGATGTACGATTGGTCATTTGCGTCACTCTATCCTGTTCAGCAACAGTATCTAAAACATTATTAATCTTTTTGGTGAATGATTTATTAGAAATCCGTTCGATGAGCGAGTTAGTTGCATCCCTCTCAATTTACTCCTCGACATTAATAGATGCATCGTCCTGATTCTGAATTTGGTGTCTTTTGTCACTTCTAATATCGCCGATAGTCTTGAAGTAGATGCTATGGTCATACTGGTGCATTTCTAAGCAATTGTTGTCCAGCTTACTGTTTGATTGATAATTGAAGGTACCGCAGCAGTTTATCTTAATCTCCTCTGGAGACAATTTCCATCTGGATTGTTTGAGACTGTGGAATTTTATCGGAGTTTCATCGGAAGACATGTTCCAATTATCTTGCATCGTTTGCTGATTCTCGAACCACCTGATTTATTTTTGTTTATATTAAAAACATCACTTTTTTATATATATTAAATTAGACTCGAATCTAGTTGTTTATTATTATACGTAATCTTTAGAAGATTTTTTGAATAATAAATATCGGACGTCTCTCTCTCTCTCTCTCTCTCTCTCTCACCTCTGCGATCGAAAACGATTGTAACCACGTGCAAAGGCCGCCCATCTCTCAATCCTCTGGAAAATATATTCAGTTTCTTCGCTCCACCATTCCGATAAATTTTTTTTAACCATAATGTCCCTATTCTCCGTTATGGTTGTCATAATTTTGATATTCCAATAAAGACGAGAATTCCAAGAATTATATGATCATTTATGAAGTTTCATAATGATAAGACAAACAAATGATCAGACAAGATAGAGACTCTAGAGAAAGTTTACAACTGTAAAAGTGATTCGGCTTGGTGAGATTGATTTATAAGTCTCGCAAGAAGCACTTCAAATGCGGAAGCCATTGATGATTGTGACCATGACCTCGCATAATAATGCCATATTTTTAAGTTAGTTTCCGTCAATTAGAAACACATCGCAAAAAATTATGTCAAAATAAACTATCTTAACACAAAAACTTTTGTAAAAATGAGTAGACTAATTATTTATATTTTATTTTGATTTTAATAATAAATATTTTAATATATGAAATAAAAATGGAATATAATGATCAATCTCAATTGAAAATGCAAGTAGGATTAAATTCAGTTTGAAATTATAAAAAATGAAACAAAAATTTTTATCATTTATTTAGAGAATTTCCATGCAGCACACTTCATCCGAAAAATGACTTGAAATGTCTTTAGGACATTCAGAGGATATCTGGAAAGGTATACCAAAATTTTCAAAACTAGAATTAACAGATTCGGACATTTCGCTTAAAATTCTGGGCGCATATATTATAAAAATGCATATAGTAAAATTGATCCAAAATAAATACATAATTATTTCACAGTAAACGAATAATTATTTCACATTTAATTGTTCATTAGTGGTACTAAATTTAATGTAAGAAATTGACCAATCATATATAGTCGATTATTTTCCTCATACTCAACTGTAATTGGTTACTTTCTTACAGGATTACACCTATATTAAATTCTGTTTTTTTTATTTGTTAAATAAACATAAAATGCATTTAACAATGATCCATACAATTCTAAACATTTAATAATAAATTTTATTAGAGAAATTTTATTAAAGAAATTTATTATACAAAGACTTTTTGTAAATATAGCTTATAAAAATAGCAAATAAATAATCTTTAATTTATATTAATATATTTTTTGTAATAAAATTATTTTACAAATTATTTTACAAATTATTTTTTAGATGCTTGTTAGCATCAGATTATTAATATCTTTCTAAAATGCCTATGCATGAGCATCAATATTATTAAATTGCAATTTGTCATTCTAATAAGTTGTGATATATTACTAATATTACTACTGTAGTTCTGTTAGGATTGCGTCGAGATTGGAAATTAAATTCGGCACATAGTTTGCAGGATTGGATTTACGCGTATAAAATTCTCACTGCATTTAAGCACTATTCTACTTGATTGTTTTGGGCTTTCATTTTCTGAATAGTTGTATATTCGCATTATGATTCTAAAAGATACTTTGTTTAATATTGTTCTTTAATTTATTGTATTTTTCAGGAAACTTTACCTTTATAAAATTTTAACGTCAAGCTCAACTACATTATACATATATACATTGTAATATATTTCTTGAAGACAATCTATGAATAAATCTGTAATTAGAAAATAATGCGATTAAAGCGAATTTTTAAATAAATTTTAATTTAATATAATTTTATTAAATTAAATATTTAGAATAGTTCATTAAAACGATAATTAAAACTCCTATATTAAAATATTTTGTCTTACGTAACACTGTATCTTATACATTTACATTTCTCGTCAGTATATTTATTTTTTAATTGGACACTCGAGAGAAGCAGCTATATGAAAATAACTCACAGCCGATAGATAAGTACGCTTGTTCATGTCATTATTTATCAACGGTCACTACCCACATTATCATCCCAGAGGATTTTAATGTCTGAGTTTTCTTATGAGTTTTTCACAGAAGAGGGAATATAAAAAAGTCAAGACATGACATCGGTAATACATTTAGCCAGTGCCCTGCCAATCATACCGTAACATCATGGAATATTGAAGTGGTTGGTGGCGGAAATGGTTCACAGAAAGACGGAAGAAAATTGTTTATCGGTACTTGCGGCAGTAAATTAAAATTCAACGCCATCCCGCGTGCGATTTCACCCCCGCGCGATTTTTTCAGCCTCAGGAAGGGGAATGAAGACGGTTGCGATATAAAAAGCCACCACTGTGCTTTTTGTACACTCCATCGCCAATTTCTCCGGCATCCAGTACACGCAGGTAAGCCAGTATAAGGATAGTTTTGGAAACATTATCTCCTTACACATTTGCAAGTTCTTACAAGTTATATACGCAGGCAAATTCACCGATTTCCATTATCTCTTGTTCATTATAATCCGATCGATCGTTAATATACAGATATTATTTACAAATATTATTTTTATCATTAATATTACAGATATTTATTTTAAAAAATTAACAACTAACTTTTCTCTGTTTTCTTTGCTTTTGTTTGTTTTTTATTTCCTGATATCAAGGGATATAGTCAAGTGAAATTAAAAAACAAGGTAGACTGTATATAAGGACAAAGTTGAGAGAGCCCGGACAATACTATTATTAATTCAAGATAATTGAAAGACAAAGACTATACAGCACAGAGCTTTTTTGCAACATTGCAATGTTCCAGCAACATTGTTGTAATATTGCAAATACAGCAATGTTTCTGCAAGCTTCTGTGCTGTATCAGTGAAAGTCAAAGCTTTTTAACAACATTTTATTCGCATACATTTACAAACCAACACCTCTTCGAACTTTAATCGACATAAATTTCTTGACAATTTCAGCAAATTTAAATCAATTAAGACATCTTCCTCGATTGATAGTAAAGCTAAATTGAATATTCTTTCTCGTGATAAAGTGATACTTATATTAAATCATTTATAATAATAAATAAAAAATCACATTTTTAAGTCATTATGTCACTTTTGAAATAAAGAAATCAGTATAAAATATGAATCAAAATTACATAAGTAACGCAAATTTAAAGATGATGATTCCCGATAATTTAGCTCGTTCTTCTTTATCCAAATGCCAAATTAGATAAAGTAAAACCGAAGTCATTTTTTCATCTCTGACTGTCGATACCACAAGACCTTTATGAATCGCGAGAAACGCTTACATCAAATCTGATGAGCGATGTGATTCTACTTATTGACGCAATGTATGACTTCGGTTTTACTTTATCTAATTTAGCATTTGGTTAAAAAAGAACGAGCTAAATTGTCGGAAATCACCATCTTGGAATTTGCGTTACTTATGTAATTTCGATTTATATTTTATATTTTATATTGATACTTGAAAGGTCAAAACATTTGTTTTATTCGTTTTGTTACATTCACACGAAAATAAAGAGTTTTCTGTGCATCCGAACAGCTAATGTAGACTCTGATGGGCTTTTTTATTAGGTGTTGGAATTAATTCGTAGCGTTTTTTAATGAAAGAATGTTATTTATTTCACATGAGCATTAAAAAATACATTAATGAAAGTACTTCCCATCACTTGTAAAACGCTACGAATTAATTCCAACACCTAATATATTTTTCATTGATAGATTTTTTTGAGTCTCATTTTATTGTATATAGTTGTTTATAAAATTCTGTTGTGATTAGTATTATTCTTAAAGAGAGATCTATAATTATTATTTAAGTAAACTAATTAAAATTAATAGATTCTAGAAGATAGAAACCATATAATTCGATTTGTAGCATTTATTGAGAATATTTATTTTAGTTTTATAAATTTAATTTAAAGATAAAAGTGAAGAATACATTACAATGCAATTACCGTTATTGATTATTGCTATTACAGAAAATAAATATATTCAGAGATTAACAATCTGTTTATATCTTTGACAACAATTTGCAATAAAATTAAAAATATAATAATTATGATTACAGACATGAATCTAACTCTTGCACTGTCCTGCATGATCGCGGTCATGTGGTTGTTCTGCGGAAGATGTAAAGCAGCCCCTGGATTAATCACTGGAATCCATCGCAATTTAGGAAAGCATCCACATATTCGCGGGTAATTGCTCATATATATAGACCAAGAGGCCAGTAGTAATTTTGTTACCCATAGCGATAAGTATGGGAGTATCCGCCTATCTTGGAATAAAAATATTAACTATTGATTGCAATAATATTCAACCTTGACGCTTTCAGTAAAAAAAAATCAAAACCTTCATTTTAAAAATATTTATACAGACTTAAATATATATATATAAATTGTTTTTATGTTTTACATGAAATAAAATTATCCACTTTCCATACTTGTCGCTGGATAACAAAATCACTACATTTATTATATTTCTTAATTTAATAACCGAGTATACTTACAAATCGAATTGGAGAATTGAACGATAAAATGAGATATACACGTCGGTGTAAACTTAGCATACGTTGAAGAATTATTAAAAATAAGCATGAATGATATTCTGGTTATATATCGCGTGCTTTGTTGCAGATACGCTGTAGAAGGCCTCGTGAAGGACCTTGTAGAGGATCTCGTTGGCGAGGACGAGGATAGTCTACGACTTAGCAAGCGCCAGCAGCTGGACGATTATGGTCATATGAGATTCGGCAAACGGTTCAACGGGGACGACGAGGAATATGGGCATTCGCGACTTGGCAGAAATATCGAGTAAAACATCATGTCGAATTTCTCTACATCGTAAATAGTGATCGTTCACACTCGTGTGCTAGATGTAGATAGAATATATTTTACATTGCAGCTATTATTATGATTGAGTCACGTTATTCTACCTTTTCCAGTTTCTTCATCTTTGATCTTCATACATAAATTTAATCTACTCTTTTCAAAAATACGCTGGCAATTTCATTATCTCGAATTTATAATTTTATTACTCTATTATATTTTTTTAGAATATTACAACACAATGACACTTTTATTAATTATGAAGATAAAATTTTATAAATTGTCTTGGAAAAAATTAAATAGACATTGTTTAAAAAAACTACTAATTTTGACTGATTCAACTTCTTTTGTGTATTAAAATATATTGGAACTGATATATGATGAAGTGCGAAAATAAAATCAGCTCTTACTCGCCAAAAAATGTTCTGTTAGTTCTTATGTATTTTATTACAATGAATAAAGAGATAATTATTACATTTATTCTGCATATTATTCTCATTATCCTTAATTTATTCAAGATATTTTAGCTTAGATTTATCTAACACTTTAAATAATTTTGTAATAAATAATTTTTTTTCATTTTAGTGCTTATATAAATCTATTTCATAAGTCAAAAGTTTTATATATTTTTATATGAAATTTTTTAATCATTAATAGATTTTTATTAGTGTTTACTATTTGTTGAAATTTCATACAATTGCCTTCTTTGCATTTTCAATTCTGCTATTCTTTGATGAAGATCCATATTATCATCTAAAAATGTGTGATATCCGCAACGATTTTCCAAATCCTGAAGATCATAGCCAATAGTACGACGATTTAATAACCACGGCTCAGATAGTGGTGGTGATGGTGGTGGTTTTGGTTTCAGAGGATAAGGCAACCGATAATCACTGCTTGTAATGGTGCGATAACTCGTCTGACAACTGACCATGGGATCCAAAAGGATGTCTGCCAATTTTACTATTTTTTCCTCGTAATCCTTCCTTAAAAAAATGTTGAATTATGAATGAATGTATTAAAACTTGATGAAAGAAATTAGCTGAATAAGCTAAAAATTATAATTAAAATAAGCTAAAAGTATAATTATTCTTAATTCTTTTAAAATAAATATATTTTGTATTGTGTGAAAAATTCTTTATTAATGTTTAAATTTTTATAACTTATAATTGTATAATAATAATCTTATAATTAATATTACTAATATAAGTAATATTAAATTACATTGATAGTAAATTATAATTAAATTATATTACAGAATAACATTATAAAGAGAAAGAGTTTTTGCAATATTTTACTCTTCTATCAAAAAGATAAAAAAACAATGGAAAATTTTAGATTAATTGTCTTTCAAAAATGAAAGTTTATTGTAATAAAATAAATTTTTTAAATATATGTATCTGTATATAATTTATCTGTGATATTTTTTTGAAATATAAACGTAAGGAATACATACTCCGCTGAAGCGAGCGATTGCATTGTGAGTAAACTACGTCGTGGACAAGCAAGCGGTTTATATTCGTCTTTTAATTTAATTTGCGATAACATAGCGCATGTCTCTGAAATCCCAGTAACTTCTTTTTCTGGACCAAATTTTCGATATGAGGATTTGTGAAGATTCCCATCTGGTGGAAATATATTCACGTTATCTCTAGGCTCCGACAAAGTTTTCATTTGCCTGTTAATTAATTCAAGCAGAAAACACAGAGAAATTTGAGTTTCATTTAAATGCAATTTTTTATATTATTTAAATTAAATTTACTTAAATATTAAATATTTAGTACATAATATTAAATATAACATAAACGTAATTTAAACACAATTTACTATAACATTATAATATTAAATTATATTAGTTAATGTTATAACATAATATGTGCAATAAAACCGTTTATTAATATTAGTAATTAATATAAATTATAATATCAATTTGTTGTATTTCTAAAAAATTTAAATAATACTTCCATATATAATTTAACATATAAATAATGAATTAAAGATAAGAACTAAAAGTATTTTTAAAAAATAACATTTCTTACTATGGAAATAATTATCACTTTACTCTTAATTAGTTAATATATTAGGTAAAAATATATATATAACAGTAAATATATATAAATATATATATATATATATGTATTGTATACATTGCCTACATTATATGTGCACTCATTCTTCTTTTTTTTTTTTTGACAACAATAAAGATTTATCTTGATGCAAAGTAATATTTTTTAATAGTTATTATCACGCTAATTAATTCAAATATTACATAATTACTTGTACTCTCTATGTCAAATAACAATACACAAAAACGTGAATATTCTTGTAAGGTGTGAAATTACTACGTTGCTATGATTAACAATGTATGGTTTTCTCCACGGTAACTACTCCCCCCATATTTCCTTATACATGTATAAATGCGTGTATAAATAAGCTTGAATATGTACAATTGTATCATAATTTATCCATGTAAATAATAAATATATCATTATTTAAAAAATTATTTTATTGTTTAATTATATTATTTAAAATATTTCATATTTGTAAAAAAAATGAATTCTCGCACGTAAAAGTTTTTTCTTATAGAAATAAATGGATCGTTTAGAGAATTAATTAGAATTTAATTAGAAAATTAGAAGATTTATATAAGAGAAATAGAAAATTAAGAAAATTTGTAATATACGAAAGAATACAAGAAAAGTATATAAAAAAAAAATCAAAAACATTTTGAAATAAACATTAAATAATGTTATTGTTTATTATAACATTTATATTGTTTAAGATTAAATATGAATTAAATCTTAAATAAAATTTCAGTTAAATATAACCTAATTAAAAGTAGATAAAAAAGTATTTGTTATATATTATCTCTAAAGTATTAACAGATGTTTTAATTATTGAATATTTGTTGCATTATTAGGTTTATTTTAATAAATAAAAATAGATTGCAGTACTAACCAATTATGAATTTTAACTTTTTCATTATACATTATTGGAACATCAAATATAAAAGGTCCATCAACATTTTCATCTTCATTACTATAAGATGAAATAGACTGTAATACAAAAGAAATATGTAAAAAGCCCTATAGAAAGTAACCATCAAAAACTGTTAAATTTTAACAAGTACACTCATATATTATTTCTTATATTTTAGTAGTACTTATATTTTACATGTATTTTTACAGATTAAAAATAAAATATTTTTCCATATTCTTATTATTTTCATACATTATGTTTTTATAATAATAAAATGCGTATTTCTTAAATCAAATATTAGTAAAAATATATGTGGTGCAATTAAATTATATGGTAATAAACATTTTAGGTTTTTTAAATATTATGTTTTATATTTAAAAAACATATAATTTATATCTAAAACATGTATAAATTAAAGTAGTCTTACGGTTATTTTCTTCCTTTTCAGCATTTTGTGTTCTATATATAGACGTGTATATATTTTCTCTTATTTTCTCTTCATAAATTAAATGTGGAAAAAGTTTATATCAGTCAGTAACTTCTTCATTAAATATCTACAAAAATAATATATTAATTCAACAACCAACTTTTTATTACGTCATTTTATATCACGTGAATATAGTATTATTTGTAATGCAAAAAGCAATAAGATTATATTCACGATTCATCCATGATTCTCATATATACAAATGCATATTATCATTAATTGTATATATAAATAATAACATGGAATATGTGACAAAAGAATTAGATATGAAATCATTGCAGGAAGAAATTTTACGTAAGTGTAGAAAAAAAACAGAATCTTTAATTCTTCCTGATGAAACGGAAAACGATAAAGAACATAAAGAAGATTTATTTGAGGAAGATATAGTTTCGATAGAAACTGAAAAAACTACGAACGACGAATTACTATTCGAAGACGTATTGGCTGAAAAACGCCGTAAATATACGACTAAACAAGAATTTATCTATTTATTATACAACAACATACTTCCAGCTTTTGTAGCCGAGTATATTTTATATGATATAATACAATTAAAAACTATTATTAATTCATTACATTATTAATTCATTTTGGTCAATACAGATGGGACGGATATTTTTTGCGAAAGAAATTGGCGAAAAGATTTAGTCAGGACGATGCTGAAACTATAGAGGAAAATAAAGAAATTGATGATTACAATAAAAATGATTCGTTCGTAGAAAAACAGAAGGAAAAGAATAAAATAATAACCGTTCCATCATGGAAGCTTTCATTGCCGGATGAATTTGCAAACATAAAGTTTTACAACAATAATTCTTATTGCGGTCGTATTAGCAAGAAAATGATGGAAGGTGAAGGAACCTATACATGGCATAATGGCGTTCAATATAAGGTATCGATAAATATACTTGAATCATAATTAAATTGATAATTTAATAATTTTCGATGCTAATAAACATTTACTAAGATATATTCTTCATTTGATATTAATAATCATTCGAAAAACTAGTAATTTTAGCAAGAATAAATTTAAAGAATTATATAGGGTCAATTCGAACAAAATAAAATTCAGGGAAAAGGTCTCTTGAAATGGAATAATAATTGTTGGTATGAAGGTGACTTTGTGGATGGTCTTCGACATGGCAAAGGTATCTTGGTGGATAGAGCAAACAATTCTATTTACGTTGGTCAGTGGTGTATGGGCCACATGTGTGGACAGAGATAAAATATTATTGTGACATAAATATTTATTATCATAATTTTATTATTATAATATTTAACGATGTTTTATACATATTTTCAAAACAATAGCAAAATTATGAAAAAACTACAGATTATTCTACATCGCGTTTAAAAATAATATGACAAATTTAGTGACAGTTTTATTTGGATCATAAGTAATGTTATTTTAATAAATATTAGGTGTTGGAATTAATTCGTAGCGTTTTACAAGTGATGGGAAGTACTTTCATTAATGTATTTTTTAATGCTCATGTGAAATAAATAACATTCTTTCATTAAAAACGCTACGAATTAATTCCAACACCTAATAATATTTTTTTAAATCTATATTTTAATAAAAATATATGAAAATGTATTATAAAATAAATGATCAAAAATCTCAATCTTTAATATAAGTATTATATATTGAAGATTATTTACGTAAACTTACAATGCATGAATTAGTTGTCCAATAAATAAACAAAATATTTATTTGTTCTATATATATCTTCGTAACTAATCATCAGTGAATTGCAATGAAATTTTGCATAAATTAATTTGAATTTTTAAAGTACTTAAATAAAAGAAAGTACTTTTAAATAAAAGAAAAATGTTTAATTATTTTTAAAATTTTAATTTTTAACAATAAGAATAATTACAAATAAAATAAATAAAGTACAAAAATGTGTTATTAAACAAAAATATAATCTTATACACACAATTTTTATATGTATATAACTTATTTGAAATGTAAATATTAAACATACTTCTACAAATTTAATTTTCTTTGTAGGCACTGTATCTAATACATGATATGTACGGTAATATCTTTTTTGAATTGCGATACGATTTCTAACGACGATATAATTATCAGTGATTAAGGGCCAAATGCTCTTTTTATAATAATTTGAATAATAAAAAATCTTAGGAACATTTTCAGAAAACGATTTTATAGAGAAAATTTTATCTCTTTTATGTTTTGTTATTTCAGTTATCAGATTAAGTAAAAATAATATTTGGCCCTAATTATATCGTCGTTAAAAATCATCGTATCGCAATTCAAAAAATAGATTCTTAAAATTGAAATTTTTTTCTGATATAATTATCTTTTTTTTTTTAATCATGTAGATGTCACGATACAAGCAAAGCAGCGCTATGAATTTCGTTTAAACAAAAATTGTGAAAATTTATAATGAGCTTTTCATTTATCTAAATTAAAGTTTAGACATTTTTACATCCTTTTTGGATCCTAAAGCAAAGAACTCAAATTCCGAAATCACCAAAAGTCGCGCCATGCGCCGCACATCGACATGTCTTTTTATATTACCACAGCAATATTTCACGCACCTATGATACACGCAGTCATACGTACGTGTCAATTTTCATATAATAAATTCCTTGTAATAAAGCGTCTAAAAACTCGACGTTGTTCGTTCGTGTAAACTACGTGTGTGCATGTGTTTCTGGGAATCACTATTTCGTATGTACAAGTTGCAAAGCTTTCATATCAAACAAATGTTGTCACGACTTGACAGCTGAGACGCCATGTCCAACACTAAGAAATGGTAAAAAAATATATCAATTTTGAAATTTTTGATCGTTCTCGGCATAGATTCCACTTTCCAGACACGTATTAATACATATACTTTAATCCTGAAAAAAGATTTTTGAATCGATGAAAGAGAAAAAAATATTTCTTATACAAAAATTATACGTGCTTGCGTGGTAAAACAGAAGGGTTTAGAATCCCCTTAAATTTATAATATCAAATTATATCCAATCATTTTTAATTATTCCTATGGAACATTTAATTATTCCTATCGCTTCTACTCAATATATGTCATTAGTTTAACTAAAACAATGGAATTAAATAATTTAATTCAATAAATGTATTAAATTTGACTTAAATTTAGCTTTATTAATTGTTGAGTACACACGTTAACATAAACTGTTTAATTACTTCAAAGTTTAAAACTAATTTGCAATTCAATCATTTGTAATATGTGTATATTGAATTGATAAAATCATTTTTTTAATTACATAGTTTTGAATTAAAATAACACATTTTGACGCACTTAAAAAATAAATTAAATGTAACAAAATGTTATTTAACTCAAAGAACTATAATATTTCAAATTTTATCTATTAACATTTAATAAGTGTAGCTTCTTAAATTTTTATATATTACAGAATTTTAAAATTTATTAGAAATTCAAATTTGTAATTAATCTAACAGATTTAAAAAAGGTCTATTCCAATTGAAAATTAAAATTTAATACTTTTAATACAGAACTATTTCTGTATCAATCTGGGATGTGATCACTTAATGCTGATACGCTGATCAATCAGAAAGAGAAAAAGAATTCTATTATAGAGCAGTCTTCTATTATAATGCAGGAATAAAAACCTTTAATGCTACATGTTACGCAGGTTTTTAATTTTTAGACCGGTATTCACAGTCGGAGCTTATATTTAAGACCTTCTTAAATATATTCTGAAGATTATCATGAACCAATCAGAGAGTATTAGAAAGTATTAGCATCTTAAGACTTTACGACGATTTTGAAATAAGACTCGGCTATGAATATCGTCCTACGATTTGGAATTTCGAAAAACTGAATCTTGGAAAAGTAGTACGATCAATCAGAAAAATCATACAATTAATTATTTATTTGTATAACGTGCTAAACTTAAATGGTTTTGATTGGTCATATGATTTTTCCGAATTTGCATTTTCCGAGATTGTATTTTTCAAAATTCGACTATTATAAGTAGAGAGCCTTATAGGGAGAGAGAGTGGCAAATTTCATCACGTGACCCGTCTCCTCTGATTGGACATGGGCATCAAAGCTCCATAGGCATGGAAGAAATTGGAGAAAACTAGTCACGTGACCCCCCCCATCCTGATTGGACGTGAGCATTCACGTAATGCAATTTGCCACTCTCTCCCTGTGAAGACTACGTTTCAAAACTTTCTCTGAGAAAGATTTTAATCTATATGTGTGTGTGTGTTGTGTGTGCTCTCTATACTCTATTTTACTCTATACTCTATAATATATGTTACTATATATTTTAAATAAAATTTTCCTTGGAGAAGAAGTTTTGGAACGTAGCCCTAGTCATAGGAAATACTCTGGGGGTCGATCTGTGTATCTTCAAATAAGTTGAAAATTACAAAAATGAGCAAATTCACTAGAGTATTCATAATTTAATTAGTCTTGTAATCTTTGCTCACTTTTGTAATTTCCACCTGCTTTCAAAATCCATAATCGATCCCCTCGGACATTAGATCAATTTTCAAATTATCGGACAAGCGCGATGCTGAACCAATGAACGGTCTGCCCATAGTTGGTGAACAGTGATTGGCGAACAGGCGAGCCAATGGTGCCAATCGGATCCGCTTGTACTCGACTGTGCTAGCAGAAAGATTTCAATGGGTGCATCCAGGGTCTCTAATCTCGAAAAGTCGCATACGAAAATTAGAGAAATGCTATAGTATATGTAACGCATACTATAATATTTCCTTAATTTTTTGTATACGATATTTTTCGAGAATAGAAACCTAAAAGCACGACTGCTCACTGAGCGCTCAGTGAGCTCTTGCATCTGATTGGCATATTCCATTAGATCGAAAAATATAGACCAAACAGATACAAGAGCGCTCAGTGAGCGGTCGTGCTTCTGGATGCACTCAATATCGACGCGTATCGTGTAGTGTATTCGACGCTCTCACCATCGCGATTGTGTCGTATAGTTTGTATAGTTTGTGAGAACAAGTCGCGTTTATCCGCGAAAGAAATCGCCTTTTACAGCTAAAGAAATACGGATTTTCGGCGACGTTCACTCGAACAAGAAACAATGTCGGACGCGATGATGGATGAACGGTAACTATCGTCAACACTCATCAATATTAACGTGAGCCGATCTGACATCTATCCCTCTCGGAATTCTCGACATTACTTCGATTGAGTAAAGTCATTTTCGTCCTGAAAGATATTTTCCGATTACGTTTTATTGATTCGTTTTTTAATCTGTATTTAATATGTATCTTCTAACGATTTTGTTCTTATATTTTTGCTTTGTCAATATGCGCGTAGACTCATCATTAACACAATTATTTTATTTTTATTGCTATCCTTTTGTTAATTATTTTCATAATATTTACTTTATTTAAACGATATTACAGAACATATATTTCTGTTGTGTATGAGAAAAAGAAAGGTGGAAATATCTGTCAATCTTTTATTGATCTAAATAAAGATGCAAATTATTAAATGGATGTGCCTTTACATCTAAAGTGACATAGTACTTTATCACATCTTTATACATCTTATAATAGATTTATTTAATCAATAATTTTTATTATTTTAAATAGATTTAATTATTTTAAATTAGGCTATATTTAAGTGCTATTATTTTAATGTTTATGATATTTGCAGAGTGACTGATGAGATTGAGGCATTGAAAGCAATCCTATTGGATAATGAGCTCAACATCAAGGAAAATGACAGGTATTATGTATACATAGAATATCTGAGAATTTATCTACATGAAATATTATGATTCTATATAACATAATATAATTTTCTATATCAAACAGTAAGAGAAAAAAAATATTTGGATACATTTTTGCCAGAAGAAAAGTTAATTCTTTTGATCCAGAGAATTGTATTATGTATTCCGTAAATGTGACTTCTGAATGTTTTATACATATTGAAAAATAGTGGAAAGGAATATAAATCCAGAGATAATGAGATTAAAATAATCAGATGTAATTAGAGGCCTTCTAATCAGAATCTGACCATCTGAAATAGCAGCTATTTTTCATGAAAATTTTTCGAAACTGCGAGAGAAAAAAATCATGCTATCTTATTAGATCTCACTGTATAGTGATGCTGTAAATAGCAGCTCTATAGAAATATTCTTAAAGCTTTATAATTCTGACGAATGAACATTCTGGCACGTTCAGGTGACTAGCTGGCGACTACAATTAAGATTTAAATAACGTAAAAATTTAATAATGTCTAATCATAAATATTACGACAGCAAGTCCATGGCCATGCATCATGCATTTAAATAAAAGCATAATATATTTGTATTATACATTTAAATTTTTGTTGATGGGATAAAAAATTTTTTTTTTCAAATTTATTATAGTCTTACTTATCATTCGTAAAAATTTAAAAGTTATTAAATAATAAGAAATAAATGCCTTAACTAATGCCTAATCTAACTGGATCTTAAATGCTATTATATAATTCTATGAATATACAATAGCATTTAAGATACATACTATATATGTAGTTCTTAAAGATATATTTACACAACTTACATAGCATAAACGTATGCTTAAAGAAAATTATCCAATTACATTTCTATCAAAAGGATATACGTAAAATACGATTGGATAATTTTCTTTATGCATATATTTATATGGCAAGTTTGTGTGGATATACCCTTAAACGTCGAAATTGATTTTTCGGTCTTGAAAAGCAAACTCTACTAAACTACCGCAGTAATATTGAATGACATATTAAAATTTGTAAATAATTAATTCTTATTGCGAAGAATATTACCTCAGCTAGAAATTGAACTCGGATCTCTAGCATTCCATGCGAGCGTTTTAAATCTTTAGATTACCGAGACTTTAGTAATATTCTTTGCAAACAATTAATTATTTACCAATTTTAATGTCATTCAATATTATTGAGATCGTTCTAAGATGCAGGCAAGATCGTATAAGCATCGAATTGTTAAATTGTTAGTCATTTAACTCGTGATATTACTGCGGTAGTTTAGTAGAGTTTACGTTTCAAGATCACAAAATCATTTCGGCACATAGTTTAAAGGACTACATATATAATATATAAATTCACATAGAATTATATAAGAGAGCTTACTTAAGATCCAATTATACCATTAAAGGCATTTATTTCCTTTTGATTGTGTTCTTACATGTACCTGGTTCTATGAGATTTAATATTTAATATTGTTGTTATATAAATTAGAATTTTTCAAAATTTATATTTTTTAAGGATGTCAATTTTTTCATCTTGTTTCCATATGGAGATAAAATGACTTTCAATAGTGGATAAGATTACAAAAAGACAAAAATGTACTTTTTATGAATAAAAAGATTTGCTTTACTGTAATAAACACTTTTTATATTATTATATTTTGATATAATATAAGAATGCAATTAAAGAAAAGTAAAGAATGAAAAATTAATGAATTGCACATAATGAGATTTATTTATGCAGGTAACTGATACTAAATAATTAACTCTAGTATGATATTCATGAATCTTATGCGATTTTTTACATTACTTTATAATTTGAAGACCCAGATTGAAGCTGAAAAAAAACTTTAACTGTATCCATAGATATGATAAATCTGCAAGTTTTTTTTTGCGTTATTCTCGATGTGAGAATATGTGTAATACGAAAGTTCAAAGAGGGGGACTCCCATGCATACTTGGGACCTACATGTGATTAACTTGTAAGTTTTCAGCGTTCTATCCTTTTATTTTTTATTAAATATACGTTTACTGGGTTTTGGATAGTATAAAAGTAAGTACACGAAAATATAGAATTAAAAAGAATTATATTTCAATACAATAAATAGTAGAAATTTTATAATTTCTGTCAGTTTTCGGAGATCGCTTAGCCAGGGCGGATTTATCCTTTTAAAGCGAGTGTTGCATCATCCTGTAAACTAAAAATCCTAATCAATTTAATTATATATACTAGATTAATATTTATACATGTACAATCATTTATTTACTTATATTATTACTCTTTTATATTATTCCAATAATAAAGTTTTATTTATTAATTGTAAACTTAAAATATATAGATTTTCAAAAATGTCGATTTTCGATAGTTCAAATAATTATACTTTTCTGAGCGATTCATATCGTATTATCTTTTTTGTCAGTCTAAAGAGTCAACTAAAAAAATTCTACGGATTTTTGTTTGAACATTAAATTTAAAAATTTGAGAATTTTTTATCCGAAGTCATTGTTTGCGAATTTTTCCAATAAAATTTCTTTGAAGCATTGTAATTAATTGAAAATAAAATATTATTTATTTGATTCATATTTATCTGTCTTTGACTTCGAGATATAAATTTCACACGTTTTAAGCTAAAAAATATGTATTTAGTTCAGAGATATAGCGTGACAAAGTTGAAGGATTTCACAGGTCAGGAAAATAACCAAAAATAACAATATCATACTAGGATTAATTTTGTGTTTAGTTATCCATTTAATAAGAAGTATTATAATACAAAAATGAAGAATATTAGTATGTTATTCTATACGTTTTTAGCTATACTATATTGTGATTTTATAGAGAAAGTATTTACTATAATTATGTTATTTCTTACAAATTAACATAAAATAATTACATATGAGTGCATTTAAAACATATTTCTTTTTATATTATCCACTTCTGTGTGGCCATATTAAAATCAAACTACAAGTGATGATTTGTTATTATCTAAAACCTTTGTGTGAATTTGGCTCGTTACCTGTTATTAGCTTGGAAAAATTAACAATTTGTTGTCTTTATATTTTCTTTCTCTATATTCTTCATATTTCTTTCCTCTATATTTTGATATTTATTTTGCTATTATATAAAGAATTAATAATTGTTGATAATGATTATTGTGTATTGTTCCATAAAACTACAAGGAATTTTTATTCATTAATAATAGTTAATTTTGTAATCATGTTACTTTTTCGAAATAACTTATTTTATACATAGAGAAATGTAAGATATATAGGGTGTATCATTTTAATCAATACACTTGAATTTCTCCAGATTTATGCATATCGAAATCTTATTTTTACGATGTTATGTGGTATGAGAAAGACATATTTTTTATTTGACCTTGGATTAAAGCATTAAGATCAAATGAAGGACAACTTCATTTTTCTAAAAGACAATTTAATTTTTTGAACTCCTATGTTCGTAGCCATACTCATTACGAGCTCAACGCGTTATGACTCAAGGACATCGAAGATGAAATGGCCAAACGCGAACTTAACAATAATCGTCGTGCATATTCGAATTGTCGTCTCTACGAATGCAGAGAGCAATATAGTGTCTAAATGGTCGCGACACAGCGTGATTTGATAGCGTTATCGGCAAAATGTTTTGTAATTCACGCTTTCAATTCATCGGGATCATTCAATCTTTCGCAATATATGATATCCTTAAGGTAGTCCCAGAGAAAGAACTCTAAGGCCATAATCAGACTACGCATTGAAGATTGAGATTGAAGATTGAAGATTGAAATTTGATCAATGAGGACAAAGGAATTTTAGCTCCTATTATTTTGATTGGTCAAATTTTAATCTCAATCTTCAATGCGTAGTCTGATTTCGGCCTAACATCTATGGTGTTAGATCTGGGGATCTGATCAATAATGTATATTGTGTCGAGTCACATAGCCTATAGTAGATACATTGTTCTTAACTATTTTTTTTTGTATTTCCTAGATTCGATTTTTTTGGGGATTGTACTTATCGTATACGTATTTACTACCTGAAAACACTAGCTTACACAGCCAATTAGTAGTAGCCCTCGAACTGATTGTGAGTACGGGTGTATACAGTTGTGTCGACGATTACAGCAATTGGAACGCAACTTAATTGTGTCGTCGTGTGCACGAAGTGTCTAGAGATATTGCAATTGGAAAGCATATTTCTTTTGTGTTTCCTGGGTTTCTTGAGTTTAACGGAGTTTATTTTTGTTTATTCTGAACCTTACAGATTACACATTAACTGAAATATTGAATATATCATTAATTTGAGGTGAATGTCACGAAAATTTTAGGGGCTGCCGCGCGTTTGTATCGCGATGCTCTAGTTGTCATCCAAATGACTCAGTAATTAGGAATTACATAATAAGACTTCAACAAGATCGAATTTGTAGAATTCATATGTACACCACCAAAATGAAATTACTAAGCTCGTAATTTTAGGCGCTGTTACTATAAAGCCTACAATAAATATTCGTAGAATAAGTACTGTTTATAATATTCATCTATTTCTTCAATGATATCCTTACAGATATGATTTACAACAAGTTTTTCGAACAAAAACTGCCAGAACTATTAGAGAACGACGATCTTATAACTTGGCAAAAACTGTGATTTTAACAGGATGAGGTGCCTGCACATTATGATTCCTGCAGAATTCGAAATATCTTAAAACAAACCTGCTTTTAGAACGCTGCATTGGAAGAAGTGGTCTTATTACCTGGCCAACTAAATCATCAGACGTAACACCGTTAGATTACTTTCTCTGGGGCTACCTCCAGGATATTGCCTTAATTTAAATCGATCGTTTAATATCCCAACTAGTATTTCTATTAAATCTTGATTTTAGCAGTTTAGAAAATAGTGTACTAAGATGATACAATATACATCAAGATTAATTAAGTACATGTATCATGTATATATTTACATACATTGCCGAAATTGAAATAATATAAAGTTATATAATAATTCGTTCTTCCAACTTATCGAGATCATTCGCGATATACAATATCCTGATTTACATCGATGATTTAATACTCGTACCAATAACTTTAAGAAAGTATTAAATCATCGATGTAAATCAGGACATTGTATATCGCGAATGATTCCGATAAATTCGAAGTACGAATTATAACGGCCTATCAAAACATTTCGTCGCTATCAAATGTGTCACAATCATTAGGATATTTGTATTGCCCTCGTATTGTAGTCAGAGACGGTAATTTTAATATGCACGGGTGATTATTATAAATTCTTGTTGGGCTATTTGATTTTCGATGTCCTTCATAACGTGAGTCTGTAATTAGTATGCCTACGAAAATAAATGTTTAAAAAATTAGGTAGCTATTGCCAAAATAGTTAAATCTTATTAATCAAAATGTCTCCCTCGACATCACATAACATTGTAAAAACAGGATTTCAAGTCTTACATAGTTCCGGAGAAATTCAAGTGCATTGATTAAATGAGACATCCTGTATATATAAACATATATATATATATTCACAGGATGTTCCAGACCAGCTGCAAGAACCAGCATATACACACTATGAAAAAGTGAATCGAAAAGTCCTTCATATTTTGCAATTTTCACAATTTTTTTTGTTATCCAATACTTAAGCAAAAAATCTAAATCGACGCATAAAACAATTTTAGAATATCTTTAAAAGTTCTTTAAGAAATATCTTTGAGATATTTTATAAAAACTTGAAAAGATATCTTAATGTTTTATATATATATACAATATATATATATATATATATATATTTTACCCGTTTATTGGACAATTTAAAAAAATTAATATCATTAACTGTTACGACTATTACAAAATGATAGAGGACTTTTCGATTCAGTTTTTCATAAACAGTGCGTATACTATATATACATCATACATATTTCTATTTTTTAAACAATATAGGTTTAAATGAATTCGTATACATATTATTATTATGTGTATATTATTCATTTTTTCGCCTATATTTTTATACAAAATATTAATATTTTATAATTTAAATGTAAACTATTAGGTGTTGGAATTAATTCGTAGCGTTTTTAATGAAAGAATGTTATTTATTTCACATGAGCATTAAAAAATACATTAATGAAAGTACTTCCCATCACTTGTAAAACGCTACGAATTAATTCCAACACCTAATATATACTTAATGTAAATTAATATATTGTACACAGCTTAAATTAATTTCAGTTTGATGTCGAAGATTTTTTGTCTTTATGAGAAATGAAAATTTTTTAGCAAGTATTTTATTAAACATTAATATTTATTTACTTAATAGCTGATAATTAAAGATTTAGTAATATTAAAAATACAAAACAAAAATTTAGATAATTAATATTTTTGGCATATATAGTATTTTCCAAAATACAATGCTAGACTTAATATTTAACAGTAAATAGACATAAATAAAGTTGCACTTCTTTTCTTATTAAGTATCTAAATCAACTTTGTAAGCTTGCCATGTATATTTTTTTTTGCACAGTCAAGAATTTATATTAATTTATATTTCTTCATATTCATTGAAATCCTGATTATTAAATTGGTATATGAGGGATAATATTAGCAACTAAAATTAATTAATACATTGTTAGTTAGATAATTATAATTTTATTCAGTAAATAATTATTATATAATTATATTCTTTTTTGACATATTCTTAATTATGTCTATCTAGAGGAGAGCCAGAATATATAGAAACGATACTATTTCCATCAACCGGCGAGGACTCACAATCGCAATATGTTTGTGTCACACTGATTGTACGATTACCTTCGGGTTATCCCGACATTTCACCGACTATCAATTTAAGAAATCCAAGAGGATTGGACGAGGATACGGTAAAGCTGATGCAATCCGATGCTGAAGCCAAATGTAAAGATTTCATAGGTCAGCCAGTCATGTTTGAATTAATCGAGGTAAGAAGTTATTCTATCAGTTTTTTTTAAATAATTTTCCATTTTTTACAATCACTTTGCAAAAAACGATAATAGATCTATTTTTATATCTCGATTAAAATTCAGTAATCAATTATATATCTACAGTAATTAATAATAATTTAATTCACAATAAATTATACTAGATCTTCGATTAATTTGTATCTTACTCAGTTCATAATTTACAATTTATATTGATAATTTTTTTTAAAAACTTATTTTTATAATTAAATAAAACACGATATAGTAAAAAATATGTTCATCTCTTTAGAATAAAATATAAGCACATAAATATATATAGTTCTTTAGGTTCATTAGAGAATCAGTCCATAAATTGATGCCTTTTGAAGCCAAACACAAGAAGTCGATGCGTAATAAGATTTAGTAGTTCCAATGTCTTATACATATGTTTCGGATCCTTTTCAATGCAAATTGAAACGAACTCGTTGAGTTTCCTGACGCACTGTACAAATATAATCGATATCTCATTGGTAACATAATTATAAAAAAATTAAGTGTTGGCAAAAAATAATAATCTAATACATTAAAGTACAGACTACATTAAAGAACTACTAATTTGAAAAACTTACATGATATTCGTTAAGCTTATAAAATATACGTGTTATCTGTACGGTCGTTACGATACATCTAAACAAAGCTAAAGTACAAATTACGAGTTAAATCACAAATAACAGAGATATTGAAAAGAGGAAAAACTCAGTTTTATTTTTAAATAAAAAGTCATATCGTTTAATGAATCCATATTTGATTGTACATTTAAACTATTTTTCTGTTTGTGGATGAAAATCATTTCTGTCAAATACAGACCAAGGATCATTTATAACAGAACATCGACTAGCACACGATTTTGACTAGGATAATGTTAAGATATTAGATCAAGAAAAAATATTAAACAAAAGACTCATCAGAAATGACACCTATATTTTATAAGCTTAACGAATATCATGTAAGTTTTTCAAATTAGTAGTTGTTCGCGACTTTAATGTATTAGATTACTATTTCTTGTCAACACTTTATTTTTTATAATTATGTTACCAATGAGATATCGATCATATTTGTATAGTACGTCGGGAAACTCCATGAATTCGTTCAATTTACATTGAAAAGGATCCGAAGCTAAATAGAAACGTATGTATAAAACATTAAAACTAATAAATCTTATTACGCATCGACATGCTTGTGTTTGGCTCCAAAATGCATCAACTTATGGACTGATATAGTTCTTTCAATTTTTATATAAAAATTAAAGCAAAAATTATCATTTATAGACAGATAATAATTATTTCAAAAAATATTAGATATAATGATAAGTACACAATAAGAATAATAGCAATTTTAATTAATATAATAGTAATAATAATACATAATAATAATAATAATAATTTTAATTCATGAAATGATAATATACATAATGATAATCGTAATAATCCAGTTAATACGAGAACATCTAACAAGAAGCAATCTTCCCACCGATCAGTGCGCCGTATGCTTGTACGGTTTTCGAGAAGGAGATGAATTTACGAAAACGGAATGCTATCATTATTTTCATTCGCACTGTTTGGCGGCACACGTCGCCGCTGCCGAGAGATATTACAGGGAAGAGCAAGAGAAATTACCGCAATGGCAACAGGATACTACAAATAAGTTTCAAGTACGTTTCCGTTACGAATAAAAAAATATTACTAAAAAGTGCTTACGCATTTCTTTTCGTTATTGTAATGTTTACTAATGTTCATCTTTCATTCTGTATCTGTATTTATATTTATTCATTAATGTTTATTTTGTTAGGCTATATGTCCCGTTTGCCGGGAATCGATCAACTGCGACGTTGAGAGTCTGTGGTCAGCGCCGCCGCCAATTGATGTTGAGGCTGCCACCGATTTCTCTGTCACCGCTGAATTGAGGGAACTGCAAAAGCACATGGCTGCTCTGTATCTGCGGCAGCAACAGCGAGGCGGTATAATCGATTTAGAAGCTGAAGGCGTGAAAATGTTAGTGAGGACGGAGGACGATCCTGCCGCTGCTGCAGAAGAGGTCAGCCCACCTGGTACAAGTTTGAATACATATTCGAATACCACTATGCAGTCAGTTACACAAGTGGTAAGTAATCAGTCGTCTTAATAATTGTGATATAATGCATTGTATAATTTATCATTTTAACAGAATATATAAAACTTATAATAAATTCTGTTAAAATCTTGAAAAATAAAGGAAAATGATTGAATGTCGCAATAATGATTTAAAAATGATCTATTATTCTAATATTCCTCTATTATTAATATTTTTGTTTTAATGCTGAATCTTATTTTTTTCCAAGAATATCTGCAGTATTATAATTAAATTTAATGTTTAATTCAAATTGTCAATAAAATTAAATAATCATAATATCGTACACAATTTTACATTTGATAGAATGACACAGGATATTTTTCTATCCAAGTTTTAAAAAATAGATTAATTTTAAATATAATTAACAAAGTTACTATCAGGAATGATTATCAACAATCATACTTAATCTGGTCATAGTTATATTTCTTATTATTCAATTCTAATTTTGTATTGAATCTTCAATTAACTGAAATGAGCATTTTCGATTTTTGTCGTAGCAGCACTCTAAGCAATCGACGCACCAGTCGCAGAACCATCATCACTCACAATATCAATCACGTCAGATGCAGCACAATCACGGTCACAATAATCATAATCATGGCCATCGGCACCGGGGTCGCGGTCGAGCTCATTATCGACGCCACTTTGACAAAGTCAGGCAGACGGAATCTACTCCCAGATGACAATGGGCTGGTGATAAGTTTGTCGCCCAAGTCTGGTCTGGTCTCCTCTTCGCTCTTTCGCTAAGTGTATACAATATTCTATTTAGCATTAGTAGCATAATCGTCAGTGTAATATATGATGGCTGTTTATCCTTCTCGAATAGTCTCATTGCGATAATAAACTTATAGGTGTTGTTGTTCGACAACAAGATTCCCATCGTCATTACAATGGCGGTGAGATATGTCGCGATTTCCTATCTGGACTGTCTACGTAGATCGAAGTCATGGTGCTCTTTCTTCGAACAATTCGTAATCGTACAAAGTAGTTGATATCGTTTCGCTTTAGTTCCTTTATCTTTATTATTTAATTCATGCGGAATTTCGTGACATTCAATCCATTGGTTCTCTTCGTCTTCCACAAAATATAAATGAATCATGTCCATATTCTAAAGAAATTGGCAAAAATTACAAAAATAAATTTTTTCGCAATATTAAAAAAACTTATTTATAAAAAAAAGAAAAAATCATACATTTTTATTTACACGTAGTGGATTATTATAATAAGTTAAAAGATTTGAACCTTATATTTAAATTAATTTTGAAGCTTTTTATTTATTATATGTTAAATTCTTTATTTTATTCTATTATTATATATTAAAAATAGAAATAGTATTAAAATTTTAAATTAAATAAAATAAGCTGTTTTTTTTTTTTTTTTTTTTTTTTTTTGAAGAAATATATTTAGTAATTTCTAAGCATAAATAAAAAATGATTATTTTGTTTTAATAATAATATTACTTTCAAAAATAGCCTATTTATTTTAGTCTTAAGGATATATCTAAATTATCTAAAAATATATCTTACTAAAGAATATATAATAATAGAAGATTATATACCATAATAATACAAGAATTAAAGTAAAAGACATACGATTAAATAAACGTATAATGTATGTAAAAAATTAATTTCCATTTAATATATCTATTCTTTTATTATAATTGCATCAAATCTAGAATTACTAAATAAAAGAAAAAATAGATATGTTTATCCTTGAAATAATTTAGTATGTCAGCAAATATTTTCATATAAAATATATACAAATAAAAATTTTACACATATGCACATGCATATATTTACATAAATTTTAAAAACGATAACTTTGAAAGACAAAGAGAACCAATGATTCACGTAATATATAATTATCTTCATATCCACTGCCGCGAGTACGGAAAGGTCGCAGATTCGTTCGATGATTATCCTTTTTTGATTTTGTCGTCTCTGCTGATTATGCTTACACATGAATGTTTCTCACTGCACATAGACATTACATATGGATTATCTTAATCTTCTGTTGTAACTAACGAGATACAGTGCATCCAGAAGCATAATCGCTCACTGAGTGCTCAGTGAGCTTTTGCATCTGATTGCCATATTCCATTAAATCTAAAAATATAGACCAAACAGATACAATAGTTCACTGAGCGCTCAGTGAGTGATTGTGTATCTGGATACACTTATTCTTCGTATTTAAGAAAACGAAGTTTAAAATAATCACATATAATGCTGAATGAGAATGCTTACGAGAGGTAGTCATTTTTACATAGGAAGTTTCAAATCTAGCAAGCAAATATTTTAGAAACAAATTTTCTTTGACAGATTTATAATTTTTATGATACAAATTTCCAGAAATATCAATAAATTATCTTAAAATGAGAAGAAAAAATCGAAGCGAAGATAATATTAAAACATTGATATTGAAGTAAAGACGTTTCTGTGCACGGAAAATAAATTTCGCGAATAAATTGCTAACTTAATTTTATTTGTCATGTTTTTTGTTTAAAAAAATATAAATAATATAAATTTGTAAATTTGTCAAACAATTTGCAACTAAAATATTTATTACTCGCCACAATACAATCTGTATAAACATTCATTGGACTTCTCAATTTTTTAAGGATACAAAATCAGACGATTGAACAATGTAACAATACGAATAGTTCAATTCTTGGTTTCTCGTGCAATAGAAATAATGACGAGAAAAGCAATCAAAAATCCCCTCTTTCTATGGAAACAAAGATATTTTATACGTTAGTATAAAATTAAAATAATCAAAATTAACACTATTTATTTAGCGTGCGATATTGTCAAGTATATTCTAATTAATATAATTTCGGTAAGTTTTGATTGAATCAAACTTAACGAAATTACACCAATTTCAACTCCTATTTAATATTCTTTAGAACTTAATTACAATTGTCAAAATATATATGTATATAGAGTGTTCCAAATGTCGCTTTATTAAAATTATATTAATTAGAAAAGTTCCTTTTAATCAAGATTGAATTTTTATGTTGAGGTTTACTTTCTTACGAAAAAATGTTGACATTTGATTAAACTATACATAAATCATCATGGTTGGAAAATTATTAATAACAATTTATACACGCGCGCGCGTGTGTGTGTGTGTGTGTGTGTGTGTGTGTGTGTGTGTGTGTGTGTGTGTGTGTGTGCACACAAACTTTTAAGGGTCGACAAAAAACTATTAAGAAAGCGACTTTCTTTATGCTGAAATTACGACTAAAATACTGAGAAAATCGTAATGTAATTGCGATATTCGTAATCACAAAAGTCGTCTGAAAGGTCGTACATATATCCCTTTTTTGTTGAAAAAAGGGATAAAATAAAAATTTGTTTTAACCCTAGCTATATATACTTTTTTTCTACCTTTGATATACATACCTGGGACCCCATTCATATTTATTACCGTATCTTCAGTAAAAATCGACATATTTCATTTAATTTTTTTTTTAATGATTAAGAATCATGTCCATGTGTAAAAATCGATAGAATTAAGAAGCTTCGAGATATATAGGTTCCAAGAAAAACAAAAGTTTAGAAACACGACAAAATCTCGATTTCGCAAATTGTACTGGGATTTCTGGGACTTCAGTGTGTATAGCTATGGTTAATATCGATATGCAGATAGTGCAGATATTTTATTTATTTTATTTTATAATTTTATTTATTGTAATGTTTTAAGAATCAAAATCCAGCTCTGTACGCGATTTCGTAACTTCATAAAAAAGAAGCTGAAAAGATTTCATGACGCAATATTATTTCTAGGAAATAAAAGCATTAAGATATATATCTGCACGAGTAAAAAACAGATCATTTAATTTATTATAATACTTTTAAAAGCGAAATTGCAAAATTCTGCTCTGTAAGCTTTGTAGCTTCGTAATACAAAAGTAAAAAAAAAAGTTTTATAGCAAAATTTTTTTTCTACATTACAAAATTTAGAGTGATGGGAGGAAGTACTTGGGAAACTTAGTAAAAGTAACGAGTTACTTTTCAGTTACTTTTCTTTATCATTACAGAACAACAGTAGGTAACGTTTTAGGACCAACAAAAAAAAGATTGATTTACATATTATAATTTTTTTCACATATAATTTAATCACATACAATTTTATTTAAAACATAGAAAATGTTAAGTCAAAAATACACAGAAAAATGTAAAATAATAAGATGTAAGAAATGGCCAATCACAATAGAAAATATAAGACAGTATAAACTTTACATTCTGTGATTAGCCGTTTTTCCTATTGCTTATGTTAGCGATTAAAAGTAGCTTTCAGTGCTTTAAAAAATAAATATAAAGTAAACAATATGTTCGAAAATAATTCATTACTTCTTTTACTGCCAGTAAAAGAAGTAATGAAACTGATTTTCGAATCATTTGTCTTCTGAACGCAGCTTTCGTCCGCGTACCAGTAGCAGAAGTTGCGCAACTATTCAGATTTTAATCAATAACTGTAAAAGTAACTCAAATTAGTTACTAATTATTAAAAGAAATGTAACTAAATTAAGTTATGCGTTCTGATATTCACTGCCAACACTGAAAATTCTGGCAATAAATATCAGAACCTAGCCAAAATCTGTCCTTTTTCGAAGAATTTTGAACTAGTTTTGATTCTGAACTAGCAGTAAGTTAGAATAAAACAAATTACACCTGTCTCACTTGAACATTATTGCCAATGAACACCAGTTCAGAACCTGAGATAGAAAAAGAACAGAACTACAGTTATATATAACTGATAAAGAGGAACGAAATTAAATTCAAATTATTTTAAAAAAAGTAACTCTAATTGTAACTGAGTTACTAGTAGTAACTAGTTACTTCCGAAGCTTGATAGAGCATATATATAGTATACATACATCTATACCGCAAATGAAGTATAAATGAGTTGGTTCGTTATTCCTGTCGACCCTTAAAAAATTAATTAATAATTTTGAAAAATTTCTGATCGTATGTGCATCTCGGAAGATATCTTTAAAACATATTTACATCAGAACGACCTTTAGAACACGCTGTATATGAATTGTGCCATTTAACAATCACTCATGAAGAAAGTATGGCATATATGACAATTTCCTGCAGACGTTTTGCAAATTGATACATTTTAAAATAACGTGAATTTTTAGATCTGTCTTTTTACGTCACTCGCAATTCGAATTTATTATCGAAATGCTTGTGATCGATAAGCATAGACAATTGTGATAAAAAAAAGAAGCGAAATACATTCATCGCATCTCAAATTTGAGAGCAGAATATGTATTAAATACAGCTAAGAACTAAATCTTATTTAAGTTATATTCCTCTTTCGCAAAGTTCCTCGCATTCTCACTGTACTATATATATTATAATTCAATTTATATTTTTTTGCGTAAAACTAAACTTTAAGTTTAAAGAGACGAAGGCATCGTCTATTGTAGATACTCCCTTATTCTATATATGTGTATATATACACATACATATATATACATATATTAAATATTATATCGACAAAAAAGAAATTATTAGCAACCTTGTGCGTAAACTCTTCCACATGAATGTGATACTTACAAAAGGGTAATAGGCTAAAGAGTAAGGAAATTTTGGACGCATAAAAATTCGAATAATTTAGATTTTTCGAAATTTTGATTTTTCAAAATTTTATCATTTTTATTTTAATTAAACATTTAATCTGCTTTGGAAAATTTAATTAGTCAGCTCTTTTATTTTTTACAATGAAAAAAATAAAATAGCTTTCCATTAAATTTTCCGCAAAAAAAGAAATCATATTTATAGAAAATTTGTGACAATTAAAATTGAAAAAAGAAACAAAATTAATTGATAAAGCGCAGATCCTGAGATCAAATATAATATATAAACTATTTTATTGTAATGTCATTGAAAAGAATATTCGAAGAAAACTAAGATAAATTATATTATTTTAAAAATTATTTCGCATCAATTGAAATGTATTTCATTTTTGCGTATATCAAGTATAAATATGTGGTACATTAATCATAAACGAACTTTTCTTAAATATTAAAAATGCATCTATTGAATTTCATAACATTGAAAAGTTTTTGTTGTATTTTATTTGAGATTTATTTTCTAAACAATAGAAGAACATGAGTAGAGTTATGTGCTTTAAAAGAATAGTTTTTAATCCTAGCTATACACACTGGGATCCTTAGTGCAATTTGCTAAATCGAGATTTTTTTCATGTTTCTGAACTTTTCTTTTTCTTTGAACCTATATATATCTCGAAGTCCTTTAATTCTATCAACTTTTATACATTATGGACTTATTTCTTAATCAATTTTCCATCAATTGAAAAAAAATTAATTGAAATCTGTGAAATTTTTACGGAAGTTACGGTAACAAATACGGATGGGGTCCCAGGAACGCGAGTGTGTGTGTGTGTGTGTGTGCGTGCGCGTGCGTGCGTGCGTGTGTGTGTGTCTAGTTAGGATTAATATTATATGTAACAGAAATATGCTGTTATATTTCTTAAACTTTTTTTGTTAATATCTTTTTAATGAAGGATGATGATTATCACCTAAAACCTATTTGAAGTCATTTAGGATTATAACAATATGAGTCATCGGCGCGATGTCCCTTAAAGCATGTAATTACCAACATGCAATCGATATTTAATTTTGAAGATCTTGTTCAAAATGCAGAAAAATTCTTAGACATTATATATCTAATATTTATAATAGATATTTATTTCTTTTAATTGTGAAACTTTATACTTTATTCATTTAAAATACAAGTATTTTTTTATTTTTAAATGATTTTATTTTAACTGATAGCGTAATCCTGCGGAAATATGTAAACAGTCGAACAGATTTAGTTTTAACGGTTCTTGATATGTTTAAATGTGTGAAAATATCATTGCCTCTGTGTGTGTATGATGGATATAATAATTAAGTTACTATCTATTTCTCTCTATTTGTAAGTATACCAAAGAATGTCGGATTATTAAGAGAAAAAAGGAGATGTCACACAGGGATTGACTTTATATATATATAGGGAGTACCTATTTACTCCTTTCTTACGTGTTTTACGTATGTCTGTGATATTTTAGAGAGCAATGGTTTTTATTTAGTTTTTATGAATCACTTTTTTAGATATAAATATCATCGTTTGCGAGCAATCCTTGACATGCCTCAAGCTCAAGAGCTTGCCGAATTATACGAGCTTCTGTATAATGCAATGCGTTTGCAATGCGAGTTATTGCATAATTTCCTCTGATTAAGAAAAACATATGTATAACATAAAATTAAATTCTTAGTTGAAAATCTTTAGTTTATTTTTGTTACATATAACTATATCATTATCCAGCATGGAATTAATATGAAGTCTCTGTTGATCTATTATGTATAGGCTATATCCGCTGTTGTATACCTATTATGTCAATGTTTTTCTAAACTTTAACTTAATATGTATATCTCTAAACACACACATATACATACATACCACTTAACTTTTTTTTATTATCTAGTGAATTAGTAGCTGTTTATATTACTTACATATAATGTCTTCTCTTTGTACTTTGATATGATTAACAGCTCATGGAGATTTTTTCTTCATTTTAAATCCGTAGAAGTGAAATTTTTTTGTCACTTTATTAATAGAAGCATTTTCTTAAGCTTTATATTATCATTTTCATTAGAAAAATTGATTCCAGGTAATTCAAAATTAAGAAAGGTGTGATATTATTAATATATAGGATTTCATTAATCCAGTCATTTAATTAACATCGAATTGAGCCGCCCTTCTTATGTGGCTTAGCATTATAAAAAGAATGGAAGATAGAAAATTATTTAAACTTGAGATGAGATCATCGAGAAATAACATATATAAATCTTCGAATAACATATATGCATATATTTAAATCTTTGTCGACATATTTTCAGTGCGTTTATTCGCACCGAATTATATGAGAACAATACAATACAAAGTCGAGATAATTATTTTACAGTAATATCTCAACGCTGTTATGATACATATTATATATGTAATTATATATCTATTGTTATATGTATATAAATAGGATTGATGTAATTCACATTTTTATGGTTTGTTTTGATAATGAACTTAAGTAACAAGACTATCGAATAGAATTTTAAGTTTGCAAGTGTTTGGAAGATCAGTAACTTTAAATGCTATGTTACGAAATGCAAAGAAATATTAAGACTTTCTTCTCTTCATTTGTTCTACTATAGCTATAAGTACATAGGTAAGACGATGCATCCATTTCTGATTTATTCTGCATATTATATTTTTGATAAAAAAATATTCGTACAGGTCGCATACATTTTTGCAGAAGTTCCTTTTCGAAATTAACGTATCTCTTAAAAATTTCTCTTCAATAACAAATATCATATCACATTTTGTAATACTGACATTTGTATTACAGTCACGTTTCATATTAGAATAATAAGCATTATATTATATAATACAACTTGCGCGGCTTACACTGTACACGGTTTTTGTGATTATGATAAGTATTACTGTTTATACTTTATTTGCAAAATGATGATTTTTTTCCATTACCTAGTCGTATTTTTTAATCAATTTCAATATTATAAACCGAGTGTCGAATACAAAATTGGGAATAAATATATATAATAAATAACAGTTATATAATATGTCCAAAAGTAACAAATAAATATTAATGTCATTTTACAACCTCCTTTACATATTACATAAACGAATAATACCATTGGTACTATTATCTAAACAACTGTTTAATACGTAGCAATACCTATATTCAGTTTATTTGCCACATATATAATCCTAAAATTAAATTCAATTATATACGATATAATATAAATATATCGTGTAAAATGAATGTATAATTACTAGGACTATATTCTATTCGCATATTTACGAACAAGAAATAAGCCTCAAATTATGTAGAATCTTTTGGAACAGAAATTATATCCTTGACACTGGAATGATCTTTTTGTTGGTTCAACATGTTGCATTGATTTCGAACTATCTCTATCTTCGATCGAAGTGCGTTTAGCTCTTCTCGCATTGGCGACTCAAAATCTTTACTTCGCGTAAGAACATTGACAGCGTTGTTCAATAATACTGAATTTATAGGAGACGGCGATGGTATGTCTAGCGAGTTCGAGAAATTATTAATGCTATTGCTGTCACCGTATCCTTCATCAATACTTTCATCAGCTATTCTAGTTATTGATTTTAATTGGTCTTGCAAATCCTATAAAGTGCAAAAATAATTTGTTGTAAAAAAGTAATTTGAAAATTACTTTAATAACAATATTATTATTAATTAAATAAGTATAGAATATCATTTACTGCAATATTTATATAATATTAAAAATTACCTTGTTTCTCGATAAAACTTGTTTCAGATATTCTTGCAAAGAACGTTCTGTCTTGTTTTTCTGCAAAACAAAGAGAACTTAATATATAACCATTCCATGCCAGCGCAAAATTTTGATACTCATATATTGCATGTATTTGCATGTATTTTTACAATCTATGCAATAAATAAATAGGACAATTATTGAGTGATATAAATATATATTAATAATACCACATTGCCAAGTTGATCGTTCGTCTGCTTGTAGTAGAATTTGCGCTCCAAATTCTTCATCTTAGTCTTTTCTTCTCTGAGTTTTTTAAGCAGAGCACTATTCGCTTTGTATGATAAAGTCTTCAAGCGTTTATTCTCGTTCATGAGATCTTGCATGGTATTCAATTTCTCTTCGGATTCCGCGTTCTTGGATTTCAACAATTTATATTGTGCTATCATTTTGGTCAGCTGTAGTCTCAAATAAGATATTGCATCCTCCACTTGACTTTGCTCCCGTTTGGATGCTAATAATGAAGTCTGTAGCGTCTCATTTTCGGATCTCAGCTTCTGTATCTCAAATTGCGTTTTCCGTAACAGGTCAGCAGTCTCGTTTTTCTCCATTTCGGATTCTTGCATGTTCTCTTCCATGGATGAAATCAGGATACGTTGCTTGCTCAATGTATTCTCCATCGACATTTTGGCCATCTCGTTGCTCAACAATCGTTGCTCCAGGATCTTCATTTCAGCTTTAGTGTTTCGCAATTCGTCTTCGGTTGCCTCCAACAACATGGACATATCTGTCGGACTACCTGTTAAGTTTCCATCTAATGCATCTTGCACGGTGTTGATAGCTCGAATATGCGATTGCAAATCCTTCATTGTATTTTGCATTTCTTGCTTTTCCCTCTGATATTGCTGCGTAAGTTCCATGTATTCAGTACTCAGTTTATTATAACTAGCGTTTATATCTTCTATCGCGTGCTGTCGTTGTTTCAATATATTCTGATACGTATCTATCTCCACCTGCAAACACTTCTTGCTGGCCATCAGGATATGCATTTGCGACTGGTACCACTTCGCGGAAGTCTCCACGGCAGACAAACGATTATTAGTATCAGTCAACACATTTTGTAACTTTTGTTTATCCTGTAGCACAGTTTGCATCTCCACGAATAGCTCGGTTATCTTACCCTTTAGACCCTGATTTGAGGCGATCCGAGCATTTAAATCAATTCGTACATTTTCCAAGTCGACACGCAATCGCTCGTTCTCTAATTCCAACAGAGCCACGCGCTTAGACAGTTCAATGTTAGAGACATCAGGTGTAGACAGGTGTCGCAGATGGAACTCGTCGGTGATCAATTGGAGAGAATCTGTAGAGGTCATGGAATCCAGCTCTCCACGATATGAGTCTGACAGATTGTCCATTGTGTCAACTTGATAGTAGATCAATGTATAGTCAACGAAAGATAATCACCTAAATAAACACAACAATTTGTATCAATAATTAGTAGCTAATATATAACAGTATTGTATATATTCAAGCTAGGAATGACGAGAGATGTTGACTATTATAATTAATATATAATAAAAGAATATAATAAAAGATGTTTCTGTAATTTCTGTTATATTCTTCGTGTTATATTTAGAATATCTTCCGTTTTTTCTAAACGAGAACATGAGAAAGAAATAATAAGTAATTGATGAGAAGAAGTGATTAAAACTGCGGTTTTGCAAGAAAACTAGAAACGTAATTCTTCTGCATGATAAAATGTTAACTACTTTTTTTTCCAACAAACATATGATAACATGTAGTAGATGTCGAAAATATGATAAAAATAAAATTAATCGGTGAAAGTTGTCATAACCCTCTTTCGAGATTTATTTGTTGATAGATTTTCAGTTCTTCTATCAAATACTAAAAAATAGAACATTTTTAAGTAAGTTTTTAATAGTGTAGTTTTCTTTCTTGAATTATGAATTAATAACAGTTGTAATCACAATGTTAATATTTTCATTGACAGGTGTTATTCATATTTTGGATCTTGTTATCGCAAATTAATAAAAGATGCAGAACGACATACCTCATTTGTGATTTTGTCATCTTTAATAAGTCGCAAATATCTTTTCACAAGCTGCGTTATCATTCGGCGATGTCAGCAATTTAAATTGCTCAAAACTAGTAATAATTAATCTAATTAATACCCTCGCATCCAGCGCGTCGCCATTTTGATTTTATTTATCCGAACTGTACAGTTCCCAGCTTGATCTGTACTGTTCTGCACTGCTTTATATCACCTTGGAATGTATTGTAATTTCATTTGTACGTTTTTGTCATACGACAAATATGTACAGAATAGAGAGATCCTCGGATCTCTCTACTCTATAGCCAATCAACAGGCTTGAAAAATTTGTCATACGACAAAAACGCACAAATTAAGTATCACCCTATATTAGGTACATACCTGTTATACTTTCTTCTCTCTACCATGCTTTCTCTTTTTTGGTAATTATCCAAAAGACGCTCCTCTTTCAATTTCGATGAAATTATGTTTATTCGACGCATTTTTTGCATGAAACAAAAGAATCTGGCAGTTAAATGTTGTGCCTAATCCCGCGAAGCGAGATATTTATTGTTAAAATTGACGACTATTAAGGTTAGAAAATCTGTCATAATCATGAAACACTGCGATGCAACCATGTGCTGCAGTCACGTTTTCATGAAATACTATCCTTACACTCCGAATGGGTTTTTATTGCCTCTAAAAAGACTGTCCACATCCCACTGTTCTTATGGTTAGAAATATTTCAAGCGGACACTGTATAGGCTGTAATTTCTAGGCGGTTAGGCTCGCGAAGCGAGTAGAATGTTATTTTTTTTGTTCGGAGCGGCGTAGCCCGCAATATTAATTGCTAAAAAATTGTCGTAAATTGGTCTTCAATAATTTTTTATTCAAATACTATCAACTTTACAGAAAAACTGCAAGAGACAAAAATTGTTTATTTTCTTCTCATAGAACTTTACCAATTTTTTCAGAATTTTTTAATACCGTATTTTCTCATATTGATAAAAATAAGAAAATGTAATACTAAAAAGTTCTGAAAAAATCTCTTGTAGTTTTTCTGTAAAGTTGATAGTATTTGAGTAAAACATTGAAGACCAATTTTCAACAATTTTTAGTAATTAATATCTTCTATTACGAAAATTGTAAAATGGTAGAGAACTTTTCTTCTCAGTTTCTTCTCAGTTAGTCTATTCTGCCTCTGTGCGAAAGATATTATCATTACTTTTCAAACACCCTACTGTACATATTGTATAATAATATTAAAAATTATATCTTCCTCTTTTTTCGTGCAAAATTTTATATACATATATATCAAATACATTTTTTTTTATTATATTGTAATGAACAAAGTGTAATTAATGAATCTTTTTTTATTATTATTTTGTAAATGTCATCATTTTGTAAACGTATGTATATAGCTCAAAATTATAAAAAATCTGTGAAGTTCGAAACAATATAATAATTATTTAACATTAATATATAATTTTTCATAATATTGAATTGTTTATTAATTTCTTGACTTTTTTAATCTTTTTAACTTTAATAATATAATATTTCGTCATGCAAAATACATCTCTTGATGCCGTTTAAATTCAGCGGTCCATAAAACTCTTTAACATGACTGATAGTTACGTGATCGATGACCACTGACATCAAAGAAACCGACAGCTACTTTCGCTACTATATGTAGTTATACTGTGTCTCTACTTTTACGTTAGCGCACTAACATGCTGTAATTTACGTTACGCATATTACAGAATTTTAAAGATAAAAGCGTGTTTTTGACGATGAAAGCGCGTTTTGAATACAAGCCGCCATGTCTACTTGCATGATTATTACAGATCAAGTTGTTAAACTTGATTCTTTAATCTTTCCAATTCTAATTGTAAAGGAATCTTTAATTTTTTCTTTTGAATTTAGATATACATATAATAAATAAAATTTTGTTAAACATTTGTTGACGGGGAAAAGACATAGAATATAAGTACGTCTAGTTATAATTTACTAATAATTACTAATCTTTATTTGTTCTTTTTGGACGTGTAACTCACATGTGTGAAATAAATAATGTAAGTAATATATTCTAATAAATCATCTTACTTTATGCACTTCTTGGAATGCAGCTTTAAAGATAATAATTTCATATACATAGCTGTAAGCAGCAGTTGAAAATAGAGCAAATTATGTCTGTTATATTTTTTTATGTTGCACAATATGTAACAGATCTGAGAGATATCTTATTGATTTTCGAGCAACGATCAAAATCAAATATAAATGTATATCATCCCAGAATTTTATTTGTAATAATTATTCCTTTCTCTCTTTCAACTTCGCAATTATAATTAATATTTGATAAAATGAAAATCACAGAACATCTGCTATGCATAGTTATTTTAATTATAAATTATTACGGCAAACTAGTGGCTTCCTCTGTGGATCTGCGCAAATAGATAAAAACAAAAAGAATGTAATTTTATAATTTACGTATATAATGAAACATATGCATCGTCTTTAAAAGACTGTTAAAGATATAATACTTAATAAGCATTTTACTTACTTATCAATAGTTTTACTAGGAGTATTATTTGAAGAACCTTGTACAGCCAAAACTGTATCTAAAACAGTTTTTTGTCCTGAAAGATAAGACAAATGTTTTTCAATGTGGAATTTAAAAAATATCAAACTTTATGTTTTGAAGAGATTTAAAAGGAAAAAGATTTTAATATATTTAAACATATATATAATTATATATAAATTTTATACAAAATATATAATTTTTATTCTTATTTTATAATAATTACCATGCTGATACAATGCCGGTGACCAGCTGTAACTGTTAGGACTAGGAATTGTGTCCACTGTTATAGCAGTGTTTGTAGATGATGATATTGATGATGATGATGTACTCTCTTGCGCCAATGAGAGTGTAACGGAACTTCCACTAGCAGTGCAAGTGTTATTCTTTGCATCAGACAAAACATTTTTCCTACACATCAAATATAACAAATAAATTAAAATTGTTAGCAAAACAAAGATAATAACTGGAAAGGTCTTTTTATATTTATGATTTATTTAAAATGCTTCATTTTTATTCTATTCGTATAATATTCAAATTTTACCTTGATTTTGACGATTGCACTTTGACGATTTTGCTTGTGATGTTAGGAATTTCATCTTTTTGTGAGTTTGATGATAATTGAATGGCTTCGAATAATTGGTCAAACTCGAACATCTTATTACTGTCATTTATTAAATTCATGCTAGTGGATGAACTCGGAGATGATTGGCGCCGAGATAATAAATGTTTTGACATCATTTTATTACTGTCTAGAAGTACTGAAACAATATTATTCAAAATATCATATAAATATATTATATATTATGCTGCTTCTCCCAATTTTATCTTTTTTAAATCATAAATTGAATAATATTGGTCAATAATAATATAAACTTTTTGTTATTTTTATTAAATTATTTGTTGCAAAAGCTATTGTATATGTTATCAAATTTAAGTTTTTTCAAAGTTTATTAAAAAATAGATTCAGATTTACTTTTACATTACTTACTTTTTTTTACATTTGTTTTTTTTGCATTTGAGATGAATTATCATTATCAATTCAATGATTTCTTTTAATATCTCTCATTACTCACCATTTGGCACTATGAGATCTAAACGCAATCTAGGAGACTCTATATCCTGATTGATTTTATTAGCTACTGGCAGCTTCGGGATATCGTTTTCACAGTCTATTGAATTGGAACGCGTCGCTGGTTCGGATCTAGTTATCGGTATTTGACTGCTGGAAGCTATTGTTGCAGCTAGCTCCGATTGGCAGATATTTGGCAGTCGATTCAATTTAGTCTTAGCGCCGCAAAGTGCTTGCGGTTGGGAATGATGAAAAGCGCAATTAGGATGCTTGTTGTCAATATTTAAATTTAAATCATTGCAAGTGGCAGTGTCAAGTTCAGGATGCTTGTGCGAGTACACCGCGGGTGTAGTAGATTGCACCGGAGCATTGCAGTGCGACGGGCTGGAACTGTGACGTCGTAGACTTGCGAGCGAGCTTCTAGAATCACAGCTTCTATCTGCTTGTTGACCAAGGCATAAAGAGTTCCATGTTGAATTTCTGTCTTGCATCTCGAAAAGATGCAGCAGCATTATTTCCCTCAACCTACATCACAAAAGATTTTATTATTATTGAGTTATTTGATATTTTATGCGAGATATTTTATAGAGTTTATGATCTTTTTTTTCATTTAATATATGTATAACAATTTATTCAAATTTTGCATATTTTGTCTTAATTAGAATTTTTTTTTTAGTTTAAGATTTAGTTAAAGATTTTTTTCTTTCCATATAATTAAATTTAATATGACGATAAAAAATAAAATTTATATACATATATATACATATACATATACATATATATATATATATATATAATATATATATATATATGCGTAATCATAATCCTCTGTTCCTTTAATATTTAACGCTTTTTTCATTTTTTTGCTAGTGTAAAATTTTTATCAAAATCTGTTTCTCGATTAAACTGAAATTTTGTTGTTATAAATAAAATATATAAATTTATATAAAGTCAGTTTACTCCTTGTACTTATATTTAATTTAATATATTTACTTTTATTTAAGTAATAATTTTTATGAAATGATCCATATATTTTTTCCTGCTGTTTTAATATTACAAAAGCAGTAAATATACCTGCATGTATCCGTAACAGTATCCCTATTATTTTGTTGCTTTGTACGATGCTTATTTTGAACCCAAGATGCAAGAGATTCCGCAACTTCAACGTCGTTCTCTCCTAAAAAATATTCTGATTTATCACTATTATAGATTTATATTAATTAATCATTTTTATCCTATTTTTTTATTTATCACATTTTTCTTATCAAAATTGTTTTAAATATATATGTTTAATATATATGAATATTAAGTTACTTTTTATCAGAATTATTTTAATTATATATTCAATGTATATATTAAGTTTCTATATTTATTAAAAATAAAGAATTTATAACAATAGTTAACACAGTTATGATTTAATATTGTTTGACAAATAAGAAGTTTGTTATTTTCGAATAATTAAACGGTTTTCATAAATACAAGTGCTTTCTATGTACATGAAAATGTACAGAACAGATAGTTTGACTAATTACAGAGTAATTTTAACAATTTAAATATTTGTATTAATTATACATAAGATACACAGACGCATTAAAACAGAGTAATTTTAATAATTTGAATATTTAAATATTAATAATACAGGATTAAGAATATAGGATACGTACATGCATTAGGAGGAGTACAGTTAAATACAGAGTGATTTAAACTGTTCAAAGTAAATCAAATTTAAATATGGAATAAGAATAAAGATAGGATTCTACGAGCTCGCATAAAAGCTAATGGGAATGATGGACATAGGGATTTCTTTCACACATTCTTCATGTTGTCTTTCATTCATGGAATTTTCGCTTTCAACATCTCTATCGACGGTGCACAATCGTTGTCCTTGCTCATCTCTGGATGAATCTCTGTAGCTAGCACCTAATTTTGCAATATACTACTTAACATCTCGAATAAACATTTTTCGCAGCTTTAATTATGATTTATACAATCATGTATTATTCATTTTATCCAACAATTAATCTTTGATCTTAAAATTTTCATCATTTAATGCATTTCTTTTACAATATAAATATATATTAATATGTATTAACTCTCGCTATACATATTGAGGTCCCAGAAATCTCAGTGCAATTTGCTAAAATCGAAATTTTTTTCATGTTTTCTTTTTCTTTAAATCTATATATTCGAAGCTCCTTAATTCTGTCGACTTTTACATATTATTGACTTAACCCTTAATCAATTCTCCATCGATTAAAAAACAATTAATTAAAATATATCCATTTTTATGGGAGTTATGGTAACAAATGGATGGGATCCTAGGTATCCATGGGATATGTATACCAAAAATAAAAAAAAAGTGTATAATTAGGGTTAAACGTTATTTTCTATCTGCATAATGATATATCTGATATACATATACAATTTGCATATACCTGACATGGTTTCATCATCTACGTCATTTTCGTCATTCGTCAAATCCAAAAGCGTGATGTTGGGCTCATTGTGTTCGCATTCGTCCATAAAAATATCATGTTCATTTAATTCCTATAATGTGATGACAATAGATTCTTAATAAAGTTGATAAAAAATATAAAACTAAAAATATAAAAAAAATAAAAAGACTATGCTCACATCGCTACTGCTGATACTGCTATCAGACGAGATATTTAACGGAGACAAGTAAAACGATGGAGAATGGACATCGTTGTTGGCAGCCTGGCACTCTCCTGGCGACGCATCATTGGTACAACGTTGCGCGCCTTCGCCTTCCGCGACACTTGAGCTATTAACTCGATGTACATTGCTTGTCATCGATGATAATACCGATGTAGACAGCAGGGGATCGCTGGCGCTATTATTGGACAATAAGTTTAGCGGTTGATGACCAAGTACATTGGGTGATGAATAAGGTGACGACGAGGAAACTAAATGAATTCCTGTAGCTTGGCATTCCTCGGGTGACGTATCATTGGCGCGACGTGGCGGTGAAGTATTCTCAGCCTCGATAGCATTCAAATTGGCACGATGCGTCGTCTTCAATGACGTCTTCGATGACAATGTCGTCGTAGAGCTGAGAGTATGCATACTCGAGAGCTCGCTTAGCTCACACATTGGCATCAATTGATCGCTTGGTATCGTCGAGTTGCCATTATTATTGGGAAGTGTACTCAATATTGATCTATTATAATAAAATATGTTTCATTATTATAAAATATTTATTTGTGCTCAGAATCTTGAAAGCTAAAAATGATAAAGCTTTTTATTTAAAATATATGAAGGTTCAATTAATCCAATGCAATTCGTTTAAGTAGATTTTGCAGCATTTATACCTCACTGGTGTTCCATTCATAGTAGAATATGCATCAATTGTTCGTATAGTATTTGAATTGATCTCGCCTGTATCTTGTTGCTGCTGCTGTTGCTGCATAGATATAGGCGATGTATTTACAGTTATTGCGCATATCGTTCCATTAGTTCCACTAGTAGCTCTGGTAACCGCCATGGCATTACGAGAAATTTCTATCGCTAGTCTCTGTGTATAAAAAAATATTTTATAAATACTTATTAATTACATAAAATATTTCTATATTATTCTAATAAAATTTTCTCTGTATTATATGTGATCAATAAATATTTAATTATAAGTATAAATGTATAAAATATCAGAATTAACTCTTTTTTCAATTAAACATTTTATAAAATGAATATATAGATTTATTTCATAATTATATTATTTTAGATTATCTTATAATCATAATATATAAATATATTAAATATGTTATTTTATATTATATATTTTCAGATTTTATTTTAAACCATTTACCTCTTTCAATTCATTAATCTGAGTGATATATTGATTTTGGACAGTTAATAATTGGCTAATGTACCATTGTTGATCTCTACAGCGTTGATAAAATGTCGGTGGTCGTACTTGGAATCTGTCAATTTCATATTAGATAATTATATACAATTTGATATTAAATAAGTAATGTATTGTCTTATTCAATATTATGTTCATAATGCTAATGCTAATAACTGCAGTTTTAATCTACATAAAAGTGATTACTATATGATTGTAATTTTAATCTATATAAGATACAAGATATAAAAAGTTTATTATGTACACAAATATAAATATTCAAAACTTTTTTAGAACATAAAAATTTCGAATAAATTTAGTTTTATAACATTAATTTAAAAATGTTCATAAAAATATTTACCTCAATATGAGAGTATCTAATTCTGTATTTAAGTAACCTTCCGTCGCGAGTAAATCTAATCGAAAGAATCTATTATATCCCCAACATTCACCGATCTCGAAATCAGACGCAAATTCGCGAACAATATTTTTACTCGTGTCACGAGAGCCTTGATGAATCATTTCAACTCTATACTCATACCTACAAAAATATTTAGAATAAAATAGATATTTTTTGTTTTATATTTTTAGATATATGATATATAACTTTCGGTACAAGAAATATACAAATCATTACTTATGAATTTTTACATACTTTGAAGTTTCCGGCAATCCAGCACTGAGTTCTAAAAATACTGACAAATAATTTCCGCGTACAACTCCATTGCCATCTGGATATACTTTCAATCGCCAGCACAGCCCATTCACATGCAATGGCGTAGAATATACAGGATCAGCTTTCAGTTGAAGCTGAGTAAAATTTTGCATGGCAAATGTTGCGCTGTCGTAGCCTGGCACAATTTCACTAGAATAAAATAACTCTTGAAATTTAATATGAAATTATACTGATAAATCTTTAATCATTATAATTATGTAAACAAATTTCATAGACAAATATATATGTACAATAATTACATTAATCCTTACTTTAGAAACCTTACCTGTGAAAGTCGGCAGGTACTGGTGCAGTGACAAAACTCGTCATTGGTTTTTTGCGAACCTGATGTATCTTGCGAGATAGCTCAGCGCTTTTAACGATCAATTCGGAGCGTGTACATGTGTGCAACTGATATTCCACCTCTTGTAATAGAGCCTCTAATTGTTCGGTTTCCAAAGTCAATGAATTCTTCTGACCCATCAGAGTCAACAGTTTAGCTTTCAATTGAGAATCCAGACGAGCTATCATTAATTCTATTGCGTTTCTGATCTCTCTGACTCTTTCATCTTTCGCAGCTCTCACCGATTCAACATTTCTCTCCTAATAAAATATAAACATGATAAAATTACAAAATATAGCAGAACAAATTCATATGCCACATTTTCAATTTTCTTCCATTTTTCAAATTTAAAATTTATAAACATAACATACCACTTCTTGAACAAGGCTGATTAATTCCATGAGTCGTCTATTTAATTGACCTACTTCTGCTTTTATTTGAGAAACATGTTGATCATAAACATCTTCCAAAGGTTTAAACGTATGTCCCGAATGAGTACCTCCCCAAAGAGCACATTGATGACAAATACATTTACGGCAAGTCCAACAATACACAGATAATTTTTCCTGATGTGTTGTGCATCTGTAATAATAATAAATAAAAGTTCAAATATTACAAATACAAGTTATATATTATACAAAAATATATGTTTTGAATAAATAATAAAATAAAAAAATGAATTATTAAAAAATATATTAGTTTTTAAGTTTACAAAAAAAAATAAATGTCTCTAAAATTTTAGAATATTATTTCACACCTGTCTCTGCTAGAATCGTCATGTCGAAAATTAGATATACAAACAGCTTGCAATGTATCAAGTTGCTGGGTTACTTCCTCGACCCAACGACAATTTACTAGTTCGTGTAAGTGCAGGGAAGCTCGACAGTGAGGACATTGAGAGCGTTGCTCAGTGAGCCACCTTCTAATACAGGTATAACAGCACAATTTACTGCAGTGAGGACAGAGATGCGCATCTCTCAGCTTTTCCATACAAATGAAACATCGGAAAACTTCTGCCAATGTCTATAATAAGAAAGTAAAAGGTTATATTTCAATATCACTTTTAATCTTATATTGCAGTACACAATTATAATATTATGATTCTTACATAATTAATCAGTCTAATATGCATATGATAATGTATCTTTTGTATAGTGTACTTTATGTATAATAATAACTATTTATAATTTTAGAATAAAAGAAGTATTAATTTTAATTATATATATAATTTTATTAATTTCATCATAATTAATTAATATACAATATATTTTAGAATCTTCAAATCTTCTATTTAAACATAAATAATGAATGAATTATTAGCATCTTACATTAAGAAATTCCATTATAAAGATACTAATTCAAAATAATAAAATATGTTTGAAGTATGAGGTTCAGTTTTACAGCAAAAAAAATATCATAAATTTCCAAAATAAGAAAAGGCATTATTAGTTTCGTGGCTGTCATTATGTTTTTACGCAATAATAATAGATCAGTTCGTTCTTTTCTGACTGTGCCTTCTCACACTTATTTCATTTGCATTGAAATGAAATAAGGGCACAGTTAGAGAATGAAAACGGATCCAGTCGACCTCAATGCTAACCTCGACACTATGATCATCTGCGATTTTGGAGGAGACCGACGGGTCTCGGCTAGCCATCCTTGGTTTGAAACACGCTGCAAACGAGTAAAGATCGTTATCGTTATCGACGAATATCGACCACTTCACTAAGCGTATCGTCTGTGAGACACATGTCCTAGAACTGAATCACTGCGATGTATTCGATTCGGCGGCGTCGATCATTCGAAGCATCACTCAATCATGGGCTCACGCGATTTTGTCTGATCTCGTCGCGACGGTGCTTGAGCATCCCTCGCAAATAGACGGACGAAGCTGCACGTACCTATACACTGTTTCGTTAATATTCAAAATTTTTAAGGCGAGAACCGTTAACTGTCGTTCCTCGCATACATTCCGTAAACAGTTGTGTGACAGGACAAGCACGGACTGTACAGAGATGGAGCAGGCGTACAGTGGTATCAGTGGTTCACAATTGTTTCAAATCCTGAAAAGTTAACCAAAGATGAGAGTTGTTCAATTTGTACGAAATTTGGTACCACAGGGTTTTTTCGAAATCGTTAATTACAAATCCAAAGTTAAAATTGCAAGAAAGAAAATGGCGAATCCAATATGGCGGATATAAATTTTTAAATGTTTTTAATGTAGTGGAAGGATGGGATTTTATTTGTGCGTTTTTGCCGTACGACAAATGCGTGGAAGATAGAGAGATCCTCGTACGACAAAAACAAATGAAATTCCATCCGAAATCCAGTACCACGGGATTTTTAACTATTAAAAATATCAAAAAATTTATATCCGCCATATTAAATTCGTTATTTTCTTTTTTGCTATTGTGAATTTAATTTTCGCTAATTGTGAATTTAAAATCAAAATAATAAAAAAAAACAAAATGGCGGATCCAATATAAAATTGGTGTCATCGACGCGCGGGGAAAACTAGGGAAATACTATAGTATACGTTACTTATACTATAGCATTTCCCTAATTTTTTGTATGCGATACTTTTCAAGAATACGGACCGAAACTATTGGCCTTGTTTTCACCGAATTCGATTTAAATCGGATCAGAATGTAAAGACCATTCTACATTAGTCATATCGTAGACGTCGCAAATCACAAGCTTGTTGCTTCAGCCAATCCGATGTTTCAATATTAAAGTCGCATAATGCTTACGATGCTTGCGACGCTACGATACGACCAATATATTGGGTCATCTAAAAAGTATCCGCGATTTTTTGTTACTAGATGTGTGTTGATGGTCATATATCTAGTGACAAAGTACCGCAGATACTTTTTAGATGACCCATATATCTTGAAACAAGGTGAAAATTACAAAAGTGAGTGACGAATTTACTAGAATACTGATAATTTAATTGGTCAACATCTAGTAAATTTGCTCACTTTTGTAATTTTCATCTTGATTGAAGATACAGAATCGACCCCAGGGTTCATAGAATTGACTCCGAGGTTTATTTATATTGTACTTTTGGAACGAATAGGCTCCGCCCATATGGTCAGTTATCCCACGTATTTTGGAACGGTATAGAGTTAATTCTGTTACTCAGAGTCGAGTTTTGGAACCCTGAAGGTGATTGAAAACTTGAATGCTGAACGCGACCATTATCGGGTATTATTGAAATAATCGGAGAGATATAGCGAATTCATGATAAGGTGCGCATAAAAGAAAATGGCATTGTTCCGGGCATTGCCTGCCGGAATCGGCGCGACGTCCAAGATTATTTCAAAGAGCGTTCCGGCCGTGTTTTATCACGCAAACGTAATTACCGTCATTTTTCTAACCTTGTCATAATTCCAATCTCAACCTTTAATTGCGTATGTCTCACATGTACATGTTCTTTTATTAATTGTTTGAATATTATTTAATAATCTATCTCATTTATTATGTTAAATAAGCGATGAATGTATTTATATATATATATGAATAGAGTATAATTTTTAATGTTTGATATCATGTTTGTGTAGTCATATTCCGAGCATCTAGTATCCAGCATAAAAAATTTAGAGAATCTTATTTATACAGAAAACGACTGTGTGTATATTAATTTTATAAAAAATTTTCTATTAAAATATTTCATAATTTTATTGTTATAATTTTATATAACAAACTGGTGATGTACAATAATATGATGTAATATGGTGTAATCTTTTTTACTATATAACACAAAGTATATATATAACTATATACTTCATGTCTCATGTTCCAATATATACATTGTCATTGCTGAAGACCTATAATATATGTAACATAAACTATAGATTTTTAGTATACTGGCAGTATACATCAAAATATAGCCATAGATTGTATTTTCGTCTTTTTATTTGTATTCCATTAAGATGGAAACATTCATAAATTATGTATGTCACACTCAGTTACATTTTCAAAGTCAGTGCACATAATGACTTCTATTTACAATAATCAATTTGTTTTATCTAAAATGTCTTATGTTATTATTTTATTATATGAACATTCATATAAAATATAATATTATGCAAGAGGTACAAATTTTATTTATCAATTTTTACAATATTTGTATACTATGGTTTTATTAATAAATCATTAATTGTTGCATATATATAATGTTTATGTGTATTATGATATTCCTAAACTGAAAGTTTTAAATAAAAATGTTTTGATTTTACAATTAAACAGGTAATAGATCACTATGAAAATCCTAGAAATGTTGGTTCCTTGGATAAAAATGATGATCATGTTGGGACAGGTCTTGTAGGAGCACCAGCTTGTGGTGATGTGATGAAACTTCAGATTAAAGTCGATGAAGATGGTAAGATAATTGATGCAAAATTCAAGACTTTTGGTTGTGGTTCCGCTATTGCTTCAAGTTCTTTAGCAACGGAATGGGTTAAAGGAAAAACGGTGAGATTTTTTAATTTATAATTTACTATCATTAATTCTTAATTATGCTAAATTATAATTATTCTTTGAACTTGTAATATATTGGAGTATATTTTATATGGCTATAACTTTAAACATGCAAATCATAGTGTCATCACTTGTATTCCATTATTCATTACAAGTACTGAAAATCTATGGTATATGTACATGAACAATAGATTTTCAATACTCATGAATAACACACCTTTTACAAGCTCCCTTAAATTGTGTCCAAGTATTTACTTCATTTTCGAGTTGTAACTATATACTGTAAAATATATTGCAATATAAGAATTTTAATTTGTTATTAAATTTTTCAGGTGGACGAAGCATTGGCATTAAAAAATACTGACATTGCAAAAGAGCTTTGCCTTCCGCCCGTCAAGCTACACTGTTCGAGTAAGTACACATACTAAAAATTTTGTTTTATTAATTTTAAATTAGAGTAGAGAGAGTTTTCATAGCAATATTTTCTGAGATAAGACAAATATGTATTACAATAGAAAATGTAAAAATCAAATATAATTAAGTATCAGGATTTTGTGATCTTACAAATATCAGTACAATTAGTAATCAGTTTTATCAGTTACAATTTTTTCGCAAATTGCAGTGCTTGCCGAGGATGCAATTAAGGCTGCTCTGTCAGATTACCGCATCAAACAACAGTCAAAGATTGAAGAGACGAAGTAATGAAATTCGAATCCATATAATAGTTGCTTTCCATTTATACAGAAATGAAACTGAATTTGAAGTGAGCTATTTCATACTCAGATTAATGATGTCATTATTTGTTTACTTTGGTTAAAAAGTTATCACATGATAATACTGGTTCATAACTTTACATTTAAAATGAATTTATGAGACTCGCTAAAGCACACGGTCTCTTATGTAGATTATATGCAAAAACTCAGTTAAATCTCACTTGCAAAATGCAAAAGGAACGCGAATTCAATTGAGTTATGATATCACAAGTAAGAATTGTCAGAGAATCAATGTAAATGGAAAGCAACTAATATATATGTTTATATCGAAATATATGTATAACTCGTAAAACTCGTGCTTTATGAATAAGCGCGTATTTTTTAGTCTTTCTCCGTAATGATGAATAGAAAAATATAATATTGTGATAACAGCATTAGCCAACAACGATCTACTTGAAAATATAATATATATGTATATAAAGAATCCTTTTTATCATCTTCATTAACTTAGTTGGACTCCCTTCCAAATCAAACTTGGACCGGTCAAAAATTTAGTGCTATTTTGTTCTTAATTTGTTTTAGAGCGAATTTTGTTGCTCAAATTATTTTAGCAGGAAATCGCATTTAAGGATATATCATACGTACAATCCCTGCAAAGAAAATTAAATTTGAGAATGTATTTAATACTTACACTTCAAATAAACTACATACGTATGAAAATCATATAAAATTACATATTTTATTTAATAACATTTTTATCGTTTATTTTATTTATTATTATTTTTATTGTTAAAAATTAAAATTTTTTTAATAAGTTCTTTAAATATTTAAAATATAACTTATACAAAGTTTTATTGCGATTCACTGATTAGTGAATCTTATCACTTATAAAGATATAGAGCAAAATATTTATTTACTGGGCAACTAGTTCACGCATCACAATGTAACTCTATATATAAATAATCTTGAATACATTATGTACTATAAAAAAATTCAGATTTTTTTGTCATTTATTTTATAATATATTTCCATACATTTTTATTAGAGCACACATTAAAAAAATACTACTATTTATAAAATGATTTACGATCCAAATAGTAAACCGTCACCAAATTTGTCGTATTATTTTAAAATATGATTTAGAATAATCTGTAATTTTATTATCATTTTGAAGTATATTTTTACGTATGAAACATCCTTAAATGAGTTTTTATCCGCATTCAAAAATTTTCAATGTAACAATTCTCGGACGAAAGTTTATTCGGGTCATGAACTTATTAAACAGATTATCTCAACGTCTTAAATCGCATTTATTATACACAGGGTGTTTGATAAGTAACAATAAAATTTGTGCATAGGGCAAACTAAACTGAGTCAGAAAGTCCTCTATCATTTTACAATTTTTATAATAGTTAACAAGAAATCAATTACTAAAAATTGCCGAATATAGGTTTTCAATAATTTTTGACTCAAGTACTATCAATTTTACACAAAAACAGCAAGTGATAAAAATTTATTTTTTTTATTAAAGTTTTGAGAATTTTTTAAGAATTTTTTAGTACCGTATTTTCTATTGGTAAAAATAGTTGCCAATATAATACAGGATGTCCCGAAAGTTTTTGCCAATCGCTTTTGTGTAGATAGAGCGGACTAAACTGAGTCGAAAAGTCCTCTACCAATTCCTTTGGCAATTTTTAGTAATTAATATCTTATTTTAAGAACTATTGCGTTAATTATTACGAAAATTGCAAAATAGTAGAGAACTTTTCGATTCAGTTTAGTCCACTCTATATACACAAAAGCGATTGGCAAAAACTTTCGGAACATCCTGTGTATATATATATATATATATGTATATATATATATAAATACAGTACTATGAAATTGATAAAAAATTATAAAAAATTATTAAAAACTTTCTTAAAACTCAACAAAAACAATTTTTGTCTTGCTGTTTTTCTATAAAGTCGATAGTATTTGAATAAAAAATTATTGGAAATTAATATTCGGGGTTTTTCACTCTATCCCTATGCGAGAATTTTATCGTTACTTATCAAACATCCTGTATATAAAGATGAAAAGTTGACTTCGTCAATGACTTGAATAATGAAGAAGATTGAAAAACAATGAATACAGTTAAATTAAACGTGATATAAACAGTGACGCAATAATAAATAATATGCATTGATATTAGTCATTATCAATGGAAAGCGCTCCACAATTAACGTGTGAAGACCATATGACTTAACTTGTAAAACTCGTGCTTTGTGAACACGCACGTATTTTTTAGTCTATCTCCATAATGATGAGCGGAAAAATATAATATTATGATAACAGCATTAGCCAATAGCAATCCACTTGAAAATAATCTTAATTCAATGACAATATTAATGAAATAAATAACATTTTATTAAAACAGGATCATATAGTATATTTGTTTCATTAATACTGTCGTTGAATTAATAACATTATTTTTAATTAGAGGTCTATCGGTTAATCTTTTGAGAACTGGAGTTTTCTAATAGGATTATTAGTGATCAGGGAAATCAGAGAAAAGTTAGTGAAATTAAAAAGTGGGGAAAACGGGAAAACCGAGAAAAGTCAGAGAAATTATTATCAAAGAATTCATTAAAATTAGATTAAATTACTGTAAAATTCTAAGTTTAAACTTTACTTCTTCAAAAATTATGAAATAGAATTTTATTAATTTTTCAAAGAGAATTAATTTTGCAATGCAAATATTTTTTTTTTATTTTTAATTTTGCAATGAGCAATTTGCAGAAATTCATTAGTAGTCGTATGTTCCACTTTTTGGTAAAAAATTTTTCATGCATAAATATGTATAAACATACATAAATATTCATAAACATATGCATAGTCATATATGAAATATGTCCATACATGTTCATCTTTCTTTTGTACATCTTTCTTTTGTAAAATTACTTTTTAGTGTAATAGAAATATTAATAGTAATGTGAAAATATTAAAAATAATTAAAAGGTTAATTTTCGCACTATTTGTTTTAAAAAAAATAAAATGAAGAAATCTAAAAAACTTTCTTATGTATAATTTATACATATTCATGTATAAAAAATATACATATTCATGTGAAAAATTTTTTACCTAGTTAATGTTTGCAACACACTCACTACAAGTATTGTGTTATTATTTATATTTACAACTTGTTCTTTGGTAAGTAAAGGTAAATAATTCTTTGAATATAAATATTTTTTACTTATAAAATAAAATATTTTAATATTCTTTTTTTCTTTTATTCATAGAATCTTTCAGGTTTTAGTTAGAAATTTTTTCAAAAGGTGACCGGGAAATCTTTTTTTTTGCATTAACAACCCTGTTTCTAACAATATTATGAAAGATCTTTCTAAGAGTTTTCAGGGTCACTGAATTTGATTAATCAGGTTCTAGAAGTCTAAAATCTAAATTTAAAAAATCTGATTATTGTGAAACTTGATTTTAGAAGATTCTTGATATCTCTGAATTTGAAGGTAGTATTTAAATATTAAATTTCAAAACTGTAATGATTTGGAAAGATAGTTCTGCGAAATTTTATTAGCTCAAAATTATATACAGAATATACTTGTTGCGAATTTTCTATTTGATGTAAAAGCTTAAAGTTCTTCCTAAAAATTCGTTTTTAAAAAATATTTCTACGATTTTTTATTATCAAGTTACACACGGATTAAATAAAAGAGCATTCTGATTTTTATTGCTCATAACTCCGTTAAAAATTATCGTACTGTAATTAATAAAACATATTCTTAAAGCTGAAACGTTGCTCTATCAAGTGTGATGTAATTGCCAATTTAAAAAAAAAATAGAATATATGTACATTAGAAGTAAAAATATAATATTGTCCTTTTTTTCCATTGCGTAATTGTTATATATAAGGATAGTAATATTCATAATAACATTTTTAACTCAAATTTCTGTATATTTTACATTTAAAAAATTAGTATGATACTATTCGATAGAGTAACGTTTCAGTCTTAAGAATCTGTTTTTTTAATTGCAGTACGATGATTTTTAATGGAATTATGAGCAATCAAAATCAGAATGCTTCTTTTTATTTAACTCGCGAATAATTCAAGAACAAAAAATCATAGAAATATTTTTAAAAAATGATTTTATAAAGAAAATTTAAAAACTTTTACGATATAGATAGTAAAAAATTTTCGCAATTTTTTTGGCACATAACAGATCTCTAAAGTGAAAAAAATTTTCCTTTTTTTCAGCTCATAGTTTTCTATATATAAAAATTATAAAACTTACATAAATTTAGTAACTCACAAAAAATATAGTAATCATTTGAAAGTAGAGGTTTCAAGCTTTAAAATCCTTTTTTTAAATTTAAATTTTGATCATTTTTAACGAAGATATTGTATATATAGATAATTTTCTAAGAGCTAACAAAATATCGCAGAACTTTTCCTCCAATCCAATAGTAAGGTTAATAAACTTCATAAAGGAAGATCTGATATGAGATGGCTTATGATCAGAATTTAAAAATAAGTTTGAAATTAGTAGTAACTGTTTACGAAGCACTGATGAGCTTTAAATGAAGCGAAACTGAAAATTTGATGTTACTTTGGAATTAAAAACTCTCTAAAACCAAGTTTATATGATGAAATTAATTTTTTCAAAATTCTGTTTGCCATATTTAATTTTTAATTCTATTCATTATTTTGGATTTTATTTTTGGATTTTTTTACTTTTTCAGATTCGAATAAAGCATTATAAAATTATCCCATAATGCGATGGTCTGAAATAAGGTTATCAATCCATAAAGAGTAGTTACAGCTGAGTAATTCATGCATAATATTTTTCTATTGTCTATTCTTTCTTTTGTCTTATTTCGTTTGATTTCAAGTTAAATTTTCGTTTTAAGTCTGTCATTTCTCGTGTTATTTTATTTTTATCTTCTGTTTGTTTCTTTGAAATTTACTTATGTTCTTTTATACAAAAACATAAATAGTCACTCTTGTGCATTTTTGCAATTTTCAATATATTTTTTAAAGCAAATCATAATTTTGAAATTAAAAATATCAAGTAAAAATCATTTGAATATTCCACGACGACCATACAGAGAGAGAGAGAGAGAGAGAGAGAGAGACAGACAGACAGAGAGATTAATTTAATAAATCTAAAACGATACTTTAATACTGTTTATTCAAAAAAAATCGATTCTTCAATTTCTAAAAAAATTACTTATTGTTAATATATTATATATTATATATATTTTTAATATATATATAATAGCTAGAAAAATTAATAACTAAGGAAAAAAATCAGTTATTTCTTTTCTTGCATAACGTTATATTTGCATTTCAGACTTACATTTATGCAGAAAATGAGCTCGTATTTTTTTCAAATCGGCAATTTTTTTACGTGAATTTAATCGAGGTTATTTGTTCGACAAATTATGCTGATAACCAAAAGCATTGCTGATTCGAATCAGCACAACGAATCATTGCCGTCAATCTAATCACAAATATGTACTTAATAATTCCTTAAAGCGATATAACGAGACATTGATTTCGTAATAGATAATCTGTTTCGATAACGGTCTTCTGGATGCGGACAAACATGCATTTATTACAGATCATTTCTAGGAACAACGCAATTAGAGCGAACATTGTAAAAACATTTGCAAAAGAACACTTGCGAGGAATTTCATGGACAATCTTGATTAATTAATTCTAATTCGCAATTCTTCATCCCTTCCTGTATATAGTTAGTTACAATAAATGGAGTGTCGCAAGAAACAATCTATATATACTTTTTCTGGATTGCGCCAATGCTATATGTTTTAATGAAAAGAATAATAATAATTTTTACTTTATTTTAGGTATTATAAATTAATTAAATTTAACTTTTTTCTTATTTGTGTTATTCACATATCGATTGAGTCTAACTTAAATTTATTATTAGGTGTTGGAATTAATTCGTAGCGTTTTTTAATGAAAGAATGTTATTTATTTCACATGAGCATTAAAAAATACATTAATGAAAGTACTTCCCATCACTTGTAAAACGCTACGAATTAATTCCAACACCTAATATAATAATAATTCCTAAAAGTATTAACTTAATATTTATTTTTATAGAAAAAAAACGAGATATAGAAAAAAAATGAAAGACAAAATTGAATGATTTTAACTTTGTGTATCATTATTACATATTTATACGTGCAAAATGTAATTACATCTTTCTTTTAAACAGAATTTTCTTAAAATATTATTCAATTCAGTCTCTCATTTTCTATAAAAAAGTACTATAATGTTTTTTAGAAAAAATTATTACTTTAAAAGAGATCTTAATCGTATATAAAACATATCTGTATGATATACATAAAATATACGACTCAATTTTCTGTAATTATAATATAGTATTATTTTTTACTCTCTTCCATTAATTTAGAGTAAAATTTATTTAATCACACTTTTTTTGCTTTTATTTATTATTACTGAGTTATTTAATGTCACAAATTTGACTTTTTTTTAAGAAGAATATATTAAATAAAAAACAAAATTAATTTTAGTATTCTATGTTGTTTCTTTTAAACTGTTTAAAAATTAAATTTGCTTATTTTGCTATTAAATTTGCTATGTTAAAACTAACATATATTTTTTATTATTTTCCTAGTGTGTATTTCTAATTAGAAAAACAATACGCACGTCGAAAGCACATCATAGGCGCAAGGATCACTAACTCTGCATTCTTTGTCTTGTAATTGTCATCACAACACCAATTGATGCTTAATAAGAACGAATTTATGTTGTAACTGCATGCACATGTTGTTTGTACGTTTCCATTTGGTTTATGGCTAATTAGCTAAGAGCTAAGTCATGGCGTCACGAGATTATTTTACTCCGCAATATGACCTCGGCATTATGGTAGTATTGTTAGATCTTTGAAAGATTTTATGGCGAATGGCAGAATTTTTCATAAAAATTTATACGAGAAATCTACGTATTACGGGGATGAAACACGAGACATTTCCACGTGTACGAACGTTATGCATGATATACTATATTTATTATCTTTCTAAAGAATTACACATGTGACATGTAAAACAAATTGAATCTTGAATTACCTTAATCTTTCTCTTATATTGATATCTTAATTTTTTATTTATCGATTACACAGGATGGCGCATAAAATGTCACACCATTTAATTATCTCATTTAACTACATGTGAAATATCAGTTTTTTAATTGTGTGTGTGTGTGTGTGTGTGTGTGTGTGTGTGTGTGTTGTGTGTTGTGTGTAATCAAATACTACACTTCGTGGAAATTCTGTTAGATCCAGTTCCACCGTAAAGGTAAGATTATTTCAGTTTAATTTATTCTTCACCAATTTTGGAATTGGAAAAAGGTCCGTATTCAGAACGCGCTTACGATGTTAGTAACATGCTATAATTTATGTTACACATACTATAGACTTTTAGAGATAAAAGCGCGCTTTTATTGATAAAAGTGTGTTCTGAATATTGGCCGAAGAGTAAGTTATGAGATTAAAGTTAATCTTATATTTATGGAACCGCGGGGTTTTAGATATGGTATAGATTATAAATCGAAATTGGGCAGAGTTAAAGACGTATACATCAGTTTGTGACATCGGACAATTGATTTAAAATGTTGAATAAAAGTCGTATTGTTTTTATGGAAACAAAAAATGCGGCAAAGACTCAAAGATTCATAATCAATTCATAATCATATGCTATTATGCTATTCATTATCTGAAAATTTGTGTCGAAAAGTGATCAAAAAACATAACATAACATAAGATCGCATCTCTAAGAGATTGTAAGCAGCCATATTGAATGTTATTCATTAGAGACAATTTTCCAAGTTTTAGTAATTAATTCTATATCAGTTTTGTAATTTTATTAAAAATAAATGTATTATATATAAAGCAAATGGTATGATGTTTCGCCTAATGTGATACATGTCACACCTACCATTGAATAGAATTTCTAATAAAATACAAAATTTACTTACACAATTAAAAAAAATTAATATTCTGAAATATAGTTTTAATGAGATAATATGACATTTCATGCATCACCTTCTATATACGATAAGTCTCATATAATTATTATACAATATCGAAATGTGAATTTATTTTCGATCATTATCTTTCAGATAATTTTATCACATTACGTAAATCTAGTGTGAATAACATGCAATGTGAATTATTTTGGCATTTTTCGTCATACAAGTATATTTGTATAATTGATAATACATTATAAGTATTTAATACTCTCAAAGTTCTTTCTTATAATTAAAATATCCTACTTTAAATCTTAAAATACATTAACGTTTATCTAAATTTAATTTGAAATGTGATATTTCGTTTATCAACAACTATACAAAATTATATAAAATTAAAACAATCGCGAACAAACATATTTCTTTACAACATTCAATTAATTTATTCTAAAATCATTTAGGCAGAAATATCTGTATCTTTGAATATTTCTTACAATTTACAATTATTGATTTATTGACACATCGTTAAATCTTACTAATTCATATACATATATAGCAACTTGCGGTTTCGCGTAAAGGAACCACGGTAGTGTCGTTGCGCTTGGCTTAGCACTGAGCACTACCATGTCTCTATATATATATATATATATATATGTACATATATCGCAATCATTGTATAAATATTATACAATTTGGTAAACCAGATACTTCTAATCAAACAACAGAAAGCACTTTAGTTATGGAATAATACAACATTTTGGAATAATACAGATAAGAATTCGGCGGTTACTCACATTTGTATCATAGAGATGATCACTTATTATCTATTTCTTTTTATAAAGATGCGTGAGCAGCGTTTATATATTATATATTGATGACAATACGTATAATGATTATATATCTATATTTTTACGTATTAGTACAAACTGTACATATTATGTATAGTATATTGATAGATTAGATGTTATACGTTACGGTAACAGAGTATTTTTATATCGCAATGCGAAGAACTTAAGATGTGATTGCTTCATATCAATTGATTTATCACGAACTTTCAAGTGTTTTGCAGTTTTATGAAAGTTTGATTGTATTATAAGAAAATATAAATAAAATATAGTATGGGATATTTCATAACATGTAACTTCAAAAATAAATTCAGAATGTAAACTTTCTATGTTATAAAATAACATAAAAAGTTTATACAAATATTTGTACATATCCTATTTTGTTTTATACATGTTTTTGTGTATCATTTGCTTGCATTACAAGCTGAGCTAGCATAATATTTTTACACATTAATTTTGTTATTAATTAATAGTAAATATATCTTAATTTAAATTAATAGCAGGGTTGGCAAGTAACGCATGACTTGTAATGTTACTGTTACAAGTTACTTTTTTCAATAACGAATGGGTAACGCCGTTAAATTTTTCTGACTAATGTTCATGATAACGCAGTTACATTTTTTAATGGTAACGATTTTATTAATTACTTTTATCGTTACTTTATTTCTAGTCACGTAAAAGTTTTAATTCTAACTAGATCGTATACATATGTGTGTGTGTGTGTGTGTGTGTGTGTGTGTGTATATTGAATGCAAAAAATATTCCTACAGAGAAAATATTTTTTAAAAAAACTCTATTTTTAAAAAATAAATATTATCCAGCGAGAAATGAGCCATCAAATTGATGTCGAATCAATATAAATATGATGATTTCAACATCAATTTGACGTCAATTCAACGTTTAAAATTGACGATCATTTCTTATTGAATAATTAACAATTTATTCATAAAGAATAAAATAGACTATGTTTCTTAAAATTATATATACCAAAAAAGATGTGTATTATACAAAGATGTGTAATTATACAAAATGTATCATCTGAAAAATAAGCAAAACTTAAAAATTGTTTAAATGCTCAAAAAGTATTTGTATAAACGAGAAATTTAGCTTCTAAAATCAGACATATATGCTCGATATATATATATATATATATATATGTATATGTATATGTATGTATATATAAACACACAGGGTATTAAAAATAGTTGGCTAAACTTTAAGAGCATATTCCACTCACTGTAAAATGAAAAAAGTCATATAAACATGGGTTTGGAAACACTTCCTTTTCAAATTATAAATTTTTTTTATTTTATACTTATACCTATATTTTATTTTATATCTATATTTTCATTACAGAAATTACTAAAAATGATTTCCTTTCGCATCAATGCATGTTTCGTATCGAAGTCGCATGGATTGTTGAAGATGTTCAAAAATTCTCGAAATATTTCATATTTTTTCACACGCAGCGATAACATGATTTCGGAGTACTTCCACAGGAGTATCATACACGAGGATTAGATGTCCCCACTTCAAATGTCTTCTAATATTAGAGGGAATTGCGTTTCCAAAAATTGTCTGTAGTTATTACCATTAAGTGTAGGTGGGAGAAAGATCGATTCAAGAAAGAAATCTCCAATAATACCAGCCATACATTGCACGAAAACTTATGCTGATGCTGAGATTCAATAATACCATGTGGATTTTCGTAGATGATTATTATGATAATTTGTTATAGCATCCCGCGAAAAATTTGCTCCTGAAAAGTATCGTCACTTCAAAATTTGGAAAAATATATTGTTGCAAATATCACTGAGCAAAAATTACTCGTGATGGCTCATCCGCTGGTAAGAGAGCTTGTATTCGTTGTATGTGATAAGGATGCAAAAGAGCTTCGTTTAATATCCTCCACATAATTGAGAAAGAAATGTTTTACATTTTTAATGCGATTTGTCTCTAAGTCTTGGATTTTCTGTGACTCGTTTAACTTGCTGTTCGATTGCAGGTGCTCGAATGGTTCTGCTTTGTCCTCGATTAACTGTATGGGTAAGAAAGATCCTAAGTCGACGATGGACCGAACTGAAGGTATTTTTAGCAGGGCATCTTTGAAGGAAGATTTGTTGATAGAGATGTTAAGTTTCTCTGCAGTCCCCATTAGCTCGCCTATACATGAATATTTGCCAATTCGATGTTAGAATAAGTTATCATTTTGATGAATACTGTCTTCACTCTTACATGCTTAAATAAAGACTAATTTAATATCAAGAAAAAAAATAATGAAAAAGTAACGACTCAAACAACAAAGTAACTCATTACATTTTGACGATAAAAGTAAATGAATTATTTTTGCAAATAAAAAACGAGTAATGATAACGAATTATTTCTTAGAGGAAAAAACGAGTTATTTTTATAAAGTAACGCCAATTCTCTTTATTAATAGTACACATCTAAATAGAATTATATAGCTGGGCTAATTTTCAGTTTGTAATCGAAAAGTGAAACATGAAAACGTTTATAACTCAAACAATATCACAAATAGAATAAATATCTGTATGAATTTTTGTATTGATTTTTGTATTGATCATGAATTTACTTCTAAAGTTATGAAACTGTATATCCAAACATTCTATCGCTCAGAAAACATTTCATTTAATTTTAATGATCCATCATGATATGCTGGTATCCTCTTTGCTGATATATTACGTCTTGTGTAATCAAGACTATTAAATTTTTACAGCTTCTAATTTTCTTTCTTTGGAGATATTTTTATGAGAAATGTATAATCCATCACAAATTACTCCGCTTAAAATATAACGTTGAAATAGAATTAGCTCTCAGAAATATCTTGTTCATTATGTTATATATTCCTTATCTTTTACGTTCCTTCAGAAATCGAGTTACATTATTCAAGAACATCAATTTCAATATTTCCGTTATTATATATAAATAAGATAATACAAGTCCTATAAACAGAATCAAGTCTTCCAATTTTTTAATGTAACAGAGTTGAGAATCTTCAGATTTTTTAATATAAGAATATATATCTGTCATAGTGTCGACATTCAACTTTCAAAAAGTAATAATTCAATAACAATGTATAAATAAATCAAACGAAATAAAATATAAAGCTAATGAGAGCCAACGCAGACATTACTGCGTAAATATTTTAGTAGAATATTACATAAATAACGAAAACATTTCGACTTCTAGTTTTTATAGGTCTTCCTCGGTGTAATTAAGATAAATAAAAAAAAACAAACGTAAAACATGAGTTGTTATTGCCGAGGTATATTATAAATGTATATGTGTATGTGTGTGTGTGTGTGTGTGTGTGTGTGTGTGTGTGTGTGTGTGTGTGTGTGTGTGTGTATGTGTATGTGTATGGAAAAAACATAAAAGAAGGTAACGATCACAGGTATTTCAAAAAACACAAGAGGACAATTTTGTATTTGTACCAATTTACAATGAAGAGGATCCAAACTGTATAATTGAAAAAAAAACATTATCTACGTGATATTTTGCTAATAAATATTTAAATTTTTTATGCATCAATGACGTTGGCTCTTTAGCTTCCTTTAATTCAATATCTCCAGAAATATTCAAGCATATCTATTAATTAAAAAATGAAATATCTTGTGTACGCTTATCATACACATTTCTATTATTAGGTGTTGGAATTAATTCGTAGCGTTTTTAATGAAAGAATGTTATTTATTTCACATGAGCATTAAAAAATACATTAATGAAAGTACTTCCCATCACTTGTAAAACGCTACGAATTAATTCCAACACCTAATATTTTAAATAAAAACAATAAAATATATACTTTCTTGCTTGAAAATAAAGTCTATATAATTTTAACAACATGAACTTTTTTAGATAACTTTATTATTAGATAAAAATGATATCTCGCTAACATCCCATGTATCATTCGTTTCCTAACTATTCGTGAAGTGGAACAGCCGATGGCATGTGCACGATTTGAATGATAAATACTAAATTCATGAGTGGTAACTATGACTAACGCTATGGCACGCGAAATCCTACGCCTCTCGCCTTGCGCTTCCACGACAAATTTTCCATTCTCTGGTATTCAATGCGTTCGCTCTCTCCTATCGCTCTCCTCTTCGCACTTTTAAAACTCCACAAGGTCGAGTGGCGACGTGGACGGAGACGAAATCAAGTCAAGCGCATATTGTGCGATCCGAAAGCGAAGATTACAAGAAATAGTTTTTGGCATTCGACTCACAGTTCATCTGATCACACAAAACACGCAGAAGAAATATGTGCACAGCTTTCTTTTCGTTCACTTATTTTTCATAAAGCTGTCTTAAAAGTTCAATTAAAAATAAATGATCCTTATCAATTCTTCATTTCTTTTTTATGCTTAGGACGCGATAAGGATTGACTTAATTGCACTTAACGTTAGCTAATATCTACTTGAAAAGTCCGTAACATAAAACTACGCATGGAAATTTACCGTAGCTCGTTTCTTTGTATTCCATACGTGATTTCTTAGAAAGATAGTTTCTTGAAAGTCATATAGTCTTATATATATGTAATATATAATATAGTTTAAGCTAAAAGTTTGAAAATACTTTTTAAAAATTGACATTTTTAAGGTTATTTATTCAAGTGTTTGTAATAATATGTTTTTTAAAATAATAATTCTTTAGTCAATAATTATTGTTCAATTTGAAGAATTATTGTTCTGGTAACACATTATTAAGGATATTTGAATAAGAAATCACAAAAATATTGATTTTTGAAAATTAAGAAATAACTTCTTTATAACTACACTTTACATCTATCCTGTTTGAATATTATAAGATTTTTGCATAATATGATTTTTTTTGACAAAAATTATCAATAAGAGGCAATTTTTAATCAATTATTAATCATAACTGACTCTGTTTTTATTTAAAAATTTATGAAATGTGTGTGTACACACACACACACACACACCACACACACACATAATAACATCAATTTTTACATGACGCTATTTTTATATTGCAATAAAAAAGATAATTATTTGAAAGATAATTTTTATGTGGAAAAAACAGCATCTTTTGTAAGATTATTTTAATTTTTTTTTTTTACAGTTTTGCACGTTTTTTACGTCCTGTTTTGATACTGGTATATAAAAAATTGACATACAATTATATACAATTATTTTATATACAATTATATATAATTATATACATAATATGTTTATATATTGTATATATACATACATTGTTTCCCAAGTATATATGTATCTAATAGTCTCTCAATTATATTATCCTCTTTTTTTATATTGAAATAGTAGATTTATATGCAGGATTGAAAATGTTACATCAATAAAAGTACCGTTTTATTTTTTGTAAATCGTAACTCATTACTGTTACTCTATTACTCGTTACTTGTTTTAAATATTAATATCGTTATTAATAAGAATAAATTTTCAGTATTTACTGCCAATACTGAGAATTTATAGTTTACGTTGGTGTATATGTGTGTGTGTGTGTGTGTGTTTTAAGTACACACACATATACAGGTTGTAATATTGACAGATGATCGGAATGCAATCTTTAAACGCCCACTTTACACGATCTATAATTTATGATAGAATTCGAAATAAAATTATATTTGTAATTGTGTATATTAAATTATAAATACAACTATATGTATATTATATTTACATATATATGATGATGATTTTATTAATTGTACACATATATTTGTTTGTCATCCGATCGGACACGATTCTATTCATAGCGTTCATAGATTTTCAATTTCATTCAATTTCACCAGGTATAATTGACCAATCATGAGTATTTATAATAACATATGCATATTTGATGCGTCTTTTATATTTAGAAAAAAAAATGTTATAGTTTTAAATGTATAATTCTGATTATTCATATGTTTTCTTTCATTACACGATATATAAAATTATAAATACGATTCTATCTCGAATTCTATCGCGAATTATACAATATCGTCTAAAGTGGGCTTAAGATATGAAGTACAAAACATTTTTTGATATTTAAATTTCTATTATAAAATATTTCTCAATTTTATATTAGGTGTTGGAATTAATTCGTAGCGTTTTACAAGTGATGGGAAGTACTTTCATTAATGTATTTTTTAATGCTCATGTGAAATAAATAACATTCTTTCATTAAAAACGCTACGAATTAATTCCAACACCTAATATATATATACATATATATAATGTAATCCATTAAATAATTATGAGGATAATAAGAAATATTAAAGTAATGATACAAGTAAGATTGAATTTGTTATTGTTACTATAAAAATGTCACAGACAAAAAAATGTCACAGACAAAAAAAATAATAATCGTTATCGAAAAAAGTAAAAGTGAAAATAGTGACGGCGTAATATGAACATATTATTTCTCAACGCTCGACTGTATACAATCTCAGTGTTAAATATTTACATTTTATGAATCTCATACGAGAACATTAATGAAGCTTGCTTTCTCCATCAGCTCACAAGCTATAAAATAGCTTGTTTCCTTTACCTCTTCTTTTTTTTAGTTTCCTTATTTCAAAATATTTTCTACATACATATATTATCTTCCGCTATATGCGGTAACATTTATCAGCAAACTGTAATTATCGATAATTTTTTTACCTGTGATAAGATAGAATAAAGTAACATAATTTCAAGTAATTTCACAGTATCGATATTCACTGAATTCGCCACGAAGTCACGATGATTGATACATTTTACGATCTACGTCGGTCTCTCTTGATTGTTGAACAAGAACATTTCTATAGCCCCGACTACGTCAACGTTACCGCATTGAAGGAATTTAAATTGCACCCTTATTGCAGGTATTACAGAAATAAGAAAAAGACAAAAAACAACTATATTCAGGATAAAGAAAGAGAAAGAAAAACTGACTGGATCCGCGGCATTCTGCTGGAGGGACGGAGTAGGAATATACAGCTTCGTCAATAAGAGAAGGAGAAGCTGTAACTCCCTTGCGACGAATGTGTGTACAAAAGATAAGGTTATCGCTGGAGCGAGCGAACGAGCGAGAGAGAGAGAGAGAGAGAGAGAGAGGGGGGGGGGGAGAGTGGGGGG
>NW_011627371.1:64071-96021 GCF_000204515.1 Acromyrmex echinatior | reverse complement strand
GTGACACACAGCTGATCAGTCGGCTCGTGACGCACAGTGACGTATGTATCAGTACGCGTGTCACGAGTGCGTGGTTGAAGCCGCGCGTAACACGCACGAAGCATAGGATGACTGCGACAGTCTGAGGGCGAGGTTTATGTGCGTGCACTGGTGTCGCTCCGCGTTCTCTATGCGCCTAGACGACGACGACGACGACGACAACGAGGACGAGGACGAGGAGGAGGAAGACGTCGACGAGGAGGTAATCGGCGAAGACGGGTGGAGGCATCGACGAAGGCGGCGAGGTTGTCCGGCGAGGGCGGAGGAAGAACAGCGCGGTTGGGTCGATCGACGGTCGGCTGACGGGGTCTATGACTGGAACGGCGGTGGCGGATGATCGTGAAAACGGTAGGCGGTGGAGGCGCACGAGGACGGACGACGACGCCGTTGGCACGCACGGGTTCATGACACGGTCCCGTGAAGAAGATTCGCAGAGCGACGCGCAGTGCCGTTTTCGCGCGGAGCATTGACGCGCGCCTCTCCGATGTCATCGCGGCATCTATCTATCCGTCTACCTACACCGCTGTGAATATCATTAACAGCGCACCACACACCACACACATACATACACACATACATACACACACACACACACACACACACACGCACGCGCGCGTGATAAAAACCGCGTTGTGAAGAAGGGGCAGATAGATATCTGAAGGAGAGAAGCAGGAAGGAAGAAAAGAGGAAAGCGGCTGTTGCCCTTATCTTCTCTGTCTCTCTCTCTTTCTCCCTCTTTGTTTCGTCATCTCTAATTTTCTCTCCCCGCTGTCTCTTTCGTTTTACGTTTATCAGTGCCGTTTCGCGCCACTGTGTTTAGTCTCTCACGCATACACACGTACGTACGCACGCAATATATTTATTCCCCATAGTCGGCAATTGGTGGGCCCCCAGCGTTTTATCTCTCCCATCCATTTTACTTCCGTATCACGTACGTGTGTGTACAATACGGCAGCCGCGTGTGTCAATTTAGTGTACTTATATATTTTGCATGATACGCGCGCGCGCGAGAACCGCGGTTAAAGGTCGATGACGATGCAACGGGTTCAAGATCAGGACAATGGAATCAACATCAAGTTCGGCCCGAGCAAACCCCGGAAGGGCGACTACAGGCTAGTGTCGCAGAGCTCCAACAAAGATCACAATGGGACCAATAAATCAGGTGAGACAGCGTTGTCGATAATGAACATGTCCGGAAGAAAGCGCCTCATTTCGCTTTGCCCGTTTTCGTTCAAATCGATATTTTTTGGAAAATCTAGAAAATCTGAAAATATAAGGAATGTTCCAAACATTTAGTCAAGCTGCAAATCGATATTTTTACGCGAATCATCTTTGTTGTAGAGTTTTCTGCGTAAAACACGAGAAATAGGGAAGCGTTATTTAAAATTCATATGAAAAGTCTGTTGATATTTCTGTAACATATGTAAATATGTACTGAAACTCGCAGAAGGAGAAAATTTGCCGTGTTGTTGATGTTTGCAATTATATGATGAATTATGGGAATCACGAGGAAGCCTCAGGGACAGTCGTTAGAACAATTCTTTTCCCCCTTTTATCTTTTGGATACGTAATGATTTTTGCTAACGCCAACTGGTGTCACTGATAACCTCAGCACAGTTCAGAGGCATGTTATGTTATTCCATTTGAACATTGCGCGTTTTTTATAATTCTTCTAACAAGTAAAGTTTATATACTCGATTAGATATTGTCTTTTCTGTTTTTTAGATATTGCATTTTATTTTATGAATTATACGTATCTGATGTAACATCTTATATTATTTCCAATATCATTTTATTTTTAAAATTCTAATTGTGTAATTATAATTATATTATTTTATTGTAATTAAATCATAAAGCAACTAATAAACTTTAATGTATTAAAAACAGATCGCATTTTTAAGTTAGCAAAAAAATTATATACAATAGTATATATTATACACAGACATACATACATATATACATATAATATATATAATATGTATATATATATATATATATATATATACATATCATAATATATATACATATAAAATTGTAGGTCAAAATATAAATTGTTAAATCTAAAACGCCTACGTATCAGAAATGACACAATTCATAGTGCTTGACACGGTTCACATTTTTATTTTCTCGCTTATCACGATATGACTGCACCAAATTATCTCGCTGTTATATTATCATTACTTTTTGACTTTTATAGCGTCTGCACTTATCTTTTACATTAATAAGAATAGTTTTAATACTTGCTCGTATTCTTTTTTCCCATTTTTATGCTACTACATCTTTGGGATCGTATAACATTGGGATCGACTGATATAGATAGATCTTTTATAAATAGAAAGATTGGATAAAAAATTGGCCTAAGAGCCAAGAGATAAAATGAGAGTCAGTAAAACGGATGTAATCACAACGTTATGTCATACTTACCAGCATTGATATCGTAAAATCTTTTATAGTTTGTTAATATAACGATAATGTTCAGTCTGTGATATGAATATATGTAACACTATGATTTATATGTTTGAAAGCATTGTAATTCTTTCCGTAATATATCATTCCTTTCGGGTATTAAAACGTGTAAATAAATTTACTTAGAGAAAATTTGTGCAAGACCAAATTTGCTGTAGATAGTAAATGAATTCTAAAAATTGGAAATTTTTTTTGTTTCTTCTATTTTCTCGATGTGTCGACATTTCAAATATCTGATTTAATAATAAAAGAATTAGGTATTTTTTAAGAAATCATATTTTATTTTTGTGTACTAAATATGTAAGTTTTAAATAAAGCAAATTTATTTCGGCGTTTTTTTCCCTTGTCAATAAATCTTTTAATAATGATATTATAATAGTATAAAAAAAAATTAAAAGAAATTCTTTTGTGCGCAAGAACGCAATTAGCTACAATATTAAATAATATTAATTTTAAAAATTTAGAATTTCTTTCCGTTGTGTTTTATTTTTCTCTTGATTTTTCCGATGTACCGACATTTTAAATATCTGATAGATGAAAAAAAAATTTTTTAGATATTATATTTGATTATTGTATTAGGTATTGGAATTAATTCGTAGCGTTTTTAATAAAAGAATGTTATTTATTTCACATGAGCATTAAAAAATACATTAATGAAAGTACTTCCCATCACTTGTAAAACGCTACGAATTAATTCCAACACCTAATATATATTAATTTTAAACAAATGAAATAATTTATATCGATATTTCCTTCCATAAAAGAATCTTTTGATTTAAGTTTTAAAAAATTAAGATAAATTTTTGTTGTGAGAAAGAGAAGGAAATCATGTTAAAAATTACAAAGATTTAAAAGAAATTCGTTTACGTAAATTGAATTCCTGTCGTCGTGCGACCCTTTTTAATTCATCTATTGTTCGTGCATAAAAATCAAATGAGATTGCACTTCGCAACGGAAATGACTTCCGCGTGTGAGATGGCTAGTATTACAATGTTGCATACCAATGAATGTTGCTCTTTGTCGGCGACAGGAGAAATTACAACTTGCCTTTATGTAGATTCACACCGTACAATACGTACAATCATATATGGAGATTGCCTATTTTAGTTACTTTCCATTTACACCGATTCTCAAGCAATTCTCACTTGTGACGTCATTACTCAGTTGAATGCGCGTTCCTTTTGTATTCTGACAAGTAAGATTCGACTGAGTTTTTACCCATAATCTGCACAAGATCGAGACCGTGTGCTTTAGTGAGTCTCGTAAACTCACTTCAAAGTTATGAACCTGTGTTGACATGTGATGACTTTTTACAAAAGCAGTAAAGTAAGAAAGGAGTGATCATTAATCTGAATATAAAATATTCAGTTCACTTCAGATTCAGTTTCACTTGTGTGTAAATGGAATGCAACTATTATCTTTCCCTCCTTCTGGAATGAATCGCGCGACTTTTCATATCGTACTCGATTTACCGTGTTTGCGATGTTGAAATGTCTCTCTCTTTTATATCAGATAAGTTTAGCCGCCTTCGCTCGTAAAATCAATAATAATAAATATGAGGAAGTTAGCATTCATTAGCATACCAATTTTCATCTCGTTATCGCTGGGACGCATTCTTGTCACAGAGTATGTCGCCGGGGGACATCTGTTATTATCTACTTGTTGTTTGACGGCCTAATTGTTGCCGTTTGCTCAGTCTTCTCGCGAACCGATTATACAAGATTAATAATGTATAAACCGTGCTAATTCTATATTTTGTTTACTAAATACATATTGAACGATTTTTCGCGTGATAGACTGTCGGAGATAAAAGAAATTCTAATTTTTTTTTTCATTGATTTCTTTTTATACTTTACACTTTGTACACTGTTAAATCTATATGGTATCAAAGTTAATTATCGTTTAATATAAAATAACGATATATTTAATAAGCGCAATGGCGACTCACATCAGGTTAAATTTGATATTATAGATTTAATAGTGTACTCTTTAAAGAAAGAAATATTTTTGAGGAATTTTTTTCTGCAAAGAGAATGAAGTAAATTAAACCTAAATTTGACCTTTTTTTTACTTATTTTAAAGAATTATTTATTTTACTTCTTGTATTACTTAATTCGATGACGTTAAAAAAGTAAAAGTCCACAGAAATCAGAAATTAAAAATTTATAAAGAGTTATTTATTATACATGTGTTGAAGTATACAAAAATTTTTTTTTTGATGGCACTGCGTTCAATTTAAATAGTCTGCAATCGTTTTTAACGATTCCTAATCAATGTACATGATTATCACGAAACGATTTGGCCAAGAATTTTTATTTCCTACATGATATTTATTAAAGAAGTATATAGAGGTTTTCAGAAATATGTTTCTTTATCAACATTTGGAAAAAGTATTATTTTTTAACTAAAAAATTTCACACAACATGTTAATATTACAATATAGTTTTTAACTAATCGCGAAAAATTGCTACGTATTTTTTTAGATAATTAACAAAAATAATTAATTAATAAGATTCTCTGCAAATTTCAAGTGAATCGAAAAAAATTGTTATAAATATTGTTAGAAGTTATGATATTTGCCGATTTGAAAAATGTTCTTTTGAGAAACATTTGTTTTTTTATAGTAGGGACAAGTTCAAAAAATCAACTTGTAACTTTATAAACTTTGAATTTTTCATTTCATTTAGTAGGGTTATATTTTCACATATATAAACTATCATTTAAGCGAAAAAAATTTCGATTTTCTCATGATTTCAAAGTGATGTAAGGCTTTAAAAAATCATAAAAATAATGATCTTACTTCATATTACTTCTCAAATAAAATAATAAACATATTTGATAAACATATTTTATGAAGCAATTGTGAGATCTTTAAAAAAGAATAATTAATTTAAAAAATCAATCAATTTAATTTGTAATATTATTGTAGCTTCAATTTATGATTACGTTTGACAATAAGCAGCACGCAGTTTATATAATTGAAAGATGTATTTAGAATTTGCATATAATTAATAGAGAATTTTTGTAATAACGTGGATCCAAATACGGTGGACGCTAAAATTACGTTATCCTTTTTTCAATTAGTTGTCAAGAAGAAGATAACGTGATTTTAGCGTTCACTGTATCTGGATAAAGCGTTCACTGTATTGTAAAAACTCCGAGAAAAACTCCCTATTATTAGGCAAATCTAGTCTCGACCGTATTGACCTTTTTTTTACTTAAAGAACTATTTATTTTACTTCTTGTATTACTTAATTCGATATGACGTTAAAAAAGTACAAAGTCCACAGAAATCAGAAATGATAAACTATTGGCAATCGAATGAACTTTGAAGTATCGATTTTTTTTAACAAGAAAAATTCTTTACTTCTTGACTCTCAATTTCTTTATGAAAAAAGAGGGAAAAAAATATTAAAATTAAATTGGCAGAAAAATGATCGCGGAGGATAACAATGATTTATTATTATAAGCGATATAAAGATTTTTAAAGGAATTGATAATAAGATTCTGAAAGATCTCTATCTCTATTACAGAGAAAAATGAGAAGAAAGAAGAGGAGTTAGTCCCACCGGACGGAGGCTGGGGATGGCTGATACTCCTGGCTGCCGTCATGGTCAACCTTCTCATCCCTGGTACCATCAAGTCTTTCGGGGTATTGTTCGTCGAATTCCTTGACATATTTGATGCGTCACCAGCGGCAGCTGCATGGATACCGTCGCTTTGTTACTTCCTATACAGTTCGCTGGGTAAGAAAACGCTGCGCGCCGTCGAGTATTTCGAGGTCGCGGGTCTACGTTTTTTTTAGACACCTCTCTCAGGTCGAGGGTTCCGTTTTTCCGTAACTTGTCCCAGTTTCGCATTTACGTAATTCACAATTAAATATTTAGGCATGTCTTATCTCTGCTTATCATGCCTTAATGAAACGTCAATACGTCAAAGCTGTGTTTACGTTATTTGATTACAATTTCATGATATTTTTATAATAAAAGGAGAAAGAAATCTAGAATTATTGGCAACCATTATATTAACTTTCACATTACGTCATGATGCTGCGAGCAATGTACATTACATTCTTGCAAAGGAAAAAGGTAATGCATGCTAAGTGGTAAATTCCGAGAAAGATTTGCGTATTTAATTGTGTATTGTCTGCGTTATGTTTACGCGTTTTTCCTCGGATAGATTATGAATCACGTTGATGAATTCTCGAGCAAATTTAATTAGGGATTACTTGGTTTTATCTTTATGCGTATTGTGTGTTTGATGAGAATCTGGATCACACCGACTGCACTACAATGCCTTTTCACAAGAACGATAATCGCGATAAAATTCCATCATCTATCAGAATTTAATATAAATATATCTGTATAAACAGTTTCTAAATAAACATTGCTGTTTGTATTTATTACATTTTCAATGACATTTTATTGTTCCAGGCCCACTCTCTAGTATACTTTCGGTCAAGTATTCCTATCGTACGGTAACTTTAATAGGGGGGACGTTCGCTGCGGCGGGGATGATGCTGAGTTATTTTGCGAACTCTGTGGCCTTTCTATGCGTTAGGTAATATATTTTTATTTGTCATATAAAATAGAGATAAATTAGCTGGCCATTATTTTGTGCAACGAATATCTCCATAAAAGAATAACCTGTATCACACAAACACATATCTTTGTTTCAAAAATAAAAATTCTAGATTTCAGTAAAAAACAAGATTTATTATTAGGTGTTGGAATTAATTCGTAGCGTTTTACAAGTGATGGGAAGTACTTTCATTAATGTATTTTTTAATGCTCATGTGAAATAAATAACATTCTTTCATTAAAAAACGCTACGAATTAATTCCAACACCTAATAAAATAATTTTCTCGTTGTAATAATGTAAAATTACTGTAAAAATTTTTCCAATAAAATTACAGAAAGAAAAATTATAAAATTACAAAGGCAAATTGCAAATATTCAGATGAATTTATTCGGTATTAATAAAGATGAGCAACGACATAAAAAAAGGAAAGTATTCAAATGTATGAAGAGAATACAAAGAAGTGCAAAAATCAATTTATTGACTTTATTGAAGCTATGTGATTTTTTGAGTTCGAAATATTCGTTGCGTAATATTATTATTATATATTTATTATCGGAGGCGTTTCTTTGGTGCCCTATGCTGGAATTTTTATGCTCCATCACAAGGATCACTAAGTCTCTGAAGCACCAATCCCTCACCAATCCCTCACGGCAATGAACTAACAATTAAAAAAAAAGGAATTTCCATCAATTTTTATAATACAAGAATACGAATACAATAAATTGCATATTTTCTTTTGTAATAATATATTTGACACTTAATGTAACATATTATTACATTTTCTCGCTTTAGCTTTTGAAAATAATCTGATTACGTAATCTTCAATTGTTACGTAATCATGACTGTTCGCCAATTCTTTTTTAATTATCATAGCTAAATCGTATGACTGTGTCTGAGTTATTGTATTTCTCAGATAATTCTTTATTATTTTTAATTTTGAAAAGATGCTTCTGCTTTGAAAAATTGCCACAGATATTGGCACAGTTAATAAGATCCATAACGTTATTGCTAAATTTGAAAAGATTTCCAGAAAACCACTTTTAGCTAATTCATTTAAAATAAACAAGTAAGATAGAGGTTTATATTTACAAGAGTAGCGCTGTGCCTATTAAAGTTTTGCGCCCCTCCAAATTTTGCGCTGGAGCGATACCTGCTTACTGTCTCGAAACGCCTCCGATTATATTATAAATATTATAATACACAGAAATATTTCTTATGCAATTTCCTCTGTTTCCAGTTATGGTGTATTCGTAGGTACGGGTGCTGGATTAGCATTTCCTCCAACTGTATATATTGTGACATCTTATTTTGTACGGTTTCGAGGACTCGCCAACGGGCTCTGCATATCTGGCAGTGCGTTAGGTTCAATATTTCTTCCGCCCGTTCTGGGTTTTCTTTTACGAGAATATGGTTACAGGTAAGTGCACTGTTTGATAAATAATTAAAACGTTTTTATTATCTAAATGAAATTAATATTTTCTTTTTTAATAAATTTATTATTCAAAATTGAAAATATCATATCAAAATAAAAAAAAATATGAATTTTGAATTGAAAGACAGCAGTTTTCGGACAATTATAATTAAATTATTAATTAATTTCAAGTTTGATTTGTTTTATCTAAGCGCTCATCAGATGTTAAATTGTAACAATGGTTTCTTGTGTGTAATAATAAAGAATAACAGGAGAGAGAAGAGGATAAATATACAGGATAAATATAAGTTGATCTCACATTTATCGAAAACTGATAAACGCTATGTAACAAATAAAAACTGTGAAAACAATCCTATATTTATAATTTTTCGATCGGTTACTATGCACGTATTAGAGGGATTGAAAGCCGCTGTTCATGTCTAGATGGCTCTAGTTGCGTATGCTGTGATCAGAGACATCTATTACTTATGTCATTTTGAAAAGTGTGAATATTTCCCATTAAAATAATAAACAAATGCCATCTTTTGTTTATACATGTGCTATTCTATAATCGAATTAAAATGGAAAGCGATAAGTTGTTTTTCCGACATGTACTTCTACGCTACTTTGAAAAAAAGTGCATTTGAAACTCACCGATTGCTTGCGGAAATTTATGGAAAATTGTTTATATAAATCTGTTTCATCGGGAACAGTATGTAGAGATTGGTTTCGACTTTCGACTAGGGAGCGCCGTAATATCGAATATTATTGTCGGATATCCGATATTTTCCAGATTGCCATAGACCTGGAAAACCGGGAAAAGGAAATTGAAATTGGTCATGGAAAATCGGAAAGTCAGAGGAAAAAATGTAAAAAAGTCTGGAATTTCGAAATTTGCTCACAATTTCCTTAAACTGCTCCTATTCCAAATAATTGTCATAATTTTTTGAATATATCTAATTTATAGTCAAATACGTTCAAAATTTGTGCACTTTAAATGATTTTAACAAAATAATTAAAATTTATATTTTATTCAATATTTTTATTTAATCTCTTTTTTTCGTCATAACTGCATTCTTTTTTGCAAAACTAATATTTTTTGCTGGCTTGAATTTGCATTCAAAATTTTACTAAGCTTTTTTTGCGTTGTTTTTAATAATATAGACTAGCTTTCCTATAATCCTCTAAATGAATTTTCCATTTTCATCTGGAAAATTTGAAAAAATCAAAGAATTTTTAAATTCATTTTCTATGGCAACCCTGTTATCGACAACAATTAGAGCGTTTGAATGATAATTTGATACAAAAATGACTATCAATTGCATGAATTGCCGAAATTCTTCTCCATGATATAACGCTCGGTCCCATATTGTTGTAGCCATGAAACAAACACTGATGGAGTTCGAATGGAAGGTTCTTTCGCACGCAGTATTTGGCATCAAGCGGTTACCGTCTGTTTCGATAGAACACGATCTAGAAGATACACACTTCCGTAATTACGGCAAAATCGAAAATTGTTCTTTTATCGCGGAATTCAACTTCCAGAAAAGTGGGGAAAAGTCATGGCTTCCGAGGGCAAAAATACTTTGATTGAAGTATTCACACATTCTGTTATTGAAATAAATGCTAAAAGAACAAAAAAAAAGCGACTTTCAGTGCAATGCCCTCTAATATACATATATATATATATTATAGTAATTGCAGTCATTCCATTTGGCTCTACTGTTAAGTGTCAATCTCTTTTCAACGATAATAATAATAAATAAAGTTGATCAAGATCTGTCTATTTACAGAGGTGCAGTATTAATAATGGGTGCTGTCACACTAAATGTCTGGGCAAGCGCGCTCCTGTACCATCCGGTAGAATGGCACTTAGTGCCAGCTCGGCCTCCAGACGATATCGAGGCGCATGATAATGGAGAGACTATGTCGGTGACTGTCACTAGCAGTCCTGAGCAAGCGACAGAGAAGAGCAACAGTCAGCTGGCATCATTGAGCAACTCGATGAACGAAAAGGCCGCGCCGATCGTGCCGAAAAGCGCATCGAGCGTTGCTTTGGAATATTATAAGAACACACCAGTGCAAAGTCGTACGCGAAAGATCAGTATGCCCACCGGACGCGAGATCAGTGGACAGATGCACAGCACGCCGACGTTGCACGCTGTGCCAGAGCGCGGCGGTGCCATGGTCGAATCCGTGAAATATGTCAGGACGACAAGATCACCGTTGCACTCACCTAGCACGTCGTCTTTCAATTACGTCAGTACGCCATATCACGGTAGCACACTGTCGGTTTTGCATGCAGAACGTGCATCCACGTTGACGTTGAACGCTATCTCCAGCACGTTTACCAGGAAATCGACGATAAGAGAGCAGAAGCGACGTGAGCAGGATGAGAAGGATCAACAGAACAAATTCTTCGATTTCAGCTTGCTCAAAGATCCCATCTATCTCGTCATCCTCATCTCCAATTCCACCAACGCCATTAGCTATACTAATTTCGTCATTTTGTTACCAGCCTATGCCATTTCTCTAGGTTTCGACAATTGGGACGCATCGTTGTTATTGTCGATCGTCTCCATGCTCGACTTGGTAGGTCGTATCGGCGGCTCCGCTCTCTCCGACATCAAGATCATGCCCAAGCATTGGTACTTCGTTGGCGGTCTGCTCGCCTCCGGGATTTCTTTGGCCATCATGCCCACTTCCAACACGTATACCATGCTGTCTGTTTATTGCGCCTTCTTTGGTCTCGCGTCCGGCATTTACGTCGGTATCACCGCCGTAATCATGGCTGATATGCTGGGCACGGAGAAACTTACCTCATCCTATGGCATCTCGTTGTTCGTCAACGGTGTCATTCAGTTGGTGGGACCGCCAATTTGCGGTATAGTGTTCGAGCAGATCGGCAGCTACGGACCAATCTTCAGTATACTAGGCATCATTCTCGTGTTCGGCTCATCTCTTTGGATCATGGTGCCGTTCATTCGGAAGAGACAAGCAGCGTTGAAAAAGCCCGTCAGGATAGACAAAATATAATAGACCAAATAAACAATATAAAGTATAGATGTCTGTCTTCGTCATTAGTATCTGAAAATAGTTTTACATATTCGAATTTAAGTTTTGGGATCATAAACATATACACGCGAGCGAGAAAATCCCAATTTACGAATTTTTAAATATAAAATATAAAATTATAAAAAAGAAGTTAAACCGTCGAATCGCATGCGACTCGACATTTTACGGGGACACGCACGAGCTTAATTGCGCGGTCATTTAAAAGTCGTGTAAGTAGCATATATTTAAGTGTGTAAAAAAGAGAGAGAGTGAGAGAGTGATCGAATATTATAATATAATATTAAACTGTGATGTTAGCACGAGTGTCATGTATTGAAATTACATTGACGAAGTTTTCAGAGCGAGTTATAACAAAAGGAAATGTTGTAAAGTTTCGCTTAGTCCGACGACTTTATACACGGAACTGTCTATGATAATTAATTGCTGAATAATCATTGATTGTAATAATTATCATTTATCGCCAAGATGCGGTAAATGTGGGGAAAAAAATCTTATATATCAAGCACTTTTTTGTCTCTTGAGAAATTAGTTGATGTTTGCACATAAGTAATCAATTCGTGTAAAACGTTTATTTCAGAAAACGAAAATGTTTTCTATACTGTCATTATTATATTTAGTTAATTTGAACGAGGAAAGTAATTTATTGTAAATACTATTATATTCGTTTGCAATTTTGGGTTATTGTGTGTACAGAGTGAAGTAATTCTATTTAGAACGTTTTTCTTATGATATGAAATGGAATATTGCATGTGCAGATTCATAATCTGAAGAAAATTCAAACATAAATTTGTTTAATAATAAGTTTATCGTCTATCTTTTCAAAGCAGGTAAAGATGATTTTATTAAAATTCAATATTATTTTGATATTAAAACGAAAAATTGTTAAAATTGAGAGCAGAGGACAAAGATTAACAAAGTGCATTTAAACTGATGAATTAGTACTGATGAACTAGTTATGATGAAGTGCAAAAAGTACTTAAAATGAATAATACTTAATAGAATAGAAATGTAAAAAATTTTGAAATAAAAGTTTCTTTTACATATTCAAGAATGAAAACAATTAAAAATATCTATTACATTATTTTTGAAAATCACACGAGAGACGAAATATCGATTTGTTTTAAGATATAAAAGTTACATCCAACGGAATTGACTTCACTCTATGCTAATAATTCAGACTTTAATCACATTTACCGCCAAACATGCGCCATTGTCTATTATATCGGCGATGAGATATCGCACAATGCAATCTTACACATCGTAGTTCATCTTTATAAAGCGAATTATTTATATAAATATTTTGAGATAAGAATTTTTGAGAAACATGTCCTTCCTTGAAAGAAAATTTCTTGCCTTACATCCGAAAAAAGTAATTGTCCTCTCTCTGAAAGTAAAATTTTTCCACCGGCACGAATACTATAATCTAGTTTTATTCAAGTACTTAGTAAGAAAAACAGCAGCTCGTGAGAAACTGCTGCTAATTTCAGAATGAAAATGCGATGAGGTAATTTAGCGCGTATACCAATGTCTATGATAGGCCTAGAATAAAATAAACCGTCACGTACTGTAGATATAGTCTCCTAAAAACTCGTATGTAAACGTTATTTTAATGCTAGAGTGCTCGAAAGTGAGTTCTACTTACAAGGAATCATCGTCTCCCTATTCTGTGACTTTAACGACAGTAACGATATTGTTATATTGTCGTTGCGCAGCTTTTTTTTACCATTGTACAAAACTTGCACAACAATATAACAATTTTTGTTATTGTCATTCAAAATTACAGAATAGGGGCCTTAGTCACTAGAGAAGAGAATCACTTTCGAATAGAGGCTGCCCTTTTTTTTCTAAATTAAGAATAAGAGAATCGAGAGGATCTGCAAGAAGTACAACTACTTGTATGGTCGTGTAAGCAGGATATGTCCGGCGAAATGTCGATTTTTACATCTTTCTAGCGTCAATGCCGTCTTACGGCACTCAAAAGAAATTTGACTCGCGTTCCAGGCTCTTTAAAAATCCGGAAACAATGCCTTATGAGTAGATCATAAGTAGTTTGTAAAAATGTGTAATATAAAAAAAATATATTATGTTTATATAACTCTATACAAATACACAGAATAAAACTAATGTTTCAGAATAGAGTTCATTGGCATTTTTCCTATTAACTTGTTACGTATTCAAATTATTAAAAAAAATTATTTAAACTAGTCTTTTATTCGCGCGTACTATAATTTGTGTATATGTTATATTTTTATAATTATAATTTTATTTATATTTTATAAATAAGAGTGAAGTCGAAATTCGATATAAAATAGCATAAGATTAGAAATTTTTGAGAAAATAACTTAAATGTTGCAATCTAGATCATGTTTTAAAATAAATACAATTATCACATTATTCTTTATATTTCCAAAACAAATGCCCGAATTGGGCACTTAGAAATGGTTCAAAGAGAGAACATTTATCATTTATTTTACACTTTATCGATATATTTATATTTGCTTGTTCGAATTATGATCTAAATGACTATGATCGAAATGAAAGCACTTATTTTTCCTTTGAGATAGGTTCAGCAATTGCTGGAGCATCCCGGAAATTAGGAAACTGTTCCCACGGGGCGGCTAGTTCAAATTTACGGAATTCTTGCGTCAATTCTAATGGTTCAATCACTATTCTTTTATGTTCGTCGTCGTAGCGAACCTGAAACATAAATCATTGATCTTTTAATAAAATTTGATAATTAAAATTTAGAGCAAAAATTATTGTTAGATTCTTTAAAATGTAAACAATTGAATATTACGTTAAAAACAATGATATACAAATGTTGAATAATTACCTCAACATATCCACTGAGTGGAAAATCTTTCCTCAGTGGATGTCCTTGAAAACCATAGTCTGTAAGAATCCTACGAAGATCCGGATGATTCGAGAAGAATACACCAAACATATCCCATATCTCTCGCTCATACCAATTAGCAGCTTGAAATACACTATAGAGGGAATCAACTGGCGTCAACTCGTTAGTATATGTTTTCACTCTGATGCGTGAATTATATCTCAATGATAGCAGATTATAGACAAGCTATAAATAAATATAGCATAATAGTTTATTTCTAAGTAAAATCTTATTGTCTATTTATAATGTCAATACTCAGATTTACACACACACACACACACACACACACACACAAAGCAAATTTACCTCAAATCTACATTGTCTACTGGGTACATCTAGAGCAGTAATATCTGACAGATTAACAAATTGTGTATTATGATGATCTTTTAGAAACGTAAACGTTGGAATGATGCCATCAGGAGTGATTAATAATTCCAACTCATCACCAGCAGCCAGCTGTACTTGTTGTATATATTTAGGTAGACAATCGTTGATATAACGACCAAAATTTATCAGGCGGTCAACATTAACATGACTGGATTTCCGTATCGTGGCTGCGAAAATATTTGCATACACTAATGATTTTGTTAAATACTTTACATATATAAGGAGATTTCAGAATTACTTTCTTTGCTAACAAAAATTGAATAAAAAAAATCAATAATCTCTGTTAAATTTAGACAAATTGCAATAGCTTAATTTATTAATATTAAATTAAATAAAGAAATTGTACATACGACGAGTCTCAGTTTTATCGGTCTTCTCGCTGGTAGTTGTGGTATTACATCTTATACATGACGGAGAAGCGATAGCATAACCTGTCAAACACGAGCGTATATTATTACATAATTTAATAGAAATGTCGTTCCTATAATTAATATTCCATTACATTTTGGCGTAGCAAATGATAAACTTCGCGATAATCTCCAATAGTTTCTCAATATCGACGTCATTTTCCTAAGGAATATGTTAAATATGATTACAAACACACACTAGCGGTACATGTTCTGCAACTTTCGTGATTCTCAACAGCAACTATATTGACGAAACTACAATATATTAACCAACACCGACATTACCGACCCTTGTATCAATTAATACACATACAATGATATAATAATAAATAATAATATTTATCAGTGTTAAGCATATATTGTTAATATTATGGTTAATTTTAGTATTTAAACACTTTCAATCTTTTGTTATTATTATACTGAAATACAAAATATTTTCACGTGCTCTACTAACATACAAAATATAATTGTTATATACTATTTCGTAAATAATAATATTTAAATACATGCCCAGCTCTGCCTATTACAATGATATAATATCTATATTATCTAACGATGATAATGTCATCATCTAAAAATTACGCTAAAGGCAACTAAACGTTGATTAATTTACAATTAACTTAATCAATGTTTATACTACTTTGTTAATATGGATAGAACTATTTATTCTTTATTTGACGCGGAAATAAAAATGAGATCAAAAATAATAAATTGTATAGATAAAAATTTTGCTGTAAGCAATTTTGCCAGTGAATTAATTGTTGTGACTGATTGTGACTCGAGTTAATTGTCGATAATTAATAAGTTAATTAGAGCTTAATCTTTAATAAATAAAACTAATAAATAAGATTAATATAACTATTCTGTATAAAATTAGTATCCAAGTCCTTATCTTTTAATGCTTCTATTTAAATTTATTCTATTACATTGTCTTACATATTTTTAGTATATTTTTAATATAGGAATTATCTTATAAAAATCATATCTTCCTACATAAATTTACATTATTTTTTTATTTTTAATTAAGCCTAGATTTTCGCCTAAATATCGTAAAAAAGGTATCAACTACTGATATCTTAAATATTATTTATATTTAATACAACAAATTTAATACTTACTTTGTGACATAATTACTAATTGTACTACATAGAACTCAAATAATATTAAACTATAATATTACATTTAATATAATATTACATTTGTCCATTAAAAAAATTTTATATTTTAATTTTACAAGTAAATCATTTGCGTAATCGAACTGAACTCCTTGGAGTTTCCCGCAACGATTTAGTTCGTTTTGGAGATGGCGATAAGTTAATATTATTAAGCGTATTTGTGTCTTCCTTTGCGCGTTCTTTTCTTTTACCTATAAAAAAGTAAAATAAATTTACTATTATTCTCCACCACATCTTTTATTTTACACACACAGATATACACGCATATAAATAATACATTATTCCTATTGTCAATTAGATCATCAATTCTCATAAAGTTCATGACAAAATTATATATAATTGCAAATACTAAAAACTGAGAGCAATAACTTTATTTAATAATATTATAACAGTTTCAAAAAGTTTGATATATTGTTTATTATTAATTTATTATATGAATAAAAAATTATTTTTACTCAATATCTATCATATATATTTTATTACATATTAAATAATTATTCGTTTACTATGTAGAAGTTATTATTTAAAAAAATTCTAGAATAACGTAATACAATATATATATATATATATATATATATATATATATGTGTATATCATATGTATATCCAAATAAATATATTGTTCACACCAAAAGCCAACTATAAATACCAAAAGTTGTTCATTCTATTAATTACTAAATTACAATACAAAAAATTAAGTTGAAAAGACCAATACCGTGTCTCATTGATATCGAAGTATCTGAGTCTTTATTGACATCAGAATTATCTTCATTACTATCCTTAATCGACTTTGCGTAAGAAATATTTTCTTTATTGGATGACTTTTTTGCTGTGAAATAAGTATAAAATTTTTTTTTGAGATATCAATGTGCATATTTTAAAAATACACATATATACAATTATTATACAAACGTTTTTTGAAATATTTAATTTTATGATCTAAATTATCTCTATTGTAGATATCTATTTAATATTGTGTTGTATGTATATTTTCTTAATAATATACAATGTATAAAAAACATTAACAAAATCGATTTTAAACTTACATTTTATAACGGGTTCATCTTCTTCAGAGTCATCAGAGCTATCTTCATCTTCATCGCTCATACTCTTACGTCTACTTCGACGAATACTTTTCTTGTTTCTTGGCACAGTAGATGGTGGTGGCATTAAATGACTGTCTGTTACCTCGTTATCTGTCATTTCGTTATCCTTAGCGTCCACAAGTTCCTGTATTTTCTCTTCTAATTCTAGACAAACTGCTTTTGCATCCGCTTTTTTCTTCGTTTGTTCAATTATACTTCGTAAGGCCGTTAATACTGGTTTATAATGAATTTTCTCTTTCAGTAATGGTAAACTTTCGATGAGACGTCGTATGCCTTTAAGAAAGATAAAACAAAATTATTCTCTTTTGATAAATTATGTTATTAAACATATTATATTTAGCTCACTTACTTTTTCCACTGAATTGTAAAAGCGAAAGGCAGTAGGAAAGATCACGCCACTGTCTCTCTGTGGCGGCTAACTTAAATCTAGTGCAAATCTTATCAATTATAGTATCGATTTGCTTCTCTTTCTGCATTAGGCCGAGAATATACCTGCAAATTATAACAATATTTATAAAGCTTATGCGTTTCGCGGATTTTCTCCGTGTTCAGATCCATTCTTAAAATGCCGAATATTAATATTTATAAAGCGTTCAGATTTCTTGCTGCAGATTTCATACTTTATGTATAATACTTACCTAATGGTTTCCTGGAAATTTTTCTCCTTAAGATTCAACTGAGGATCTGCTAAGCGTGATAATATATCAGGCACTATATTGTATAGAGCATTGCCTTTTTGAGCAAGTTGACTGAAGAATTCTTTAGTATCTCGGCGTATCTGTTCATCTTCATCAATGACACATAAGGCTAATTCTGAAACTTGTCCCTTTACGCGTATCATTTCTCTCATTATCAAATTCGACAACATATGAACGCATGTTTTACGCACGTTTATATCCTCATCTCGAAGTCTATAGATAAGATAAATATTGATATAATAATATCATCTTACTTTCTACTATCTTTTTGCTGTTTTTATATGAAATAAGACAAACTATTGAATAAATAAAAGCTTAAAAAAATTAATAATTTTCAAAAGTATTTTTTTAATGTCATAAAATTTAATTATTAATCTGAGATTAAGATTTTATTTTAAATGTTGAAAATTGATGTACAAAAATCAACTTACCTGCCATAAATGTGTTTCGACCATGGTTCCACTTGATTGGGAAATCTAGTAGCAAGATCACTTAATCCAATCAACATATTTGATCGGATTCCGGGATATGGCGATCGCTCCAATATAGTGATCAAGAGTCTCAAATATTGTTCACAAAATTCGGAGCTGACAGTCATCATTTTGCTGAGTGCGAGAGAACCTGCTGCTTGCACGTTTTCATTGTTATATTTATCAGGATATTGACACACATCCAATACCAGTGGACTGTAAACAATTGTACATATAGGACATACCCATCGAAAACGAAACAAATTGAATAATTCCTACAAAAATGACTCTTCGAAAAAATATAAAAACAGATCGATTTGTGTTGGGAGGGGGATATCTTTTGATGTATAATTTTTACCTTCAACTTCAATCTCCTAAGCATAGATACCAATTCCTAAAAAATTTCAAATAGAAAGAGGGATCAAATAATACATCATTAAAAAGGTCTTTTAATTCCCTACATTCTTATGTTTGATTTTTTAAATTCGATCAATTCGTTTAGAAGATACAATGTTAAATCTAAAATCTACAATCTTCATATCTTTAAACTTTTTTCTTTATTATCTATCGAATCAGCCTATTAATAAGTCGCAAGGGATATTTAAATACGTATCATCGTGTAATTTCGCGTAATAATTGTTCGAAATATTGATCATCGATTTCCATAAAATAATAGAGATTCTGACTTTTAGTAGCAAGGTATGTTTAAAGACATTCAAAGTTGTAAATCCGATCGTTTCCGATCGTTACTCGAATTTTGATCGTTTCTACTGTGCTCCAATGTTTTGATTTTTTTCTTTTGTGTTCTTAATATTAAGAACCTACAAATATTAGCAACTTACGAGGCTTTCTTCGGTGTAATCTTCAAGTAAGACCAAACAATATCTATCTAGTGTGTGCAACAAGTGAATTTCATTATGGTTTACTCGAATGCAGAAAAGGGTTGAAATGAATTACACTTTTCTTTGGAAATAATGAATGTGCTAACAGAACAGCTGAGCTATTCAGTCAAGGATATGCAAGTAAGCATGTCAATCGCAAATATGTTTTGGAGTTAATGACAAAATTTAAAGAGATTGGATCCGTCAATAAAAAACGAAATGCTGGAAGACCTGTATGAAATCAAACAGAAGTGACGATTCTGAACGTGACGAATAATCTAAATTTCCTTTTTAATATTTGTTTTTACGACGAATATTCTTTTTTCTTAAATGGTACAGTGAATCGCCATAATTGTCATTATTGGATAAATTTTAATCCGAGGACATTTTACAAAGTCCATATCTAACATCCATAAAAATTAAATGTTTGGGGTGGCATTTTTGATAATTGTCTCATTGGATCTTTTTTTCTATCTCGTAATTTGAATGGGAAAATGTATTCGAAATTGCTAAGATATCATTGACCCAACGTTAAGTGATATTATCGAGAATGATGAGCACTATCTCGATACATTATATCAATTGATATTTCCAATAGGACAGAACATTATGCACGATTCGTTCGTGAATATTCTTTTCCGGGTCATTGGTTTGGAAGGAGAGGCGCTATTGAATGGCTTCCTCGATCCCGAGATTTGTCACTATGGGATCCTTTTTGTGAAGTCATTAAAAAAAATAAAATTTATGTAACACAAGCTTCTAACACCAGCTTCTTTAGAAGATTTATGTCAACGTATGTCGACGAATGCTGTCAAATCGTCCCACAAATGCTTCAGAATGTACGATAACGTTTCAAGCAGAATCTCTATTATTGTATGGAAATCGATGGTCAACATTTCGAACAATTACTACATTAAATTATACGGTATTATAAATACGACACGTATTTAGACATCATTTGCTTATTAATGGATTGATTCGATGGACAATAAAGAAAAAAGTTTGAAGATATAAAGATTTGTTTTAGATTTAACACCTATGTTATCTAAACGAATTAATCAAATTAAAAAACTCAAACGGAATGTAGGGAATTAAAAGACCTTTCTAATGTATCATTTGACCCTTCCTTCCCATTTGAAATTTTTTAGGTATTGTCATCTCCCGCTTAAGGGGTTGAAATTGAGGGTAAGAATTATACGTCAAAAGATGTTCCCTTTCCAACACAAATCAATGTATTTTTGCGTCTTTTCATTTTTGTAGGAATTATTTAGTCTATTTCGTTTTCGATGGGCCATTCTGTATATTAATTGATATCTAATAACCGAATGTTATTCTTGCAATTCTCAATACGTACACATATTTCGTAAGCAAGCCATCTCCAGTAATAATTTCATGTTCGAGTGCGCCGTTTACGAACTCCGCCTCAGCGTCGTCTACTGCACCTTCTAATGCTTCTTCTCCGTTATCCTCATTGAATATCGAGGTTTCTTTATTTCGAGAGGTTCGTTGAGCGGTTGACGAGTTCGATGAGATTGTTGACACGTTCACCGGTTTAGCCCTATCAGATGTCGAACATATGCTTTTCGTTATTCGTTTCTTTTTCTTACCTTGCATCTCTCGTAGCGTATTTCTACGCTTCAGTTCCTTATAAATGGACACGTCTAGATGAACTAATTGTTTGATGGCAACGTGTCCGATTATGTAAAGCAATTTGGAGAGTACAAAGCTCGATACATCTGATATTTCATTTGTTTCTTTACTCATAAACTGACCCTTTTCGGTGATGTTCAATAATAATTCCTTTATCAACTTATCCGGTTGATTTGCCAACTGCAAAGTAAAACTATCTCAGCGTGATATTCCAAATGTATCAGTATACACGGTAATGTTTCGGCGCTAAGAGTATTTGTGCATTTAATTAATATACGACAATCTTACTTACATGATATATAACATTAATTGCATCTGTCGCAAAAGAAATGTAAGCATTTTCTTCTGTACTAGTAAAAAACTCTGTTAATAACGTCATGATCTCTTTGAACATATCATGATCATTAGGATACCTATATGATAAAATATTTTTCATTAATAATTTCCCAAAAGTTTCGAATTATTTTTATCTTCAAAGGCTTACCTCAAAGGTGGCTTTTCGACATCCTTGCTATTTTGTTTGATTTTTAACAACATTCTGCAAGCATCTCGTACTAAAAGAAGATCGCCTTTCGCGCGTGGACCAAATCCTATCTTCATTAACACATCTAGATTATCAGATGCTATGTTAGATTTTGCCTGAGCTATCATCGTTATTATCATTAACGCGGTTCTGCTATCTATTAGAGAAGTGTCTGGATATTTCATGGAGAATTTTTCCCATAATACCTACAAATACAGTATTCGTTAGAATACATAATCACTATTTTTAAAATGCTTAAAATATTTACAACTTATCGCTGAACAAAATTCAATCTAGTATTAAATATATTTCAATATGTTGTGTAAGAGAGTGATCGATGTAGTCGATAGAGATTTGATCTCAGGTTTTATTTCATATGCAGGATAATCCATTTTGATCATAATATAGTCAATTTTCTCCGAAATTATTAATGATACAAAAAATTTTTCAGTTGAAAATGGAACAGTTTCGAGGGGGATATATTTTGATTACGATATTTTTTTCTAAGTAAGGATGTCAAAAAAAAATGAAGATTACTTCCATTTTTTAAAATGATATTATATGCTTTCTTTTACATAACATGAGATTTCTGTATTTATTTTGCATATAAAAGTAAAGTTAAGGAGATATTAAAAAACGAATAGTTTACGAAATATTTTATACCTTGTTCTGATACATGTTGATATGAATTATTAAACATCTCGTAAACTATTAATTTTTGTATAATCATACCTTATTAATACTTTTATACAGAATAATGAGAATTAATGGGTATATAGAAAACACATAGTTGCTTTAAGAAAAATATGAAGATAAAATGGAAATTTTTTAAATAACTGTGTTTTCTTTACACTAATTGATTCACGTTATTATTTTGTCCATAAAAGTATTAATAACAATTATAAAAAAAATTAATAGTTTATGACATATTTAATATTTCATATTAATATGTGCCAGAATAAAATATAAAATATCTCGTAAATTAGTTTTTGATATCTCTATCTTAATACTTTTTTTACGCAGAATAAATAGAGGAATGTGATATTATATTTAAAAAATTATATAATTCCATTTAGAAAAGTTGAAATGGTCTTTATCTTTCACTTAGAAAAAAAACATGATCAATATGTCCCTCAAAATTATATCACTTTTTTATCTAAAACATTTTTTTTTCAAATCATTAATAATTTCGAGGAAAATTGACTGTATTGATTAAAATGGACCCTGTATATGTCTCAGTTTTAACAAGGTTGATTGGGAGGTTGGGAGAAGTTTTTGAAGATTATGGAAAAAGGAATCTGAAAAAAGAATGGAATATATAATCCATCTCAGAAACCCATATCTCAATTATTAAATATACTTACTTGCAGTAATTCACTGTTTAATTCTCCATTTTCATACCACGTTACAATTAGCAGTGTCAAAGCCAAGCTCTGTCCAGGCTTTAATTCTTTCATCAATTCGATTAAACGATTCGCACGAGCAACAGCTATTTGACGGATTGATCGTTTGTCGTTATTCATATCAAGATAGATCTCTTTGTACACTATGGCCACGTTATTACGCACAGATTGATCGCGATGGAATACTTGAAACAGAGCTTCACGCATAGAGTCGGCCGCTCCGGTTACTCCAAATTGGAAAGCAGTTCCTAAAAATGTGCATGATTCGACGGCATCTCCAGCACATGTAGAAAACAGCAATTTTTCTGCCATTGGTATCGCCTTCTCCAACTCGGTAGCAAACTTCAAACAATTCTGTAACCAAAAATATATATAATACATAAAAACATATAACTAATGATTCAAAAGCAACGTTCACAATTTTATGTCCCATACTTTTAAATAATCAATAACACGCTTTCGTAATCTTAATTCCTCTTTCTTATTGTTGTTCTCTTTCTCTTGTTCTGAAATTGAACTTTGCGCGTCATTTGCATTTTCATTATTTGGCGATTCATTTTCTGACTCTATGAAAATTTTCAATAAAAAGGAAAGTAAAAATTCCTCTTTTGCAGCAGTGGAAAAATTTTCCATTCCAGAAATTTGCTCTAGTGTCATACATGTCTTCCACAGGTATGTCACTGCTTCAGTGACTTTTCGGCTTAATAATAATTGTCTCACATGCTCAAACGCATGATTTGGGTCGATGTTCTCTTGTTCTACATCTACAAAGAAATTCATACAATTCAGATCTTGTAATATATTTTACAAACGGAATAATAAAGAAGTCATTGAATAATTTATTGACAAGAAATATAATATAAATATAATACAAACTATCTATATATTCCTCATTATTTTTCAGAATTTCCTTAATTGCTGCCTTTATTTCAGATTGTAAAACAGTCCAAAGCTGGAACCTTTGCTCGTTACCACGTCCACTAGCACTCACGATATTGATTTGTAATTCTTGTAATTTTGCCTTCTCTTTATCGAATGAATTAGAGAGTTCAACGCAATTTAACTGCACAGATATATAGGTCAATTTAATCATAAAAAAATGTTTAATTTTCGTGTTTATATACCTTGCCTGCAAAAGGATTGCTTTGCAACAGAGTACGCAGCAATTGAAGAGCCTGTTTGCGAACATTTGCGCTCTTATCTTCTAATCGTAATGCGGTGTAGGCTAAAAGCTTTCCGTGTCTTGTTAATGGCACAGCGCCTTCACAGCACAGGCGTTGCCAAGTCTGAAGCACTTTCGACCTCACGTAAGCATTACAATCCAACATATGCTCTTCCAAATTATCCAGACATTCGTCGCGTTGGTCTTTCTGCTTATCTGTTAGATCTTCACCAGTCAATGTTTTTTGCACCATGGCACCCAAGATTCCAATCACGCAATTTCTCATTGTATAAAACTATTAAAAGAATTTAAAATTAAAATTCTAATAAGAACATTTTAATACTTTCCTGTAAATAATTAAAGCCTAAGCATAAAGATGGTCATAACCGAGTTATGGAACGTAAAGTCGCAGTTGTAGGCTGATCAAAACATTGTGCGTTGATTTACGATTATGACCACAACTCAGTTATGGCTATTTTTGTGCTGAAACTCTAAAAAATCATTTATACTGTGATTTGTTAACTTATACTATAAACTATACTGTTAACTTATACTGTAAATTATAAGAAATTGACCATTCACAGTAAACTACAAAAAAATAATCAACTTTATTTTTCTCACATTCAACTGTGATTGATAAATTTCTTATAGCTTATGGTATAAATTAATAGCTTACGTGTAAATTTTTTATTCAGTCAATAGCATGAGAATTATAATGAAAACATACTTCACTTGACAGATAATCTGTGATATTGTCGAGGATAGGAATTATGAGATTAGGCTGTGAAATTGCGATATTTTCCAGAAATATAGATATATTGCGACTATCCGTCTCGTTAACTTCGCTTTGGCCTATCTCATTCATCACTTCTTTTATCAAACCATTGCAGCCGCATTCAGTAATCATATGTACTACGCCAGCCGCTATTGGTACTGCCAGTGCATCATATAATTTTACCAACTGTAATATTGCACACACAATGTTTTGTATATTTTATAAATAGAAATTACAAATATTTATTCAGATAAGTACCTGAACAATCCTCACAACACAAGTTATTCCATGGTTGTATTTTTTAACTAAAGTTCCTAGAATCTGTTTGTAGCAAAAATTATAGTAATTAAATATAAGATTCATATGTACCTCTTATAGATATTTAATACTAATACTAAGATGAATTAATCACTTATTTCCAATATTAAAAATACTATTGACAATACTTTCAATACTCAAAATAAGTAATTAATTGATCAATATTAGTATTACATTTATGTAAGGGACATGCAAACATAAACAGCAATACCTCAAATATAGTTTCCCTTGCGTGTTTTTGCTTAGCATCCTTACTCTGTTCTAATATCTTATAACATATCTGTGCTAAAGTCCTGCAAGCATTACAGTTATAATATTACATTATTTTAAAATTTTAACTTAGAACAAACTTAATAACTTTGTGTTCCATAATTTACATGACAAATGAATTATCAACAATAGGCGGTCTCCATATTTTATGCAATGGGATCTGTAGCCATCTATACAGAAGTTCCAATGCTTTCTGTCTGGATTGCTCCCATTCTTCTTCAATATCTGACTTTGTACTTTTCTTACGCTATAAAGAAACATTCATATCTTCATTCATATAACTTTGTAACATGATATTATAGATTTAGACAAATTTCATACCTTTCCAATATTGTTCTCATTTATATTTTTTACATGTTCTTCTATATGGCAGATAAACCATGAAAATAAATATGCCAACATATTGTTAATGCATAGATATGTTTCCCTATTCTCTTCTTCTGCAATATCTTTGCCATGATCAAATATTTTTTCCTGTTCATCTAAAAGTACTTCCACAGCTGAAAATCACATACGTACAAATTTAAATAAAATAATTAATTTATTGTAATCAATTATATATTTATATCTATTGTAAAAACATAATATTACTATTTTTAATATAATAATAGAACATCTCGCAAAGAATATTACCTTTGTGAATTCTACTGAAAAAACGTAGACAGACCTGCAGTTCCACTTTACTGCCATGAACAATAACAGAAAAAAATGTGTCAAAATGATTCAAAATAAAATGTGCTCCATTTGATTGCAATGCTAATCGTGTAGCTGCAACATAAATTAAAATAAGTTTTAAACTATCTAAATACAACTGTTATTTTAATGATTTACACACACTAATAACAATATATTCACAATAACTTATTAACTATAAACAATTCGATTAACTATAAACAATTTTAAATTTATTACAATCAAGAGTTTGAGATAGCGCCCGTAAAGGAGTAATCTCTTCGACAAAATACTGCCCAGCATGTGACGTTAAAAGTTCATCCTTCACTAAAGGAATCACGAATTTTTTCACCATTTTCACGCAATATTGAAAGTATCACCAAAAATGTTAAGCACTGTTAGTGAGATTCTTTACACTACTCTATAATATTTTCACTAAATATTTAAAAATAATATCTTTTCATTGGTCATTTATACATCACAATCAAATATGTTCTTTCTAACAAATTTTCGATTAGGTATATCAAAATTGATCAGAATGAAACTTAATCGAGTTCAAACAAATGCTATCAACGCCACTAACGGAAAAATTAAAGGTGCCTTTTCATATTGGATGCATTGGGTGCATTCAGAACGACACCGCTCACTGGCTCTTTTATCTGATTGGTCTATATTTTAGAATCTAATGGAATATGCCAATCAGATGAAAGAGCTCATTGAGCACTCAGTGAGCGATTATCGTTCTGAATGCACCCATTCAGTATTTATACTGCTCACTGAGCTCTTGCATCTGATTGGCATATTCCGTTAGATCTAAAAATATAGATCAAACAGATACAATAGAATGGGTATAAAGAGAATAGGCCTATGGCACTTAATTACTAAACTCTATCAACTCTAGTATTATTTTATCCTTGTCGGTCATCAAATGTTGAATAAAGATAAAAGGTACTCGGAGTTGACAGAGTCAAGTTTTGAAACGCACTCCAGAGTGCTCCAAATTTTGATTCTATTCATCTTGAGTAGATAGAGCGGACTAAACTAAAGGTGCGTCAATATAAGTCTAAGATAAACTAGCAGATGACGAATTTGATCACGTGATTTTCGAGCAATCAAAAATTAATTCCAATTGAATGATACAGAGCTGTAAACTGTCTTTTAAGGTTAGATTATAAAATGAAATTGTTTATTTTTATGAAATAAATAAAAAATATCCTAATTGAAAATATCTTTCGCTTTATTAAAAACTGATAATAATCTTATAGGCTGCATTTTCATGTTGCCGATTTGAACATCAAAACAGATCATGTGATCAAAATTGATGCTTGGTATTCCTCACTTTTGATCACGTGATCTGTTTGACACTCGAATCGAGCGTCGAGCGTCAGCATGAAAATGCAACCTTATACTAAAAATAGATCATACATATGAATGTAGCAGAATCATACACAAGGTGTGTTTTCTTAAAAGAAAATACTACGTTACAAATAAATTTTTGTAATTTGAAATTTATAAGTTACATCACTTGATTTATAGGCTGTGGTTAATCTCGCTACAAATGTTTTGAAATATTTGATGGACCAATTAGAAGAAAGAATTTTACAAATTGACTAATTAAAAAACGCTTCAAAGCGTTTGCAATATCACGTTGACCACACCTATATTCGTTAAAGTCTTTAATATAGTAATACAATTTAATTTAATTTTATTCTATATGTGCAACATAAGTATTGACCTAAAATTTAACTAGCAAATTCTTTGTTTCCAAATACGTAATCACAAATTCATAAAGAGGAAAAGAATTAAAAATTTACTTTCCTCGTTAAATATTGTACATAATGTACTTCATCAATTTCTATTTGATAGCATTTATTTGAGCGTTTGTAGATTATAACAATTCAAATATACTATTTATAAAATAAAAGTGTTAAAAGAGATGAATGTACGTTACGTGTTAACAAATTAGTTGGATATATTATCATAAATATACAGGTTATGAATTTAATTTAGGCGCGAAAATCTGCGAGCTCGATTTTTGAATCCAGAGTGGATCGAGCAGCTCTAGAAATGTTAATACCGAACGTAGATGAGATGACATGTAGCAGAAAGATATGAGATGCCGAACGATTTTCGAGTAAAAGATCAAACGGACGCATCCGATTTGTAATGCCGAACACATCTACAGGTATGGTACGTATATTGTACATAATGTGTACATATCTATATATAAATTTCGCTTTTAATTATAGAAACTTAAATTACTGCTTATTACAAAACTAATCTTTTAATTTAATTATAATTATTTTAAAATTGTCTCAAACACACACACACACACACAAAAGAGTTGAGGTTTCATAAATATAATTTTTTAATTTTTTTTTAATTTTAATTTTAATTTTTAGCCTTATATGCCCTTTTTGTCTTATAAATTAAAATTCGATTTTTTATTAAGTATAATCAAATACAATAGTTCAAAATTGTTTTATAAATAAATTCTGAATGACATTATAAAATAGTCATGTTACTTTATTGCATTTGAATAAAATAAAACAATAAATAAATACATTTACATCCATATATGTACATATTCTACTCTTATTGTTCTACTCTTATGAAAAGTTATATACATATAAATGTTAAATTAAAATAATTTATTTCATTTTCCTAATTCATTGTATTTTCTTTAATTTTATTCAGTATATTTTTTTAATCCTAAATCATTTTGTATGTAGCACTATTATAAAACTGTCAGCAAATAAATTATTTTCCTGCTGTAAGATAAAATGAGATAATTATTCTTGTTATAAATATAATTGTCCCGACAAATGCATTATATTTCTCAGTTGCAAACTGACGACTTTTAGCTTTGATTTTTAAGATTCGCAATTAGATATTTTACATAATTGTCGAGGAAAATCATTATAATTATCATCAAAACAAAATTATTAGAAAATAAGTGATTAAAATACACACACACACACACACACACACACACACACACACACACACACACATACACACATCTCTTATGTTTTTTTGAAGAAAATGGCCTAATTAAAAAAGATTTGAATACATAAAGTTTAATAAAAAAATATAATGCATGAGAGAAATGTTTTTATATTATTGATCCGACATTTGTATTTTTATATTAGAAATTATTGAAATAATAATGAAAAATCGGAGATTTTTTATAATATAATAATAATAATACAAACAATTTTTATTTATAATTTTAATATAAATAATTTTTACATCTGTAATACAATAAACTGGATATAATAGAAATGTAAATATTTATATATTTTCATACGGCTTAGAATTTAGAATTAATAAATCATTACCGAGCAAACTGTTATCTCAGAATTGCTACTAATAACGAATTAAAATAGATTGTTACTGTCAGCTAGACAGAATAATTTTAAAAATACTATGCCGCTCCAGTGCTTGTAACTCAACGAGAATGGTAGCTACAGTATGTCTCAATTGATGAAACTTTGCCAAAGATAATTCAAAAGTCACACATTCACCTGTATTGAAAATCCATTCCATCATAATAGTTGGTTCTAGTACTCTGTTTAATATACTGCAATATATATGGAAAAATATATTAGAATTCTCTGTAAAATATTATTTTATGAATAAATATTTACTAAAAAAAAATATCCAAACATACTTTGATGAGATTGTAATATCTACGCGCCATTTGCAAGATATAAGTTGTGGATTAAATTTTGTTCTTTGAATTAAACCTAATAACAAATCTGCTTGTTTTGGACCATAAATCACAGAGGATAAATCTTCTACACATTCTGGATTCAATCTGTAATATGCATAAAAAATAGAAAGATAAGAAAAATTCCGTATAACTTTTTAGATGCTATTATAAAAAAAAAGATATAATTAAAATTATTCTTTATTATTATTCTTTATAACAATTATTGTTATAGATATGAATTTATTTGTTATATAAAAATATAAATGTTCAATCACAAGCTATAAGAGCCATTTGAGTTACAAAACCTAACATATATATGTACACTTACTTCAATTCTTCCAAGCATTGTTTAAATTCCACAGGTTTAATATTATGGCATTGCGAACGTAGATATATTTTTAAAATTGTAAGAATAGCAGCATAATATTCATCTACATGTTCTTCAGGTATGCTATATTTTTTACTTATTCTTTCTAATATACCTTCTTCTACGTGTTCCAGTTCTATTGCTTTTACTGCAACTATATGTTTTAAACAATTATTATACAAATGACATAGATATCCTGTTCCTTCTTGTTATACATAATATGTAAATTTGACGCAGTATTAATTTAATATTTCAATCTAACTCTTATTTAATTCAATTACAATTCTTTAAAATAATTTTAGTTTGTTTTTAATAAAAGTAATAACTCACGTTGTATTAATGGACGCGCGAATGTTTTTTTTAATTCCGCAAGATATTTTGTTTTGTTCCCTAAAGCACTCAAAAGCTGCGTTTGAAGGGTTGTCATTGTATAGTGACGTTCAGTTCGAGTAACTTTGACAAATTTCAATTGCTAACTTAACCAAAAATGTCTAACGCCCCAAACAAAATTGAACGCATTGCCATCTATTGGAGATTAAAGAAAATTAGATAAGTAATATTACCGAGATATGATGCAGGTAGAAGAATTTATATTGACTGCTAATATAAATTTCTTGAAATTGCTCGACTTGATATAAATATATCTGAATAATATATATTATTTAGTTATATAATGCAATATTTAAGTTCTTTATTTTTATACAGATGCTTCATAAATTAGCATACATAAAAATTAGATATATTTTAATAATGATTGAAACGGTCGATAATGTCAACGTTCTATCCGTGTTCCAGAGTTCAGTCATGAAAAAATTTATCCATTGCCAATGATTTAATAGTAAGTGCTGTCAGTAATGTGATAAATAAATAGTTTTACTTATAAAAGTTTACTTATAATTATTACAAATCTTTTGGATATAAAATTTGAATTAATAATTATTTTGCTCGACAGTAAATGCATCGTTAATGATGTGAATGTCGCTTATTTGTTGAAGAAGGGATCAATAACATATATATAATAACGCTATTAAATACAAATAGTGAATTACAATGTTATGGAACGCGTTGTAAGATTTTTTTTAGTAGCATTTATATATAAAATCACATTAATTTTAATATTTTAAGCTTAATATGCGATAAGAAAATCAACCAAATTCCCTGATATACTTGGTTGAAGTCACTGCTTACAACTGACCGTGTGGCCTAATGGATAAGGCGTCGGACTTCGGATCCGAAGATTGCAGGTTCGAGTCCTGTCACGGTCGCAGGCAACTAATTTTTTTTTCTGCTATACGAGACACACTATATGTTCTATTATTATATAGAATTGTCCTATGATTTCCATATTTCATATTTTTATTCTTTTTAGTAATATGAACCCGTCAGAAATTAAAAAATACATAAAAATTTTTTAATTATTTTAAAAATTATATATTATATAATTATATATTATATAATAATTAATTAATATTAATTAATCTAATTCAAAATAAAATTAATGTATAA
>NW_011627371.1:34708-63710 GCF_000204515.1 Acromyrmex echinatior | reverse complement strand
TACACACACACACACACACACGCGCGCGCGCGCGCGCACGCATATATAGATCCAAGTATTGAAAAATTGCATTTCCTATTGAAAATTTTGAATTGATAAGTACTGATAAATGAATTAAATAATTACAATTATATTTTTTAATTCACAATAATTTTAGAATTGATGATTGTCTATAATTTTATAAAAGAATAAAAATACGTTCAGAATGAAAAAGATTCTTAAGACTTAATGTTCTCGCGAATGAATTTTTTTTAAAGAACTGAATCCGTTTCAATTCATTCTCATTTACTGAGCATATTTTATATTAAATATTTAACTTATTAAATTCTCAGCAAATAAGCTTATTTGTTGTATTATTATTTGTTCAAATACAAATAATAAACGTTAAAGATGTAATTATAGTTGATGTCAAAATAATGATAAATAATATAATATAATCAGCTTATTTATACGGTTGTTGTATTAATTGCATTTTGATGTTGTGTAATTGTAATATCTATATATTTTATTTATGTAAATTTCCTAATATTTAAACCAAGCTCCACATACGAGTACGAAGTCAACGACCTCGAGACATTTTCTTGAATAATAAGCAATGAAGTAACAAAGATTTAAAAGTGATGTTCAATTTTAAATTCAGTGATGTCATTAATACGCGCTATGACATTATCAAGAAAGGTCGACGATTCCCGAAACATTATTGATTAAATAGCCTTTAAATCACCTTTTAGCTAAATTTTCTACAGTAAAATTTCATCATAATCCATTTATTATAAAATTATCGATATTAATATATATTTTTTAAATATAATTATTTATTTCTAAAGAAATTTAACAAATTTTATATAAATTTTTATTTAAAATAATTTATGTAAATCTCTCTAAATATTTTATCAAATACTTACAGATATTTAAGAAAAATTGTTTTTAAAATATTTACTGACACATATTTAAAGAATAATTAACAATATAAGATCTGATTATCTTATATTATAGCAAAATTATTCGATAAGTTAGTTTTTGTCTTGGGAAAAGATATTTTAATACTTACAAATTTTTAGTTAGTAATGCGATTTAAGTTCTATCATATAATGAATTCATTGGCGTAGCCTCACATGTACCTTCGATAGCTCAGTTGGTAGAGCGGTGGACTGTAGTTGGAAGGATTACGAGCAGATATCCATAGGTCGCTGGTTCAAATCCGGCTCGAAGGAATCTTTTGATATTTTTTTAATGCTTTTTTTTATTAACTTTTATTAAGTTTAAACATATCTTTTAATAGAATACACTATCTCTATTTTTATTTTCAAAATTATTAACATTTTTTTACGAGAATGTATATATGTATATCACATAAACTGTTATAATTTTAATACAAGAGATTATGTTTATATTACTATGTAGATTGTTATTGTTCTTGGAATAATCCAAATGGATTGTTATAAATTTTATTATAAACAAAGTTCTTATTTATGTATAATAATAAATATAAATATTTTTGAAAAAAATATACTTATTAGAGATTTTATGATTACTATATTAAAATGATAAAATGAATATTGATTATTATTAATAATGCCATAGGTTATTATACATACATAAATTTCTTTCTATTATTAACCTGTTTACGTTATATTTAACTTTTTATTGCAACAAATAAAGAGAAATACATTTCAATATGTATTAGGAAATAAACAAAATTTTTTTAACTTATCTGCAATTATTTTAATTTAATATTTTTTAATATAACTGAATATTTATCTTTATTTTATTCTATTTATTAAACAGATTCAACTGTGTTACATTATGTAAAATAGAAAGTCATTTTTATAATTATTTAAATTATTTACAAAATATTTTCTTCAGAGATGTGTGAGTAAACAGATAGACAACAAAGAAAGGGAAACTAAAAATAGTCTTTCATTTATCATTCGCACAGTAATGCATAAAGAGTGATTTCATGATTTTCCAATGATGTATGAAGAATGATTACTTCATGATTTTCCGTATATGAGATATTGATTTCACATCTAAAAAAACACGATCAAAATAAAGTATATGATTAGAACTTCTTCTGATTTGATTAGAAGGCATTATGTTGACAGATTGTTAAACATAGGACTAAACTTGTAATTGTAAAAATTTCAAATATAAAATTGAAATATAAAATATAAATATCAAAAAATAATTCTAAAACGTTCAAAAAATTTTAAGTACAATATATAAAATATTGTGTAAAAATGTGTCTGTTTTATATTACACGAATTATTTCTATGTAAAGAATATTATAAAATGTAATTTATGTAATTTATGAAGTATTAATATAAGATAGTGTTTATTTATGTTATTTATATATATATAATTTAAATATTTCTTATTATTTATTATATTATTTATTTACATATTTTTATATATTTAAAAAAAGTTTTAAAAATAATATGCATATATGCATATAAAATATAATATGAATAGATTGAATTATCCAATATTGATGTCTTATTTGAATAGCGAATTAAGTTATAGAAAAGAATCACTGATTTTTTATCATATGCAATTAAAAAGAAAATCAGAAACATATGAAGGAAACAAAATTATCATTAATTTTGATATGACAATTTTTTTTTGTAAATGAATCAAGTCTATGAATTTCTCATCATATTATTTGGCGTGCTATTGAATCTGCGTCATACATATTTGATGCTTATCCATTTATCTATTTTGGGGATCGAAGTTTTGCGAGGGTGTGCCGCTCTTTTTTGTCTAATCAGAGCGAAGTGAATTAACTCCAACACGAAACCGCGCCTAAATATTGTTCGTGTCTCGCGAAGATCAACGATCCTTTTTCACATAAGTTTGACCCAGTCAAATTAAATATCGAAAATTAAAAAGCCGATACAAGTCATTTATATCTTCTCTTATCGATTATATTATAATAGAATTCATCGCGGCAAACACATTCTGACCGTTACGCAACAAGTTATTTCTCGACTTTTTTTTAATTATAACTTTTTAAATATTCCAATCGCATATAAACTTTTAAGAAACTTATTTGCAAAAAGAAAATTTTTCCCAATTAATTTGATTTATTTCAAATAGCTTGATACTCTACAAAATTTGAAAGAGTAATTATTATTTCATTTTATATATACACAATGTAAAAAAGATAATATTTAAATATTTTTAAAAGAATTTTTAATTCTTAACGAGAGTAATAATAATTTAATTATTATCTCTTTTATAAATTATGTCATCCTAATTTTTAGAATTTTCTACTTAATTTAATATATTTGCTAATTGTAAGATATATATATATATAAAGGTTATATATGTATTTAAATATTTATAACAAAACGTCTAATTAAAAGACGATTCATTTTCATTCTCTATTATAATTAACACAATGATTTATTATACTTAATAGTTTATTACACTTCTTTAAAAATTAATAAAATTTTCTAATAAGTAAAATTAAAATAAAATCCGCAAAAGAAACGTATAATTTTACTCTTTTAATTTATCTGCTATTAGAAGGATAGTAAAATCATTCCAGAACGGACATTATACATATATTACTATTAATTCTATATTTAGAGTATATACCAGATTATCACTGTTGTGTACCATTTATCACTGTACTATATTACTAAACATCTGTAGATTAAACAAAATTAAATACTTTATTAAAACATTATACTAGGAAAGTATGATAGTAAAAGAGTGGATCGTAGGATTTATAATCAAAAGACATAATCTTTAAATCAGTTTAATTTTACAAATATAGCAATGATACCGCATAGAGAACATCGCGTCTGCGTTGTTCACGATGCGAGTAGCAATTCTAGACAAATACGTGCTGCCACCCTTTTGACGTCCGACTCGAGACTCTCGGGGGTGGCATAGCACGAGGGATGGAAAGGCGTCAACGATATATCGTCGCAATGAGACTTATCCGTGAAAACAAAAACACTATATAACCAATGACGTACGTGCAAATATTTATCACGTGGAAGTTAAGATAATTATGACCGAACACAGAATCGAGAATGTAATGTTATTTAATTGCGTTATTTAACTACAAAATCGATAATTTTATCATCGATGATTAAGTGGGATTAATTCATTGAATAAACGTTTGCAAATATTAACTACTTAGTACAATTGTGTGTGTATCAATTATATTATAATAATATATGATATACTAAAATATATTGTAATTATTACAAAATAAATATTCACTAGCGATTATTAAAATATCATGTTTATTCCTGTTTTATTTACTTTGGTAATAAATGTACAAGATAGTGTGTGTGTTTTGTTTTTGAGGAGAAAAGATAAGAGTAAGAATAAGGGTAAGAATAAGAGAAAGACAGTTCAATATATTATGCGCTTTGAGATGGTATCCTCAAGTGTAAAAAACGCAAATCAAAGAGACAGAGAGAGAGAGAGAGAGAGAGAGAGAGAAAGAGAGAGGAATAATTCTTTAATCTTAATTCTTTGGTAATTTATAAATTTAAATTTATGTATATATATGTATATATATATGTATAAATATAAATTTATTTTAAAAAGATAGATACATTTAATTTGATGCATATTCATAATTTTATATATATACAGTATGTATAATATATGTATATACATATGTATATGAATTATATATAAATATTTTTACAGCTAATTATATTAATTTTTATTATGATAGAAAGTGAGATATTTTTCTTCCAATTATGTGTATGTACATATAATGTTTAAGTTTATATTTCTTTTATTATCTTTATTTGTGTATTTATGTATTCTTTCGATTCTCTGCTTTTAAAGCTTAGATATGTCGAATGAAACTGTTAAATGTGAGAAACACTTATAGAAAGTAATATAAATTTTAATACAATATGAACGTGAAAAAATATAAGATGATAAGAAAAATTTTCGAAAAGATATAAAAATTTCAATCGTGTGTTTTGTTCTGTGTAACTTCTGCGCCTATATATCTCTCACCAGAATAGACGCATCATTTTACTTGGAAACGTTAAATTTTATGAATTACATCGATTTCGAGATACGTCGATGTGTGAATAGAACTAAAGAATTCATGACTCATTATTTTATTATATATATTTATACTCTCTTATTGCCACCTTTTTTTAGTCTTAAATCCCGATTGTACTCTGATACTATCGTGAGCACGATTATCCCCAGCGGCGGCGCGGCGATGATGGCGCGCAGTCGTGGCGCGTCATCGAGTAGTGCGCTTGTGCGAGCCAAGGACGGCGGAGGTAGAGAGCGACGACGTAGACGTGGTCACCATCGAGGGGAGTAAGGAGAGGAAGAGAGAGAGAGAGAGGGGGGAGAGAGAGCGAACGACATCGTCGTCGAAACCGTGGCGGCCGGCGCGGTGCCGTAGGAGCGACAGGGGGTTGACGGTGCGGTGAGGAGGTGTCAGAGGGCCGTGAACGCGTCCGCGGGTGTCCGGCGCTCTTTCTCGCAGTCTGATGCCGCCGGTCGTAACAACGGGTTCACGCGTGTACCGTCAGTCCGGAACATAGTTCGGAGCGTAGTCGCGACGGCTCTCAGGGGGCGAGAAGAGTTCGCGAGAAGAGAAGAGTTGCGCGATCGGATCGAGTCAGCGTAAATTCGCGAAAGGTTGAACGATCGAGCGGAAAGGTTGAACCGCGCAAGCGGAATCGCGATAGCGTGGAGCAGCATAGATTCGGTAGCTTCCACGAAAGCGCGACCGAGTCGCGATTTCACGAAGGCGCGACCGAAGTCGCGTGAGGATCGCCGCAGGAATTAAGCGGAATTGTGCGAAATCGCGAAGGAAACGTATTTATGCGACTTCGGTGAGTGAGTGACAACTCTCGGAGAAAAGCCAACGGAGCCTGTAGGAGAGAGTGGGCGATCATCGTTCGATGCCGCCCTGGCGCCGTGAACTGCGGTGGTGAACCGCAGTAGCAAGATCGCGCGAGGATGAGCGATGTCGGTCGATTGTCGCGCGTTGTAACGGACAGGTAAGAAGGATTACTCCAGGAGGCATCACACCTCGTGGTGACACTGCGACAGGACAGTTATGATCGCCGGTGACCCACCACCTCCGGTCTACTCCGATTTTCGTCACGTAATGGCGTTGATTGGGGATCGATTGAATGTGTTGAGGTGTCTGCAGCTTGATGCCTGCCAGCCTGCCCCCCGTTTACGCTTGTCGAGGAAAGGGTGCAGGTTCTGAGTCGTTCGACGTGGACTGCTGCTGTCCAGGCCGGTAGCGGATCGATTTTTAGCGAGGGGTGAGGAGCAAGAGGGTGAGGAGCCGAGCAAACGAGAAGCAAGCGGAAACGGGGGCAGGGGCGCATCGTGTGCGTGGGTATAACGATGTGTATGTGTGATGTATATGTATATATATATATATATAAAGTATATTTATGTTGTATGTGGGTGTGTAAGTTTGGGGGTGACTTCGAGACGGGTTCGTCAGCAGGATGAACTGATCGGGGACAGATTGAAAAAGAAGATCTCTCGAGCACCGCTTCGAGATGATCCCGTTTCTGTTCCGGAGTTGGAGATCGACGACTTCCGGTTGTCCAATCTCGCTCTCCCGAGAACGGGAGAATGACCAAATCGCGGGATGACTTACTGTCGTAGTAATTAGTGGATGTGTAATACCTAACGAAATGCCGTATGTTTCGCTGACATCTGACTTTCTAATGGAGTCAATATCAAACGTCTCGAATTGAAATTGTACTATTTCTCCAAGAGGGCGGGTGCAAGTAGTTAGTATAATGCACGCGCCATCCACTATTGCGCTACAATCACTTGGACTTACTCCATAACCGCACCTCCCGAACTACTTGCAGTAAAATCAGATATAATTATTGCAGGTACATTTCGTAACAGAGAAATCAGAACTAAAGATTGACTGCAATCGTGCACATCAAACATGAGTCAACTATTCTAAATTTGATTTATGTCCATTTTTATTAGATAATTTTAATCTCTGCAGTTCAACTTGCTCTTTATTTTTCTTTAATAATTTTTTTAATTTTTAAAACTAATAAAGGATGAAGAGTTATTTGAGTCGAGATTGAAATTAAACTACATTGATAGAAACGAGAATTATAGGCCCGGTTTCACCACCGTAAGATTGACTTTAACCTTCCATGATCCAATATTTTCTTCACTGTTCTCCTAGTTTAACTGGATCACTGGTGCTTGATTGTATTTTTCAAAGGATTTTCGGACTCCAAAAAAATCCGAAAAAAATTCTGGTACATTCTTTCAATATTCAAGAATATGATTTTTTATAATAATATGATACAAAACGTTTTTCATTTTTTTTTGTACGTGTCCGAATTTGAGGCAGAATAATTCAAAGTTGAAAATTCTTCAAAGCCATGATTCGATAATAGAAAGTTAATCTTGATTCAACTTTTCATCATTTTCTAATGTTTAGATTAGAACTAAAAAGATGAATAGTTAAATCAAGAATTCAATTAAAATTGAACTACATTAATAAAAACGAGCATAATTCTTAGAATTAGAAAAACGTAAGTACAGTAAGTTAAATTGAGATTAAAGTTAATTTTACATTAGTAGAACTAGGTTGATTAGTTAAATAGTTACTAATGCCAGATATTACATATTATGAAGTTTCTTGATAGTTACGATTAACAATCACTGCAGTTATGTAGAGTTGAATTATTTTATGTATTAAGTGTGATAGAATTTACCCAGGATGATTTCACATTCAATAGATACTCACGCCATTATAATCCTATCTTAAATTCGTCTGTTTCCCAACGATTCTCGTTGAGAATCTCGGAATTGTTTCAAGCGACATCGAGCTTCATCGTGTTATCTTCGAAATACGCGATGGATTCGTATATGTGCATTTATACTCTTATCTGTGTAATAGTAAGAGATATCAAGGTATGACATCAGTTCACTCCTTCGTATAGACTTTCATTAAGTATTAAATAAGAAGAAAGCAAAAGGATATAAAATAAAAAAGGATTAAGAAGAATATAAAAAAATTGTGAATGATATTTTCTAAAAATAATGAAAATAAATTATTGAATAAATTGATTTATAGTCGTTTGATTTAAAAGCTTGTAATTTTATAAAAATTACGAGCAATTAAAGCAATGTTGTAAAAAATTGACTCTTTAAAAATATTACAGTTCAAAAAGAGTTTATTTAACAAAAACATCGATCAAAACATAGCTAATTGTATAAGAAAAAAAAAGTAATTAGATATTCACCTTGAGTAATGAGAAAAAATAAATGATAAGTTTTTTTTTATGATTTTACAAACCCTTTCTTTAAAATTATGATATAAATAGTTATCACAAATAAAAGAGTTCAAAGCAATGCTATATTTTTTGAAATGAAGATGATAATATTAAAAATACAACAATGTTTGCTCTAAAAATAATAATCGCGATACTCGAACATTTTTTTAATTCTTATCTGTCACTTATCGATTACTCATACGTATCGCTAAATTAATACTAAGAAGGAAAGATTCATCATTTAGATGATGCCAAAAGTTTTATTCGAAAAAATAATTTATTATTGATAACGATGTTCATTCAAGGATTCTTTAAGAATTGCAATTTATTTGATATCTTTGATACACTTTCTTGATGACATCATTGACAAAGATAAAGATAAGTTTGTAAACTCTCGTGCAATCAGATACGTCTAAATGACACGCAAACTGTATATAATTCTCTGAAATCTTCTTTCAAGTTATCGTGTAATAATTGCATATAATATGATGATAATTCCAAAAAATTGTAAATATATTGGATTGATTATGGATGAATATATTGGATGAATATATTGGATGATTTCGTTATCTGACATCTTGAAAGTTAGATGTTCGCTACTTTTGCAAATTTGCTTAAAATAATTTATACAATAAAAAACTAATATATTGTATCACGAAATGAACTACCAGCTATCTGCGTTTTTTTTCTCTTTTTATTAATGGACTCTTAACACATTACTGATATCACTGACAAGAATTTTCTTATGACTACTTTGATTCTTGATAAAAATGATTCGCAGCGTATTACACGGAATGAAAAATACGATATTAAAATACGATATAAAAATTATAATAGTATTGTAATATCATGTACATATTTTTGGTTTAGAACGATGTTGATATATTCAGACTACATTGAAAATGACTCGATTGAAGTCGATTGAAGTCGTTTGTTGTTAATTGTAATTATTTTATATGAATTGTTAATGCTAATTTAAATTAAAGTTCTTTTATACATTAATGCTCTTTGCCCTTCTTTTGTTCTACATTGTTTTATACGTATAGAGCCTTATTACTATTTATTAAGAATATATTGGAATTGGAAAAATGAAATTGGAAGAATCTAGATGACTGGGAAACTAATTTTACTAATCTTCATTTCATACTCCTTGATAGTCTTTTATTTGTCTTTATCTGATAATTAGCTCACCTTGTATATTGTTGAACTTTACGCATAATTTAAATATGAAGTAGTCTTAGAAATGAGTCAATTTTATCAAAAGTTTATTTCTCTGAACGAGATTAATTAAATTTATATTATTTAAATAACTTTAGATCGTATTTCTCATTTTCTTACTTTAATACTTTAATTATTCATGATTCATCGAAGCTAACAATATGTACAGCATAATTACATTTAATAAAAAAAAAATTTATCCTTAGATGATCAATTCCACTTCTCAAAACTATCAAAAGATCGCAGGAAAGAGACGATGGACACGATGGGAATATCTCGTCGACTCATCTTTCGAGCGCACATGTCTCTGTTTGTTGCACCATTCCTGAGGTACGACTGAGTAATCATTGAGACTTGCGAAAACGTAATAGGAATGTCGCTTTCGTTCGCGAACAAAAATAGTCTTCGCCAACGTCGACTCAACTTCTTAGTCCAATTTCAAATCCGTTCGACGTAATTGTCATAGCTCGCTCTTAATTCTTTGAAGTTATTTTTTCAAATTTTTAAGCTCATATTAAAACAAAGAGAGATTATTTTAATCTTTATATCGCATACACATGAATAACGTTGATTAATCATTAATAATTAAAAATGTTGTATGTCATTAAATTATATGCACATGTTTATGTAATTGTACAGTGCGTCTGGTTGTCCAATAAAGTAAAATATACATAAAAGTTATTGTTTTAGAGAGTTAGATAGAAAGCAATTTTCCATTTAATGTTTTATTAAATAAATTTTATGTAAAATTATTATATTGTAGAATATGTTGTAAAACATTTAAGTAATATAGAAACTGAGTAAATTTTGAATAAATAATAGAAAACAGAATAGTTATGAAACGTTGAGTACTATACTGATAAATAAATAATTTTTATATTGTCTACACACATATTGTAAAATTAAATATTACTAAGTGCTAATTGACCTGTTTTGTGTGTATGTGATTTCTGTTAATATTTTATTCTTTTTTTAACGATTGTTTAATCAGTAACTTTATATAATTTGATAATTTTAGGTATGAGTAAGATTATAATTTTTATATAATTATAATTTTACTCGTATAGAAGCTATATTTTTCGTGGATTAATTTTGAGTCCATATCCATTCTTGAAATGCCAACGTTTCATGAACGTTGCAGTTCACTTCAGGGCGAAGGACAGTCTGATATACTCGTCCTGATGAAGTGAACTGCAACATTCACGAAACGTTGGCACTCGAAGAATGGATATGGAATATATGGATATATAGATAATTTGCAAAACACGTAACTTCTACGTAGAAAGTAACTTACGTGGAAGCCTCAAAAGTATAATCTTATTTGTATATAAAATAGTGCTAGTGAACATTATGCACTTACATGAATAGGTAAATAATTATTACATATAATATGTGTATTATTATACACATTATGTAAATAATTCTATATACGCAGTTTTTATATTTATATTTTTTTACGCATATATTTTCTTTTACTATACTTTGTACATATATCTTAATTTTTTCTTTTAGTCTGCTATTAACGTAATTGACGTAGCATACCTACGAAGCAATAATAAAGCGTTCCAAAATATTGGAGATTTTCATGAAAACCATGCCGCTCTTTCCATTCTGTATTTTTATTTTTTATTTTCATCCTTCGTTCTCTTTCCTTCTTGTTTCTCGTTATTCATCGCGAGGCATCCACTGTGAATCGGGCCTAACGAACCGCGATCACGAGGTCGGAAAAAATCGATCGTGCATCAGTATATCTACTACTTCTACTATTCGCTGCATATTTGGATACGTGTCGTACGAAACTCCTCGTCCGCGCCGTCCTTTCTCCTATACGTTTCTGACCCTTTTCCGCTCTCTAGTCTCTGATCCACGTCGGTCGATAGAACCCGACTAGTGGTTGCTGGTAGTTACTCTGTCCTCCTCTCTCCTTTATTTTTCTCTCTGTTATTTCTTCGTAAAGAACATCACCGTTATATTAGAAACAAGTAGTACACATAATAAAATATCATTCGTATACGTAATCAATGAATATTAGAATTAAGAGGAATCATGAATAAAATATCCGCACTTCAAACTATTTAAATTGCGATGTATTTAGAAGTTCGAGTTACTATGTGAATATTGTTATCGATAATAAGCAATTTTATTCGATAAAGAATTTGATAGATATTATTTAAATGATGAATTTTTTTTAACTTGGTTTTTATCCTTCTCTTTGTATCAATTTGTACGAGTAAATATCATAATCGACATAAACACATAACAAATAAGGATATATAGTATATTAATTAAATTTCTAAATATTTCTTTCATTATCATCGAATTTTTTAAAATAAAACTATCTCTTTTGTATCCCTTCCCTCAATTTTCTTCGCGATATTCATAATCAAATCGTGTCGACATTTATTTTAATATGAAAATATAAAATTAATCTTTTATGATTATGATCTTAAAATTCCTTTTGAACGGTTTGGCTGTTTTTAAGATTAACCGAATCGTGTTGAAGTAGTTCTATGCCTCAAGTGAGTGTCCCATGACATGTCGATAAGTGTTCAGTATCTCCGTTCGCGATCATCTATAACTCTTATGGTACTTTCGGAAAGACGCTATTAATGTTACTTCTATCATTCTATCATTTCTCGTTATTTATTAGACATAAAACAAGGATAAAATGACATAAGTAGTCCCGAGCGTACCTTTAACAATAGTTCGTTATGTTGTCGTTGCACAGGATTTTTTTTATACGTAAGTATAATATCTGTGCAACGACAAGATAATATACTGTCGTTAAAAGTTACAGAATCAGAGTACAGAAGTCTTTAGCTCATAATCAGTTCTTATTTAAAACCATTTTAAATACTGTCATAAAGAAATCCTAAAGTCATCTGTATTACTGACTAAATCATATAATTCTTGTATAACCATTATTTTTTTCTTCTTTCGCTAACTCGAAAATCCTTTTCCAGGATTAAATTGCATTAATGTACGTATCTGTAAGGTATCTCTAAGCTGAGAACGACAAAAAGTTTCGAAATTGAGATCCTTTTACCATTTCTTAGTCCAATATGACGCTCTAGAGCTGTCACATCGTGACAACATTTGCTTGTATAAAAGCTGTGCAATCTGTATTTACAAAATAGTAGTTCACAAAGTAGTAGTTGCACGAAGAAACTAAGGCACCAACGTTACTTTAATTTTAAGCGAGGCTTAAAATTCTCTTTATTTCTTCCTCTCTTTCGGCTTTAAAGAGAAATTGAGAGTTTTAAGTCTCGCTTAAAGTCAAAGCATGTTGCATGGTGCAATCAGGCCATAGACGTCTAATTAAAATATTATTGTTATACGAAAATGTATATGTACGTGTGGTATGCGTGAGTGATATTGATGTAGTGATGTGTCAGTACGTAAATCATCCGTGTGCTATTTACAATATGAGCTCTGATTGGTTCGTGACATCTGGAGATTACTTAATAAATCAGTCTTAAATATAAAAATCAATATGAATATCGGCTTTTGACAGGGTCTTCTATAACGTAAGCCAAATGAAATAATGGAGATAATGAGTGATATACGTGGACAAACGATCTTCGAATAGGATACGAGGCGAATCGAAACTCGCCATGTTGTTCTCCAACTTGGGCGGACAGGCAGGAAAACGGATTTGGTTGAGTTTCACCACAAGTTGCTGGCTGAAATCAGGTCGCTTGCTTGCGAAGTGTACAATAACCATTCGTCATTTCGTGGATAAGAGTATACATATAGATAATATCTGGAATGTGAATATCATGGCGCAGTATTACAGATCATACTATATTGTATTTAATAATCTGTCTGCATATCTTTTTACATTTTTGGATCATTTATAATATGTACTTAAATGTCAGTTTTCTTGTGATGTACATTCGAAGATGATTGATTTTACAATTTTATGTTTTATAATAATCTTGTCTTTAATAACAACGTTAAATATTCGTTAAATAAGTAAAATATTCTTTGTATATTTATTGTAAAAACATATTTTTATATTATTTTTTGGAGAATACGATTTTATAATGTTTTAAAAACTATTACGTAAATCAAATCTTACGTAATTTACGCAGTACAAAACAAAAATTAAAAATTAAAAATTAAGCGCAACCTTTACAAAACTCATTTACGCAGCGTAAATGAGTTTTGTAAAGGTTACGCTTAATTTTTAATTAATAGTTAGAAATGTGTAACGTCTTATTATCTTAATGTCAAGAGTTTTCGTATATTATTCTTGCATTTTCATAATTACGCAACATTTTAAATATTACATTTACATTATTAAATATAATAACTTAAATAATTGTCTCCTTTATTTTTTGAACTAAAGAAAGATATGTGTTCTTTAAACTAAAGAAGATATGTGTGTGTTATTAATATCACATATCTCCTTTAATTTGAAAAGTAAAGGGGGTAATTATTCTTTTATCGCGCTTAAATATTTAGATTAAAGTTTTACGTTTTTTTATTTGTTATTTTATTTTTAATTTCTTATAAAAGAAACATACTTATTGTCATGTAATCATCGCAGCATCTTGACAAATTAAGCAAGAAACTTAGGCCAAATTTTATTTCAGCTCGTAAAAATACATTATTTCATGAAATAATATTTTTAGTTGTTCTTAGAATGTTTCTAAAGAAAATTAAATATGCGTTAAGATTTAAAAAAAAAGTAAAATTCATTTATTCAACGGATATTTTTTACTATCTGTTTATATTTAACATTTATATTAAAATGCAAAGCAATTTATATAAGAATTAAGGAGATAATATATTAAATAATAAACTATTTAACATTTAGATTAACACATATAAATATAAATATAAGAAGCAATATCAGTGTGAAAATCAGTTTTCAAAATTGTTTTATTAAAAAATTCTTAACAATTAATTTATAAAATTTAATAATATAAAGATATTAATTGAAATGCAGTTTCCTCTCCACTAAAATAAATTAACACTCGAAACTATTAGGTGTACAAGGCAGCTCGTTGGATATCGATGTAAGAGAGATTAAGGGGCTCAAGGGTGCGATTAAACGATCCGTTCTTCGAGGTCGCGTGCCGTGACGACGGAGCCAACGTCATCCTCTCCATACCGATATTCTTTTGATCTGTCAAGGACGAGAGTTCGTTGTCTAGACGAATCGACGGCTAAGTAGCTCTTCAAACGCGGCGGGACGCATTAAATGCCGAAGCATTTGATATCAAAAGAGGCGGTAGTAGGACACAGGCAGATATATAACGATAGTGAGGATGAGACTCGATGATGATGGCGGACATTCACGGAAAGGATTAAAGCAAAGTGAGGCTCAAAGTGAGATAAGCAGCTCCTGTCGTCGGCAGAAATTCCGTGGAGCACGATCGATCTTCATGCGAAATCGTAGAACCCATTTTAAGCGTTCTGTGTTTGCTGTTTCTCTCATGTTTTCCTTTACAAAGCGAAATTTATGCCCACTTGTTTCAGAAATAACATACTCTGATAGAAAATAAAGTAGTTCCGGCAACTACAATATGACGATTCTGAAATTTAAATACTCCTCAACTAGTTTTATAAAGTCATGAGAACAAAAGTAATTCTGAGGACTGTTAGAATTGCAGTCATGACGCAAATGTGGCGTCTGATATATTATTTCATTAGCTGTACGTAATTATTACAAAATCAATAAATAAAGAAGTTATAATATATAATTGTATAGATTTTGTACCTTATTATATAGACATAAACAATTATATTCTCTCTGACATATTTTTTGTATTAATAATAGAGGAAAACGTCATCGATACCAACATACTCTCCTCTTTCTGAATGAACTCTTACTTCAGGAGAGTGAAAATACAGCTATTTTCACTCCTCAAAAAATTTTGATTTTGGACAATATTTATTATACACAAAGACAATATTTATTATACAAAAGCTAAATTTTAAAATTTTATGAACATAAATACGAACTAGAAAGTGCCTCCTGACAAAATATAGCAATATAGCAATTTTTGTAATTTTGTAATAATTAACTTTTTCGTAAAATAACAAAAAAATGAGCGTTTGACAAAATGAGCCCCAAAACCGACGCACTAAATAATAATATAATATTATATTAGGTGTTGGAATTAATTCGTAGCGTTTTTTAATGAAAGAATGTTATTTATTTCACATGAGCATTAAAAAATACATTAATGAAAGTACTTCCCATCACTTGTAAAACGCTACGAATTAATTCCAACACCTAATATATTATTTTTTTACAGGAATCATCTGTGTAAAATACCTACAAGTGAATGTATATAAGATTTTCTAAAATCTTTTTACTTTTATATAAAATATTTTTTGTTGATACATACTTTATGTTGTTCTGCAGGACGCGCAATTTCTTTTTTTGAGGGTTTTCCATAAATACACGATTGCCTTTAGCTTTGATAGGGCTGTTTAACGCTATATATAACGCAACACTGTAAAGATTAAGTTAACTTAAGTCTGCTTAGAGACAGGTGTTGATTTTTCAGTGACGCTGCACCGATTTTATATTTAAAATCATATTATGAAAAAAATGAGAAAAAAAATAAAGCTGATTTAAGAAGCTACAAACATATATAAAAGATGTAATCAGTAGCCACTATTATTTAAATTACGCAATTTTAAAAAGAAAATTGTAAAATTTTATTTTCATTCGATTTTATTTCTGTAGAATTTTTTAGTTGATTTTTTGTATACAAGTTACAAATGTATAAGTTATGACTTTTTACTTCTTTAATTACTTAAACATTATGTTTTTATCAGTATTAATAAAGTGCAATAATTTTATAATATATAAGGGATTATTTCTTGTAGATCTATGTCAGTATTAACGACTTTCCTCTAATATATTCTAAGAACATATTCTTCTAATATATTTTAAGAACGTATTCTTAAAATAATTTTGAGACGAAAATCCTAATACAAAAATGTCGAGGCTACAATAGTTTTTGAATTATAAAAAATTAGTTAAAGAGATAGTATAATTCGAAAACTATTATAACCTCGATATTTTCGTATTAGAATTTTCGTCTTAGAATATTCAAAAAAATCCAGGAATATTATAATAATAGAGGCTGCAAAAGTAAAATGGTTTTTTACTTATAAGCATTTAAAATTAGTTATATTAGTTAGTTTATAATTCAAAAAATTATTGTAGCCTCGACATTTTTGTATTAGAATTTTCGCCTCAAAATTATTTTAAGAATATGTTCTTAAGAGAATTCGATAGTTGTGAGACATCCTGTATAAGTTGTTTTTGGATGAAAAGTCTTTCCTTTAAAATTAATTCTTTGTGTTTTTCTGATTAAAAATGACATGAAAGACGTATTTTTTATACATATTATCGAATGTTCTTTTAAATGAGATTCTTATACCCGTTGAAGACGCAAAGGCATAAAATACTGTGTAAAATTTTATTCGATACAAAACATTTATGGAATACAGAGTAACTTTGAAGGGAATAACGTCGAAAGGGGAATACACTACTCCAGTATCACCGCAAGCAGGTTGTGCATTACACAAAGGTACATTAACAAACGGGGCATCAAATTAAGTTTTAAAAATTAATTCTTCATTTTTAATACCAATTGCTTGTGTTTGCTTCAGATTTAATTTCTTCCAAAACATGTCTGTATATTAATTTAGAAATTTCGTATCGTTAGTATCGTAATTAAAGTCTGAAATCATTAGACCATATAATTATTTATTTCCCTATATTACTAAAATCTTTCAATGTATACAAATTCATACCAAATTTAGCAGGATACCGATGTTGGCTTTTTAAGAATGAAAACATGAAAAGTAAAAAATGTTTTTATTAACCTAAATGGTAAAAATTTTTACTTTTTACATTTCTGTCCTCTTTCAAGGAAAAAATTAATGACAATATTTTAAAATAAAAATGAAATTTTTTTGAGCTCTTTAAAGATTCTTAAAATTTTTTTAAAAATTATTTGAAATATTTTATTTAAAACATCAGTAAATAAAAAAATATAAAAAGTAGCAAATCCTCTTACATAAAGGCACTTTAACAGCGGTCCTGCTTAACTCTATATTTATAATTTTGCTATTATATTATTATAACTAATTATAACGATATTATACGTTACGTACACATATAAATGAAAAGTAAAATTATTAAAATTACCAAAGTGGATGTAATTAAGTCTACGTTATAATTCATCGAAGAGGATAATCGTACAATAATATTAGACGTATAGCTTATACTTATAATGAAAGCATTATATTCTTAATTTAATTAAATTCATCATAATTTATCATATTCTTAATTGCGATGCTTATCTTAATGGATGTATTGTGATTATCATAATTTAATGTACGTATATCTAATTTTATGTGTTCATGAAAACTTTCAGTTTCTGAGGAAAACTAACGTAATCGAGTTTCAGGACCCCTCTTATGTACGGGCGTACACCCTCTCAATTGCGATCGCAGTGGCGACATTCTGTCTGTAGTCCTTACCGCAGTAACCCTCGCGTTATGGGGTGACGACCCTACATGCCCATTCGCGCTGCGTTTCCCTCTTGTATTTCAGATTTATTATTTATTAAAGAAAGAGAAAGAGGGAAAGGGGGAAGAGAGGGAGGGGGGAGAGGTAGTGTCAAGAAAGAAAGAGTACAACTCTCCAAACTCGATAGAAAGACGCGTAGTTGATTAAAAATTTTATTTCTCAACAATTCTTAATGACAAATTATTTTATGTTTGTGATAACGAATAAAAGAAAAATCTGAGACATTCTTTTGCAAATTTCAATCTTTTCTGAAAAAATATAAAAACATTTTAAATGTTAATTTAATAACTAGAATTACAGCTAGACAAAAAGAAAACACATATAGTTCCTTTAGGAAAATTATGGAGGCAAAATGGATAATAAATAATAAGATTGAAAATAAGACCGTTTATGTGAGAACATTATCTGAAATGGATCATATTTTAAATAAATAATTATTTATGTTTTTTTTTTATACCAATTGATTAATCTGATTATTTTGTTCATAAAAGTATTAAAGTACGATTATCAAAAAATTAATAGTTTACGAGATGTTAATTATTTATTTAATATTTCATGGTCATTATGTGCAGAAGAAAGTAAAATATTTCGTAAATTATTGATTTTTTATACCTCTACTTTTATGTGCAGAATAATTGGAGGAATCATATTATAATGTATATACAGAGCATGATATTGAGTACAGAACATGATACTTTATATTAAAACAAACAATTTTTTCCTTTAGCAAAATTGCGTCCGATAAATAATTTTTGCTTTTATTTGTTAACTTTAATCTGTTCTCCTACAAAAACTACTTATCGGACGCAATTTTGCAAAAAGAAAAAGTTGTTTGTTTTAGCATAAAGTATCATATCCTGAATGCGCAAATTTTGGGACTCTATTTTATATATATATATATGTATATATATATATAAAGACAGTTTGTTACAATGTTTATATTATAATGTATTTGATTTGAATTCGAAAAAGCTTTTAAGAATTTTTTAAAAATTTATACCAATCAAACATATTATAACAAACTTTTTTCTCTGTTTTTTTCCGTAAACCTTTTAGTTTTGACGTTAAAAAAAGAAATTTGAAGATAACAGAGCAATAGGAGTCGGGCGCGGTAGTCATTGCGCAAATAATATACAGATATAACACAAAATTCTTTATTACAGTAAAGAATTTACATGTTTCGGCTCATTTTTTAACCGTCTTCAGAGACATATAAATCACCTTTACAATGTATACGTAGTAACTACCTTGTCATAGTGAACTTTTTCCACTACACAAAAATCCTATAGAATTAAACTCAGGATGTTAAAAAGATAAATCTCTGATATATTCTAAAAATTGTTCTTTTCCTTTCTTTTTCATCTGAGTTTAATTCTGATATAGGATTTTTGTGTAATGGAGGGAGCTTACTATGGCAAGGTAGTTATTACATACAGTATGTATACATTGTATCTATAAAGGTGATTTATATGTCTCTGAAGAGGGCTAAAAAATGAGCCGAAACATGCGTTATTGTAATAAAAATTTTTGTTATGTTTGTATATTATAATATTTGCACAACGATTACCTGACTCTTATTGCCCTGTTATCTCCAAATTTCTTTTAAATAGTAAGGAATCCTTATAGATTGATTTATCATTTCTGGAAAGTTTTTACACAAGAAATTTGATATCTTTGAAATTCGAAAAAATAATCGTCAATTTTTTTTAAAAACATTTTAAAGCTTAGAAAGTGTATTTTAAAATGTTTTATCAAATTTTGTTCGATAATGTTTTATCAAGGCACACTTTGAATATATTTTTTTCAATATTTTTATTTTACTTTAAAGTGAAATAAAAACATTGAAAAAATATATTGAAAAATTAATTTTCAATTTTATGTAATTTAGCAACAAAATATCATAGAGACAAAATTTAAATACCAGTTTGAGAAGCTTTATTTTTCCTCATTAAAATACATTTTTGAAAACTTTTCTACAATTTTTTTTCACCAATTAGGTACTCAATTTTTTATAAAATGTGAGGAACATGCAAGTATTCCTGAATTTATGAACAATAGCATATAGTAAAATCTATATCAATATGGGCGAATTTTTCCTGTGTTAATGACAGGAAGGAAGACTTCCTTCCTGGTCAATGAATAAGAACACCGCTTTGTGTTATGAACACGTGGAGCCATTTCATAATATTATCGACCTTTCGTATTTAGAACTGCATGACCAAGGAATTAATAATTTATACGTAACAAATATAATAATAATATTCCATTAGATCAAATTAGTACCATAAAATGTAATAAAATTATACTAGTACGGCAATTTTATAACATTATATATTTAACATAAAGTAATTAATCCTAAGTTATATAAACACGATTTGAATATATTAAATATTGCGTCTACAAAGAAGGATATTTTTATTTATTAATATAAAATTATTTGCGGATATTAGCTAATCTATCACAAATAACAATTATCTAGTTAATAGAAGGTAATAATTAGAATGTATCTCTGTGTAACAGAAAAATTAATTAAAATAATTTAATATTGAATTAATTTTATATAAAAAAAGAAACATATAATGCAAAGAATAATTATAAAACATTTATATTAGGAAATTGGAATATTTTTGATACTAATAATAATATATAACGACAAGAATGAGGTTTCATGAATTCCTAAATATGATACTAACAGAATCATTTTATTATGTTATCGATCTTCCATATTTAGAACGGCAACGTACGCAGTAAACTAAGAAATTCTATGTATACATATAATAAATAAATGATTTTTTTAACATAATAGATCTTTGTTACATTATACATATACTACGATCAAACAAATTACTTTTAAATGATGAATTAATTTTAATGCTATTTAATGTTTAAACTTTTTACATAATACATAACTGTGGAAAATTCATGCAATAATCAAGCAACTTTTCTTGCTCCATAGATAAAACGACGTCTTGCAGCTAAGCGATGAGTTTCTTGCGGACATGATCGAATGGGACAACGTGGGAAAATTAAGAGGGAGAACTTCAGATTGCTGAAGGCTCATTCCTTTGGTCTTCAACTAGGCACGTTTTTAAATCACGTTCATCGACCGCAGGGAAGTTTGACCTGGTTGTGGTCGAAGGTACATAAGTCTCTCTCTTTCTTTACCTTCGTCTTTCTTTTAATACATGTTAATTTATAATATAAATTAAATTACCTGGTTGGATTAATTCAATGTTTTCGAACCATTTTCGAGGATTATAGATGTATACGCAATAATGAAAATTACCGCGATAGATAGAATTCATCATTCTTTGATTTCTATTATTTGCTTTTTGACATTTTAAGACATTAATGCATATAGCATTTTAATATTTTTGACAAGCTCAGCAAATTAAAAATGTTTACATGGAGAAAAATTTTTCTCGTACAAATTTTTTAGAATATTTAGGTATGTTTTGCGAATCATATTAAAGGAACTATTTATGATTTTATCGTCTAAAGCTTTTTGGCAAACTGAAAAATTTCCATTTTCATTTATTGCATTCTCTAGATGAGAAGAATTCATTAAAATTTAAATTTGCCTAAGTTTAAGTATATTCGCAGTTGGTTACGTATTATAATATGATTTCAATAAGACATTTCTGATTCCTTTTATTATACAAATGTCTATTTAAAAATGAATTATTGATAGTCGCGAAATTTAAGAGCTTATCTTTAAATTAAAATTTATAAAACATAATAATGGAAAAATAATTTAAATATTAGGTATTTTTAAAAATTGTCTAGGAAAAAAATTTGATTAAAGATGATATTATCATAAAGAAAAGATTTGCTACAATATGAAGTGATTTTCTTAATATATATTTTAGGATTTAAAATTAACATTTTTTTTTATCTTCTGAAGAAATGAAAATGAGTTGAGCAATCCTGAATAGAAATAGTATTGAAAGAGTAATAATTGTAGTCTTCTGTTTCAACATAGTTTGCGACGCTAAGTATGGCGAGAAGCAACAACAACGGTTGTGGACACGGTTCCAAACATACTGTCCGGCGTTGCGATGTCGCCGTCATGTCACGTGGTAAGGCAACGTTCCAGCAGCATGAATCGATTGGAGTTGTTAACGGAGGCAATGTCCAGCAACGTAGTAACGATGACAGTACCGGGAACAGCAATGGCATCGTCACCGGCAACAATCATAATCAAATAGAAGGTACAGCAGACTAGAATCATTCTCTTGGACGGACTCGGCGCACTTCACGATTAATGTGAGTATCTTCGCATTTATATTGTTTTTTTTTTTATAAATTTGAAGAAATTTTGTATTAAATGGATTTCACAAAAGAAACAATTTAAATGAGTAAATTTTAACATTCACTGAACGATAAAGTTTATTTGGACCAAAAAACTAGTCTGACTCTACACTTGTATGTAGATGTATGTTATTTGTTCAGAGTAATAATGAGATAAGCGTAGGTTTAATATTAGGTTTTCTCACATTTTTGAATTCCTACAGTAACTTGTTATACACACTCACATTTCAATACAATGGAACTCAAAAGCAAAATATAACAAGTTACTATAGGAATTCACAAATATGAGGAAACACCTAATATTTGAAAAACTGGACGAACGGTACATCGCAACACCGTGACCATGACGTAAGAAATAATTGTGAAAAGCGGACGAAAACAATTTTTACCATATTATGCTGTAATTATTTGTTCACATTGAGAATTATCCGATAATAAATCGGAACTGTTTGTGTTTTATTATTATTTTTTAAAGATTAAATTGAATTGTTAGCAATAAACAATCTAGCTAAGCTCGTAGCCCTTTTATTATTTTAATTTTAATTATTTGTGCTCTTTATCTATTTCCTTATTTTAAAATTAATCTATATTGGTAGAAATGAACGTAATAGAGAAAAACGTTTGGAATAAAAAGATTTCAAATAAATGAAGAATGGATCCAAATTGATTCAGAATTGAAATATTCACCGTAGCTTGTGCAGCTATTGAAATCAGTGCAAGTATAAAGCAAACGATATACTGTTTTATGTATTTGTAGATTTTATTTATTTATTATTAAACACATGTGCGTTGATTTACGATAGGGAGAAAGGACTTTTTTCCTCCTCTCAAGGGAATACTTTAGAAAATCTGTTTTTTTAATCATGCGCTTTCGTCGCATAATTGAAGATTTTTTTTTTAAATAATTTGTGATTCTATAATAAGAGTAAGTTATTTCTCTGTTCTTGCAAAAATGGTTATACACATAATGATATAATACAAAGCAAATGTAAATTACATATGAAACTAAGAAGTAGTTATTTCTCAACTTGCAAACATTGTCTTAAAATTATTTTGTTCTTTACAATTATTTTTTCTAAGATAAATATAGTTTAAAATACATCATAAAAACGAACGTGGTTATATATTTAAAACGTATAAAAAGAAGAGCATATACGAAACCACCGCACAAGTTATAGTTTGTGATATTTAATTATCATTACATTAATTAAAACATTAAACGTTTCGGCCACAATCTGGCCATCTTCAGTAAATTCATAATATTCTTAAAACGCAGAGTTACATATAGTTGACATTCAACCGTCGTATGTTGTGATTATATAATCGTGTTCTTTGATATGTGAAGATGCTTCGTACAATAATGTTACAACGCCAATTGTCATATCATGAAAAGATGTAGAACGAAAATTTCCAGATTCTAATTTAAACAAATATGTGTATCATTAATATCTTCTAATCGGAATATAAGAATAGAATCGTTACAGTGTTTACCTGTTTTACAGCAAAAAAATATAATGATGAATCTCAAGTACATCCTTTGCACATATAGAAATTTGTCGTGACATTGTGTGTTGTTATTTGTCATATCATATATTTTACCACTATTTATATATATGAGTCAAAAGTTTAGAAAGTTCTAGAATTATTTATTAAATGACAGAGAGATCTTTCTTAAGAAGAGGCAGATAAATATTAGGCAAACGTGTCACCTTCCGTGTCACTTTGCTTATTGATACCACTTGTTTGGCCTTTTATATATATCATTTCAAAAATTCTTCTTTTCATTAATGATTGTTCTGTGTCTAAAATTCTTATGTTATCCCAATCCAATTCATGCATCTCATTCAACTGGTGACGTGAAACCACTGATATCTTCATCATTATAGATACTTGAGATTCATCATTATATTTTTTTGCTGTAAAACAGGTAACGTTCTATTCTTACATATTCCGATTAGAAGATATTAATGATACACATATTTGTTTAAATTAGAATCTGGAAATTCTCGTTCTACACTTTTCGATATGACTTTTCGTGATATGACAATTGGCGTTATAACATTATTGTACGAAGCATCTTCACATATGAAAGAACACGTTTATATAATTACAACATACGACAGTTGAATTTAATGTCAACTATATGTAACTCTGCGTTTTAAGAATATTATGCATTTACTGAAGATGGCTAGATTGTGGCCGAAACGTTTAATGTTTTAATATAATGATAATTAAATATCACAAACTATAACTTGTGCGGTGATTTCTTATGCTCTTCTTTTTATACGTTTTAAATATAGTTTAGTATATTATTAAACATACAAGATGTTCTGAAATTAGAGAGAGCGAAATTCATGTTCAAAATATATATAATATATAGTAAAAAAGTTTTCGAAAAATTAAGAAAAATTATTTGTATGCTAAAGCGGGTGTTCCTCAACGCTTACTAATGAGGGGATGATCACTTAATTAATATAATCATGGAACAAAGTCTTCGAAATCATTATAAAATTCATGTGAAATTCCTATGTAGAATCCGATAATTGTATATGCAATCACGAGAAATCATTGTGTAATATTATTAATAGATATTATTAATAGATAAAATCGTTTATTTTATCAAATGATTTTATATGTGTAGCGAAGAAAATTATTTCTAATCAGATAAAATTCTACGAAATTAAATGAAATCATATAATCTTTGGGACAATATTTCAGCTATAGTGCTCCCTCGCTCATTAAACTATCGCGCGACTTATGGACAGATAGATGGTCATCTAAACGTAGCTTATAGTTGGCTATATTTAAATCTTTATTATTTAAAAAATTATTGCTTAAAATAAAAATTTACAAAAAAACTTTTTTACTTAACTTTTAGAGAATTTTCTTGCTATTATTTCAAGTCGCAAATTTTGGAACATCTTATATATTATTAAATAAAATAATAAAATGAATTAGTTGATATAATTATAAAATAGATGTAATTGTAATCTACAAAAAATTACAATTTGTAATGTGTGATTGCATGCTTGGAAATGAATACTTTGTTTGAAACTTCCACGAGTAATTTCAAAGAAGCTATGCGATTACCTCCGTGTATTGGTATAATATTAAATATCTTTAATAATGTATGAATTCTTAGATCTATAAACGACTGTTGATAAAGAAAAAAGTTTATTCGTTTAAAAAATATTGATAAATATTAATTTTTAAATGCACAGATTTGCCATTAACAAAATTAAATTTTTACGCATCGAATCTCGCGCAAATATTGTAAATTAAAAATTCATTCAAAAAAATTTTTGAAAATTTTTAAAAGAATATGTAAAGAAAAAAAAACGTTGACGTTCTCAAACAGTTTCAAACAGGAAGAACAGTGACATGCATTTTATGTGCGGTAATGTAAAACCGTTTACACGCCTACACACAAAATACTTTCGTAATATACATTGAGGACGTATTAAATATCACACTGCACTGGACACTCAAGAATATATTCTATAAAGGTTTAGTTGATACATAATCTGATTGATCTTTCAAATTGCAGTCGCGAACGATTAATTAACGTAAATGTTGAACGTTAGATTGGCACAACTATATTGTTACTACGCGAATTTACTGTAGAGCAAACAAACGAAGAGAACGGATAGAGAGGACGTGAAGGGGAACGTGTCGCGCAGTTGTGCAAACAAATTCAGCTAATTAATCGGGAAGAGTGCGACTGTTCTACAGTTGAACGCCTACATTCGAGTTATAGCTTCTTCTCTTCGTCATTTTCCGCGTGTTACTCGTTATTAGAGTGAGAAAGGGCGAGATATTCTATACTTCTCCATGGAAACATTAATAAGTGGCAAGTTACGTTCTGTCATAAGCAACAGATTTTATATATATAATATACATAGTCCCTGTATAAGTACCCACTCCTTTTTATCTCTGTTGTTAAACTAACAATATAATAAATAAATATAAATCACTAAATAAATATAAATCATCTAATATAATATCAAATTAAATGATTCTAACTAAATTCTATTATAAGCACTGTGATCACTTAAAAAAATTATTTATGTTAAAGAATGGAGAGAAATATGCATAATTTTTATACGATAAAGTAAATATTTCGATATCATAAAAGTTGTAGTTGTAGTTGTAGTGTCCGTTCTGAGTACAATGATATATGATATAATAAAATTATTTTATAACAAAATATACAAATTACACAAGTTATTTTGGTCTGAAGTTTTACGATTACCTTTTCAGTTTCGGCCATGCAATGTGGCCAACTTCCGATTCTCCCATTAACGATTTGACATTTAATATGTTATCATCTGATTATATTTGTTAGAACGAATGCTACAATTTTTATTATATCAAAATATTTACTTTATCGTGTAAAAATTATGCATATTTCTTCATTTTCCAACATGGATAATTTTCCTAAATAATCACTGTGCTTATAATAGAGTTTAGTTAAACCGATTTAATTTGATATTATATTTGTTAGGTCTATCTTTGTTAGTTCACGAAATAAAAACAGGTGGTCACTTATACTTGGCTATCTTGTATATGTGTATAGGTATTGTGGTTTTTTTATTTTCAATTGCCATTTGTATTTATAGTTTACTCATTCGAGTGAGAAAATATAATAATAAATAATAACTGTATATTAATTCGCTCGTTTTATATGCATTAATTTTTCAACGAGCTTCTAATGAAAATTAATGGAATTATTGGAAATTTATAGAAAATATCTGGAAAACGAGATTATTACTGTTATTATATTACAATTTTTATTAAGAGTTACGTTTAAGCTCAAAATTTTGTTGCGTAATAATAATGGAAAATTATGCAATGTGACATAAATATGTAATATTCAACTAATACTTTGCATGCAATATCATGTTATATAAAAGTATGTCATTTAAATTGCTTAACTCGATATGTTAAAATTAATAATTAAGCTTAACAAATAAATTTTAGTTCGAGAGATAAATGTCCGTTTAAAATTATTTATGCAAGAATCCAATCTTTGTTTATTTTAATCCATCTTCTTGACAGATATTGTAATATTTTTTTTAGATATTCTGTGTTTTAAAATCGAATTAGAATTGGACAGAAATGGTTTACTAAAATAATGCAACAAAATTTGAGCTTCTATTCTTGTTACTCATTCTTGTTAAACATTGAAATTTTGTCGCTGTAGTTTGTTTATATTTCTGTTTTAGAGGACGAGAGGGTGAATGCATCTCACAGGATGAATTCGTGCGCGCTCTACTTTTCCCAACTGCGGTTTCGCGACACGCGGAAGACGTTTATGGTATGTTTTAATTTTATTTTAATATTCACTAATGCATTTAAAATTTTCTATCATTATAATAATTGGCGCATAACATCTCTTGCGTTAAAATTAATTATTTTCGGAATTCTTTTAAAATAGAAACCTAAACATTTTGTCTTAGTCACTCGATGTGATTTTCATTTATTTGATAATTCTTGGAGAAATATGGTTAAATTAAAAATCGGCACCTGTCTCAGAAAATGTGTCGCGGACATGTGCCAAGTAGATATTCATGCCACAAATATGATATCACGTGCAGAAATGTGCCAACATCAGTCTTGAAAATCTCCTCTAGAAATTTCAATAATTACTTATTGAAATCAATCGGGTCAAAGTGACGAATTTAAAAGTTCTAATCTATAAAAAAAACGTTATAATTGATATTATCTACACATTAATATGGAGAATCAACTTATATATATTATCTTCCATACTGAAGACATAAAATATCAACGTCAAATATTTGCGACATTGTTTGTTGGAAAGATTGTACAACAAGAAATTTATAGTTTAACGAAATGCGTCTAACTGGTATAAGATTCTGTCTTCACTTTCGATTAATTTATGATTTTTTTTAGGTTTTTAATGCTCCTAAATCTTAGTTACATCAAGACATAAGTTAACTTAATTTTTCCTTTTTTCCTTTTTAAGTTTGATGAACAATACACATGAAAAGATATAATATTTTAACAATTTAATATAAGTATTATTTAACTTCACAGTTAAAGCTCTCGTCGAATTTTCACCGAGAATAGCTAATTTCACATTTATTAAGTAGAACCGTACAAGAGTGAGATGAAAGTAAAACAACGAAAACGAAAAGACGCAGACGTCTGCGAGAATGGCGACGGCTACTCTTGTCGCAGACTGTGTTCGCCAACTGCACGTTACCAATCGGTCGTTTTTGCGTAATCGCGATGCCAACTGGGCCAAGGGTTAGCGACGAAGAAAAGAAACGCTTCTCTATCTCATTGAATTTTTCACGCTTTTTTTTGCTCTCACTATGTACATATGAAAAGGTCACCGAACTAATTAAAAATTAAATCATAATAAGAGAAAATTATATAATTCTAATTTTTTCAAATTAAATTAAAATTATAATTGATAAAAATAATACTCGAAAATTATTTACTTAAATACAATAATTTATAAAATTATATATATGTATATAATATACATATGTATAAGTAAATTTAATTAAATTAATGAAGAATTTAAAAAATCGTTAGTAATTCGATATATAAATCTTAATCTCATGTATAAAAGTGTCTCAAGTATTATAATTTTATT
>NW_011627371.1:10226-26239 GCF_000204515.1 Acromyrmex echinatior | reverse complement strand
AACTTAATCTTAACAAATCCAGGATATGATTGTGAACAACATTCAAGAGGTTTTAGTCAGCGTTCGGACATCTTGCGTAATACTAATGCCGGCGGTACTGTAACTTTTAAGTCTTACTTAAAAATAACTTCATGAAAAAATATTTTATTATAGTATTTTGGAAAGCTCTCGAGATGTGCTACAAGAATATGCAATGAAAAATAGGGCCATTTAAAAAATTCAAAGTGATATTGCTCTGTGACCTTGGTAACGCCACCCAAGATCAGACTAATCAGATCACTAAATAGATCATTTAGAATCCCACAACTTTTGTCTGAAACGTTTTTTTTTTCTAAAATGCTCTATTTCCGAGATAAAACGGGTGTACGGGTAGTCTGAGAGACCTGATATACATATATAGATATATATATATATATATTTAAAGAAAATTAAACAAACTATTATTATTGCGAATTGTCTCAAAATTATATATATATATATATTTAAAGAAAATTAAACAAACTATTATTATTATTGCAAATTGTTTCAAAATTATATATATATATATATAATTTTGAGACAATTCGCAATAATAATAATAGTTTGTTTAATTTTCTTTAAAAGATTATAAAAAATATAACTTTTATTATTTTTTGGAAGCAATTAAATAATTTCTTTTGTACTATTAATGAAATATTTTACTTACCTAGTAAACAAGAAACGTTTTGAAACATTTATTGGATAATAAATGATTAAATAAGGAGAGACTTGCAGATATTTTCATAATTTATAATGTGGATTTCTTATACAGTCTTATCAAACGTACATAAATATATAATTACTACGTAACATATACGTAAATACATGTTACATTTATATTATGTAGCAATTATATTCGGTGTTCGTGCTGGGTCATCTATTTTAAAAAGCTTGGCACTGTGTTGTCTAGTCTCTGGTATTGGATCTGCAAGGTGAAGGAGTAAATTTCGACAATCTTTGGTCTGGCCCAGGAATACCTTTCGGTGGCAGTCTCATCATGATGACTTTGGATATCTTTTTGTATGGCTATTTGGCCTATTATCTCGACTCCGTAATTCCAAGTATGTTTCTTTTTTATCGCAATGCAAAAAATTGCTTAGAAAAATTCAAATTTTGTTTTAAATTAAGTACGAAAATACTCTTAAGATACCTTTTCAGCTGATGCTCATTTTTAGCGTTGGAATAAATCACGTGATAAAAATTGATGAATATCAAGTGTCGATTTCGATTACATGACCTAAAAATTTTAACGCTAAAAATGAACGTTGAGCGTCAGCATGAAAAAGTACCTTTATATTTAAGTAATTCTTAGCAACAATTTATTTGCGGCGTCATGATGCGCTACAATTATCTTATAATTGTAATTTATATGTATATAATATATACACATATGATAAATGATCATATATGATAAACCTAGATAAAATTTAATGTCAAAATCAATGTCTAGGTGAGCATGGAACAAAGAGGCCACCTTGGTTTTGCTTTTTACCTGGATTTTGGTGTCAAAAAAAGGTTCAAAGGGTGAGTTCTTAAGTATATAACAAAAATATAAATAAAATTATAGATCTTTTATTGAAATATATTATATATATATGTATAAATATATTATATATACACACACACTCGCACACATATTAGATAACTATATATTTTTTTAAATTACTGATGGACTTTCTATTAATGTACGTGGATTAATTGAGATATTTTGAAGTAATATAAAAGTTCGGGTTTTATAAAAACGTGTAAAAATCATTCTAAATTATTTAAAAGTTTTATGTGTTAATCTTTTCTCTTTTAATAATAAAAATGATAATAATAATAATAATTTTATTGACTGCAACGGTTAATGAGTAAAAGTATATACATATAATAAGGATATTATTTGTTGATGAGTTATAGGAGTGTCACAATTGTCGTTTTCATAGAAATATTTACAGGTGCCATCGTCAAACGGTGAATCAAACTCGTTTATTCCGGGCGAGGAGGCGAATCGCGACGTGGAGCCGGTGGTGCGCGAGATGAAGGGCCGCGAAGCGATCAGGATAGCTGATCTCTACAAATCATTCCATAAGTGCAGACAACCGGAGATTAAGGCGGTGAATGGCATCAATCTGACTATTTACGAAGGTCAAATCACTGCCATCCTCGGTCATAACGGCGCCGGCAAGACCACACTCTTCAACATCCTTACAGGCCTGACCTCACCTACATCTGGCACCGCTCTAATATTCGGTTATGATGTGCGCGATTCTAACGACATGCGAGCAATACGCAGCATGACTGGAGTCTGTCCACAACATGATATCCTTTTCGATCTATTGACGCCGCGCGAGCACCTCGAGTTCTTCGCCGCTGTTCGTGGCATTCCACGCTCGATGATACGACATGAGGTACCTAAAGAGTAAAATTATTTATACGCGTGTATTCTATTATATTTATATTACTGATTTATATATTATTTTGTATAATAGTTTGTATTAATAATGAAGCTCGATATTTTTATTTATTTAAAATAGAGTAAAAATAAAGATAAAGATTAACATATTTGATCTTCAGGTGAAGAAAACCCTGAAAGACATTGACTTAGTCGAGAAAGCAGATACTTTCGCACGATATCTAAGTGGTGGACAGAAGAGAAAACTATCTGTGGGAATCGCGATCATCGGCGATCCCAAAATTATTATCCTTGACGAGCCTACCGCCGGGGTAGATCCTTATTCGAGAAGACAGTTGTGGTCTCTTCTCCAGTCGAGGCGACACGGAAAAGTGATTCTATTGACAACTCACTTTATGGATGAGGCGGATATACTCGCCGACAGGAAAGCAGTAATCAGCAAGGGAAAGCTCAGATGTTGTGGCAGTTCTCTGTTTTTAAAGAACAAATTTGGAATTGGATATCATTTAACGTATGAATGCCACTATTATAGTATTTATTCTTGCATTACATTGAGACAGAAAACTCATTAAAATTTTATAAAATAAAAGTTCTTAAATTTTGAATTTTGAATTAAGAATTTTTATTTAAAGAAAAACTTGTAGAAAAGGAATTTTCTGGTTTTAATAATTATATTTATTTTAATTAATTTGACGTAGAAATCATTTGATTTTTTTTATTTACTATAGAAAAGCATGAGATAGTCCAAAAATTCAGTGTTGTATTTTATCAGAGCTTATATCAATAAGAATAAAGAATTGCAAAGTGTGCGCAGTTTTTCGTCAAAAATAAAATAATTTCGAACATTTAATGAATATTAAATTTTGTAATTATTTTGCAGATTAGTCCTGGAGGGTAATGCCAGAGAACATGCTATCAGCCGGTTAGTAACATCACATGTGAGCAAAGCGGAGAAGGCAAGACGTCACGGTCGGGAATTGAGCTTTATTCTACCTCACAACTCTGTGGAAAATTTTGCACCCCTTTTCTCTGCCATCGAGCATGAGATCAAGACTCGTTCGAGCAGGCTTGGCATCAGCAGCTATGGTGTGTCGATGACTACTCTGGAAGAGGTATTTTTGCATCTGGAAAAGGATGAGGAGACCGAGTGCACAATGGACAACCTGTCGAAAAAGATGGTGCGTAATCGCGCGCTCAGCCGATCACTTTCATTGCAATCCAAGAGCACATCCTATCAGAGCTTGCAAAACGAGGGGGTAATCGTACAGGGCGACGGTCAAGGGAAGGGTACGTAGATCATCTCTTTTCTTGTTTTTTCCTAAAATAAATAAACTCTTTTGTTAATTATCTATAAGTTATTAATTAATATTAAATATCTATATATGTTATTTAATCATTAATTAATGATATTATGGAATTATTTTATAGCCAACGATTTGCCGGACGGCATCCATAATGATCGAAATCCACCTGTGCTTGGCCTCGGCCTAGATGCCATCAAGATTCGGCCTAACTTCTTTCAAATACTCTATGCCATGTTACGTATAAGAGTACTCAGACTTTTCAGAAACCTCCAATTGCTATACTTCACAATCGTTACGCCACTGGCTCTGGTAGCGCTTGGTCTCTATTTGAACAGCATCCGAACAGTCGATGTCAAGATGGAGTCGCTAAAACTCGATAGCCGTAAGTGATGAATTAAAATTATGCAAAATAGGAAATAGTTTAGTTTTTTTTTATTTACATTCAATTAATTTTTGTTAATTTTGAAATGATATTAATTGCAAATCAGCTCTATAAAGAACAATGTTCCTATTGTTTTAATTGAGATGGTATTTTATAATAAAAATATTTTTATAAAAATATAGAATTTTATTACATATTCAAGTACATGTCCATAAATTCAGGAATATATGGAATATTATATTTTAATTAAAAGTTGTTGCCACGAATTAATCAGGTTCATGAAGTGGGCAAATTACGTAAAAAATTTAGTTTATAGAACACGAATTATATAATATTTTTAATGTTGTTTTAATATAAAATAGTTATTATTTTTGAAAAATCAAATTAATTATGGCATATTTTCCATTTTTTAGACACATACAACGAAACCAAGATCCTCTACTTAAATAATACTGACCACGACATTACCAAGTTGATAGACAGTATAGCTCAAGATACGAAGCTTATTGAAGAATACGATGGCAATTTCGCGAATTTAATGAATATCGCGCCACATATAGCCGCCTTCAACATTAATGATTATAATCTACCGCGACTCAACCTGACCGTCACATACAACGATACAATGCAACATTCCCTTCCAATATTGATAAACATTCTTTCGAATGCTTATTATAGGTGAGTTTATCATATAGAAAAAATAAAGAGAGTTTAGTTGAAATATTTAAGATATAAATTCCTAAAAATAAAAAATGCTCAATATATGTTACATTTTGTCTACAATCCATTTGATGCTACTAATGCTTCGAAGCATTTTTTCATTGGTCAATTGGTAAAATTTTTTCTTTCAATTGGTTCAAATACTTTAAAGCATTTGTAACGTCAAGTGAGTTGTATCCTCTTTATAAAATATTTTGAAAAATATGAAGTCTTAAAGAAATTAACATTGTAGGAAACTATAAATTAATTTCTTGGAATATTTTTAATTTAAACAAACAAAAGAGATTGTAGTTTAATTAGATGATAAGTATGCGCCTCAAATTGATTAATATTTTTATGAATTATAAATTTTTATTTAGATTGATCTCGGGTAAGAATGAAGCTACGCCAATCGAAGTTCATACACACCCTTTTCAGCAAACGTCGCAACCCCAACAGTTCAATATCGGCGCAGCTAGCTGTGCTATCTTTCTCGGCATGGTTTTCATAATATTGCCGATTACTTTAGCAGTGGATATGGTTAACGATCGCGAGGTAAGGGCTTTGTTCTTAAATCTTATATCTCATTATACGGATTATAATATTTAGCATTAAACATATATATCTTGATAATATTTATTAAGCTAAAACAAAAAATCTATTGATGTTAAAAGTCTCTAATTTTATTTAAAATTAACGAACTGCAAAATTTCTTTTATCGATTTTAAACAAAGTAGATATTTTAGATTTTAGTTCTCTTATATATTATACAGTTGTTTCTAGATTTAGTAAACATAAAATTAAAATTAAATGTGATGGTTTTTTTCAGAAATTTTGTATACAATATAAATATATAAATATATTTTTCAGATCAAAGCGAAGAATCAGCTTCGCGTGAATGGCCTGTCGTTCTCCACATACTTTTTTAGCTACTTCATTGTGCTAGTCGGCCTGATGATTTTCATCTGCCTGTGCATCCTCGGCATCATATTTCTTATCATGCTCTACTGCCCATCGTCTATCGTCTTCTCTACATGTCTCAGTTACATCTTCGATAAAGTGGATTCCGCGCAAAGCATGTTGCCGAACATCGCGACCTTCTTCGGGTTGCTACCGTTCATCCTTGTTATGATTCTTGATATGCAAGGACTCGGTAAATAGTAAAACCAATATATTGAAATCATCTTATCATTTTTTTTCAGTGAAACAGTAATGGAAAGCCTTCTTCTTCTTATAAGCTTTTTTATTTTAAAGTCTAATTTGCAATGTTAGTCATGGAATAAAACTATTTATATCTTTTTCTTTTATTGTTGAAAAGCTGTAAGCTTTAGCTATAAGCCTTTGATTTTGAATGTTAAGTCCTAACTTGCAGCCTTGTCGATTTGCCAAACTATTTATATATTTTTTTCTCTTATTTCTGAAATTATAAACTTTATAACTGTTTTTTTCTAATACATTTACCAAAATTGATGTCATCAAAATTACCTGTTACGTATTTGTTGCTCAAGGTGGAACAGCTTCGTTCGCGTTGCACGTGGCCTTTTCCCTATTGAACAGCATGTACGTGCCGTATGCGGCGGTGTACTACGTGGACCGCGTTCATTTGATGTGCTCCATCAATGCTGCCTGTCACTATCTCGCCATGTCTGATTACCTCACTATGGAGATTATATTGCTGGCTTTTGGTGCGCTGCTACAATGTCCGGTTTGGTTTATAGTACTACTTATACTGGACATCAACAAAAGCGGTGGCAATGTCAGCGATGTGTTTAAACACTACTTTCTGGTTAGCCCAAATTTAACATTATCATTTAAAATTTTTATTACTACTCGTACTTATTTTTTCTTTATATATGTACAAACATATATTTTAAAGTTACATGGCATTGTTTTATATTCATATTTATATCTTGCTACGATTCAAATCATTTGATCTTATAGGAAGAAAAATGTCGAATTTTTTAGTTTTCTTTGTTTTTTAAATTTATTTTCTTCATAAATAATTTTCTTTCTTTTCCTAATTTACTGTAAATTTCTTCATTTAATTATAATATAAAAATGATTTATGTTATTGAGAAAACTCAATAGTATCTTGTACGAAATATACGTATATATAAATATAGGTACATTTTTGTTTCTAAATAATATCATTTTTTGCCTATTTAATAAATAAATATCGTAGCTAAATAATTTTTTTATATATAATTTAAGGTATATATTCCAGTCATATTTATAAGTGAACAGCAAATTTTTAATTAAATCTGTTAAAAGCATATTAAACATATCTCTGAAATGTATTTTTGTAATAAGATGAGGTCTTTTCTTTTTACAGCGTGATGGCAATTCCATTCGTGAGGAAATTATGGAAAATTCAGATATTGGCGAACACGAAGATACGGATGTGAAGAACGAGCGGCAAAAGGTTTTCAATTTTGTCGTTTCACCAGCCCTCGGTCAAGAGCCGCCTCTAGTATTGCTTCAAGTAAGTAGGTCAAGTATGAATTGAGAACATTAGACTGTCCAACACTATTTTGCAATACGAATGTGAATAATCATTTCCGACGTATCTTTGCTTACTGAACACGAATTCGTTGACAAAATTTGACTAACATATGACAATTTTGAGAAATATAGCGTCAAAAAGTGACCATTTAAAAAATTTTTAAGATAGAGAGATATTATAACAGCACTACCTAATTTATAAATAAATTTTATTAATGCTCCGCGAAAGCATCAATTTTTAGTTTTAAAATGCACTTTAGTTTGTTTCGATATTCTGAAAAAGGATTTCTAAATCTGTAAAAGTAATAGGTCAATCGGAAAGTTCCGTCTATTTTTTCGCAAAAAGTACAATATATATTTTATTTAGAAACAAAATGAAAAAGTACTTCAATCAAAATATTGTCCATCGTTAGCGATGACTTTTTCCCATCTTTCGGGCAGCAAGCGAATTGCGCGGCGAAGAATGTCTCATCTTTGAAAGCTATCCAGTCAGAGACCCATTATTCTTCGATGATTTCATAAGAATTGAAGCGTTCCTCAGCAAATGCGTGTGCCATCGACCGAAACAAGTGGTAGTCGGAAGGGATAGTCGAAAGTCTGGTGAATAGGTCACATGAGCCCTTCTCAAAGAAGTGCTTCTAACGTTTCCTTGACAAGTTTTGTGACGTGAGGCCGAATTGTCATGAAGCAAAATCACTTTATGCTGTTTCATTTCATATTCTGATCGTTTTTCATATAATGTTCAACTCAAACGGATAATTTGTTCTCGGTAGAGATCCCCTGTGACTATTTGACCAGATTTCAACAGTTTATGATACACTACACCTTTCTGATCCCGCCAAATACAGAACATTGCCTTCTTTCCATGGATATTCCGCTTTGGTGTCGATGTTGAAGATTGGCCGGAGTCGCAAATGGTTTTTCGACGTTTGGAGTTGCCAAAATAAATCCATTTTTCATCCCCAGTGATAATACGATGCAAAAATTCCTTTCTTTGTTGCTTAGCAAGCAGAATTTCGTAGATAGTTTTTCATCTTTCAATGTCTCTTGACTTCAGTTCATATGGAACCCATTTTTCTTGTAGATCTTTCCCAAAGCTTTCAAATGATTGAAAATAACAGATTGAGCACAATTTAATGCTTCTGCAAGTTTTTGCGTTTGACATGGGACTTCATTCACCAATACTTGTAATTCTTTGTCTTCGAATGCTCTTGGTCGTCCAGAACGCTCTTTGTCCTCCACATCAAAATCATCCACTTTTAAAGCGTCGAAATCAATCTCTGCCTGTTTTATTGGAAGGAACTATTACCATAAAGCATTCGATGACCTTCAGCTGCAATTTTCTTCCATTTAAAGCAAAAGATTAATACTTCGCGCAAATGACACTTATTTGGCTCAAATTTCGACATTTTTGATGCAGTAAGAAGCAATGTTACTGATGCCACTGACTATTAAAGACTGTCAAAACCTGAGCAATTTTTGGCGGTATAAAAAGGCTCCAAAGGCCCGGAGATAATTGAAGAACGCTGACAATTGATATAAATTTGCTATTATTAACATAAATATTTGGCTCATACATTATTAAATTCATGATTCTTTATTACATAAATAAATATGCATACTTGTAAAACTATAATATCCTATATATTGCAAAAAAATTACCATTTTTTTTTCTCTGCAGTTATTATCTCTGTTGATAATCAAACTTTGACGAATAATACTGAAATCACAATTTTAAAGAAAAATCGAGTATTATTGAGTTATAAATACGTCTGCTACGACATCCATAAGGATGTCGATCTTAATAAATAGTATCTCGTCACCTAAAACATACGATATCATTCTACGAAAATTATTGCATTTAATCGGTAAAAAAGAAATATGACTTTGGATCCTCTTAATAACAAAATATTTATAACAAAATTAATTACAAAACACAGTTTTAACTTAAAGCAATTTTTATAACGCAAATATTCAAATTAATTTTTTTTTACTGGAATGCAAAGTTATTTTATCTCACATGTCATAAAATGTTTGATAGAATCTGCGAAAGGAATATCGACAAAAAGAGTCAGGATCATCCTGCTGTCCAAAGCGTGAAGATGAGCGGAAGGTTGCTGTGCGAAACCTCTCGTTAGCGGTAGAACCAGGCGAGGTTTTGGGTCTATTAGGTCATAACGGCGCCGGCAAGACCACGGCAATGAAGATCATCATCGCCGAGGAGGCACCGACGAAGGGCAGGGTGCAGATTAGCGGTCATAACATTAACACCCACGCTATTGTCCCCAACACGGCGCTCAATGGAAGAATATCACTGTAAGAGAGCATCTGGAATGCTACGCCGCGATTCGCGGTGTTCCATGGAGCGAAGTCGACAGGTGCGATCTTTCAATATTCATCTAATAAAATATAATTAACTTTTTAGGGATATAATAGTTAACTTATATAAACAATTGAATTATTATAGAATTTACAAAAGTCTGTTTGATACTTAAAAATTAAAGCTGCAGTTCTACTAATGCTAAGTTCTACTAATGCTGCAGTTTTACTGCAGCATCAAAAATTACTGTAGCATTATAATTAAGTTCCTTTTTCATATAGCAATCTAGTTTTCTGTATAAGTTAACATAACAAATTTACTTTTTTAAAAAAAATGTCCATTTGGCGCGAGACATTACTGTGTCTCTTGATACTAATATTTCCAATATAATTGATACAATGTTTTTTAATTATGTTTATTATTGTATTATTATGTTGTATTATTAATGTATTATTATGTTGCAGAATCGTGGATCAGTATTTAACCGGTCTGCAGATTCACGAACATGCTGACAAGCAGAGCCAAGAATGTTCCGGTGGAACTAAAAGGAAACTTAGCTTTGCGATGGCAATGGTCAGTGGACCCAAAGTGATTCTTATGGATGAACCAAGCACGGGTATGGATCCCAGATCAAAGAGATTCCTATGGGATACGATTCTCGCTAGTTTCCAGGTAAGGCTATATACTATAATTTGAAATTATTTTTCTTTATTCAACAGATTTTTCAAATAATATATATTTTTTTAAATTTCTACAAACTAGATAAAAAAGAAGTATAATCAATACAAATAAATATAGGTATAATAAATATAGAAGAATAAATAATAAAATAATACTTAATAGCAATATAATTATCAGAATATACAGCAATTATATATATATATATATTAAAATGTTTCTTCTAAAAATCTTTTTAATTAATAGGGTGGCAGGGGAGTTATATTGACTACTCACTCCATGGAAGAAGCAGACGCATTGTGTTCAAGAGTCGGCATAATGGTGAAGGGTGAACTGAGATGCATCGGTTCGACTCAGCATTTAAAAAATCTCTATGGCGCTGGCTATACTCTAGAAATGAAGCTGCTAGGCGGCGATTGTACACCGACGACACCCTCCGGCGACAGGATCGCCGGCTTGAAGGAATTTGTCGCCGGCCTCTTCTCCGACGCCACTCTGGAGGAGAGCTTCGCTGACCGGCTAGTTTTTGCCGTGCCCCAACATGCCGTGACCTCGCTGGCTGAGTGCTTTACACAATTAGAAAAAGGTGAGAAATCAGTTTAAAAAGTTTGAAGAATTTTCTTCGAATTTAATAATCAGCTTGTCATAGATCCAAAGAACACAAAAATCTAATATTTTTTTTATGCAAGCATAATATTAAAGAACATTAAAACTAAAAGATAAGGAAATTAGAAAAAATATTAGGTGTTGGAATTAATTCGTAGCGTTTTTAATGAAAGAATGTTATTTATTTCACATGAGCATTAAAAAATACATTAATGAAAGTACTTCCCATCACTTGTAAAACGCTACGAATTAATTCCAACACCTAATATATAATTTTATTAATTTTTAAGTCTGATTTATCATTAACATAAAATAAATAAAAGTTTAAGAAATGAAAGTTCATCTAGAGAGAGAGGGGGGAGGAGGACTTGAAATTAGAATTTTAAAGTTTCCGCGTGTACGATTTAGGAAAATAATAATATTCAAAATTTTAGCCTTGTAAATTGATTGTGAAGGAAATTTTCGTAACTTTTTGAAAATTTTTGCTTGCAGCCAAGCTCGAATTGGACATTGAAGAATACAGTTTTAGTCAAACTACCCTGGAACAGGTGTTCCTCAAGTTCTCGCACTAGAACACTTCCTTGGAATGACGATGTGACATCGTTACGTGATATAAGTGATAAACTCGCGATCAGTGCGCGTGAAAGAACTGTTCGTCTACATGTGAAGAAAAAGAATGTGCTAGAACATGACAAATGTTGACAGTTGCTTGATTTCCGGAATTTCTATGTTCTCACTAACAAATTATGTGATTGCGCCAATGACAATGTGATGAAACGTATCATCTTTTTATTACAAGGCGTCGCAGATAATGGAATGGTGAGCATAATGGTTATCTAACGATTCCAATATTGCAAAAGAACATCGGTTTGTGCCTTCAAATTTTTGGAGGGACAATGAAGAAACAAACAGACAAAATGATGAGACAAGAAGAATTTTTGAATAATTTTAATTTTATTTCGAAGTGTTGCAAGGTGATAAGCCTGTTTGGAAGCTTATAGAGAAATGAGAAATGAAGATGGAATATAACGGAAAACAAGAAATAATTATCTAAGAAACGTAGTGTTTAAGATGAAGAAATGAAAAATTATTTACTTGTTCCAAAGTATTGAAGAAACAATGAAGAAATTATAGAACAATGAAGAAAGAGAAACAGGAATGGTAGGTTGTGTTAACAAAAAAGAGAGAGATAAGTTAAATTCTAGACTATCAAAGCAAGAATGAAGAAACGTAAAAAGATGGAGGGATAGCTAATCAATTATCTCACCATTATACATTCGATAGCAGTATTAAGATGACAGAAAACTATAGGGATGACAAAATGGTGAACAGATAGATAATTGTACTAAAGCCTACATTTGAAGGAGTGTTAAAGAAATTAGTCGCTTTGTAGCTCCAAACTGGCAGAATGATGAAGTAACAAGGGAGCTATGAGGGAACATATACATACACACTCAAGTTAGCCACTAGTTCTAGTATACAATTTTGAAAGAGTATTAAGTGACAAATCGTATTGCAACTTTATCGAAGAAGAAATGTTGAAGAAATGATATAGTAAAATGGAACTTTAAGGAAATATTAATGAAAGTTCTTTAGTTCCGAGATTAAAGGAACTATATGAGAAAAAGATGAAGAATTTAATAATTGCTAGGCAAAAATTGTCTCGTTACTGCAAAATTTAACGACGAGAGACGACGGGGGAGTAGTCCATTAGGTCTAGCGTGGAAATGCTTCGAGGAGTATCGGGACAAATCAGTTCAAGTCGAAGAAATGACTGAAGGATGATGGAACATGAAGTTAACTCTTCAGATGGTGCTTCGAGAAAGTGTTGAAACGAGAGGCCGCCTTCGAATTATCGGAGGAACGACGATCGATAGAATCGTGGAACAGTTAGGAACAAATAAGAATCTAATAATAGTGTCTTTCCTTTAGGAGAACGTCAAGGTGACAGGGTGGGCGAGGGAGAGACATTGGCGATGGTGTTATTGTTCGCGCTAGTGAACGAACGCCATCGTCCTTCGCGAAAAAGACTCTCTCTATAAAGTTTTGTGTATTTATTCTATAAATAGTATTGCGGGGGTACATAACATGGGGATATAGTCGCGATTTTTGAACACGAGCTCCCTTTTAATAGTGGAGTGTCGTTGTTCTCAAAGCTTTACGCTCGAAATTTCCCACGAAGTTTTTATCCGACGTCTCTATCTTTCTCATCGGCATCGTTTCATCCGTAATGTCGTGTCCGAGTGGTGGATCTTCCGCTCGGAGATCGGCGTCCGAGGGTGAACGTCGAGTGTAAGCGCAGCGATGCGCGGGGAGTGAACGTCCTCATGGCGTAGAGTTGAGATTACGTACTGATAGTTTACTTCGTATTTGAAAACTTACCGATAATAGATCTCGTATCGATATTGCACTGGAATTGGAGCGCACGTCCCGTTGTTTTCGGGCAGGACAGCTCGTTCATGGCAGCTGCAAATCGATAGACCGGCTCGAAAAGATGATAATGTAAGATTTCAGTCTTCGGCTGGCTTCTAACATTTACAATCTTGAAAAAAAACCTTTATATCGTATAATCACACACATGTTAGTAAACCGCGTTACAAATCCTTCACTCATAATAGTATTATTTTATCAATCTTATCCGATTATTGACTGCAGAAAATGGATAATAAAAAAATTTGATTAAAGTTTTTAAACTATGCGGCTTTGAAATTTCTTTAAACATTTTTTGATGTAGTTTCTATTTTTTTATTTACGTTTCGATTCTTTTCAGAGATTTCTTTAGATATATTTAATATTTATTTTACATTTCTTCTTTTAATAAAATTAAATAATTTAATATTATAATAAAGACTAAATAATAGCATAATTAAGACATAAGGCCTGTTTTTTTTTAGCTGAACTTTTGCACCAGGTCATCTTTCTTCTTTTTTTCTCCAAAAAGAAAAAAGAGGAAGAAAGATGAACTGATGCAAAAGTTCAGCAAAAAAGAACAAGTCTATATATAGTGAGAAAAATGTACTAATTACATACTAATGTACTAAATTTTAATGAACATTTAATTGTTTGAATAGTATTAATGTAACATTTATTTATGGAAAATAAATATTTGCTAAATAAAATATAATAATAAATAAATCAAATTAATGGTTCTTATACCAAATAAATATATATTTACAGATAATAAATATTCAACTGGCACTATTTAAACAAATATTTATTAAAATTTAGTTACATTTTTCTAAAAATTAAAATAAATTTCTAAGGAATATATGTATAATATTGAATACTGTAATAATTTATTTAAAAAAAAATGATGACATTTTTCACACAAGAAATACAATAAACTGATAAGATATTGAGAATAAAAATAGATGAGATATTGTATCAAACTAAATTCAATACATTTTCTTAATTCTGGATTAAAAACATAAGAACCTGATTTTATGAAATAAATATCGATTTCTTCTCATCCATCTATTTTCTGCATTCAATTATGACGAAGGAATGCAGGCAGTATCATAAGTATTTTCTAGATAAAATTGCAAATATGTAGATATATTTTTCAAGTTAGAAGATTGAGAATACATTTGTAACATGAGATTTTTCAAATTACCCACTTTTTGAGCCGAGCCATCGAAGTGGCGCCGACGTGAGTCCTATTGGGCCGTGCTGAATGCATCGAGTTACGAGGAGTGTTCGAGAAGTAGCTTTCATCGCAGAATTACCGCAAACGTACTGATTATTACTTAAATCTTTCAGCTAATACGCTTTTTAGGTGAATTTTCAGATTTTGAGCATTGACATGACGTTACAGATTCGACATAACATTTGTATATTTATTAGAATTTCCCCGGGAAATTAAAAAAAAATGCTTCCTGGAAGGCGTAAATGAGAAATCAGAGTTATTCAACGGGATTTACATAGAGATAAAAGATTAAATAAGAGAAATATTGCGCCGCTAATCAGTTTTTGTTGAGTGATGCTGCGACATTCCATATATATATATATATTGTGATTGGCAGATCGGATGTTTTATTCTCTTTTGATAAACGAGGGGACTAACGTGCCTTGAGTTCAGTATATATTTATATATACGCATAACTCGAAGAAGCCGAGAAGCGTAATTGTCATGCTGCTCATAGAATAAAATACGATTGTTCCTGAGAGCTACGCGAAGTGCTGTAGTGATCCCTTCTGTCCTGTTACTTTTCTTCCGACACTCCAGCGCAATCATTTTTCCGAAACCCGCGAAGCGTCGTATTATTTCTCGAACACCTCTCGCATTTTCTACACGTAATTAAAAATACCCCAGGAAGGACCGTAGTCCTAAAAGAGAAAACATAAGAATGACACGGCTTATAGTCTCGAGCGCAACAATTAGAATGTTTTTCTTGTGTGATAACAATCATACAGACACTCTTTACCGTTAAACATCGATTGAATAATACAGCGAACGATTCCGAGAGAAAAAAAGCAGTCACAGTTGAAGATACTGTTAATGTTGTAGGTTTAACTCTTTGCACACGGCAATCCTGTTTTACACGTCATTATCCTTCCCGCGATTGAAGGAAGATCCTGTAAAAAGAAATTTGAAAAATAAAATTTAGTTAATAAAAAATAAGCTACTTTTTTCTCTTCTGTGGCTAATTAAAAAAAAAGAACAAAAATTATTTCGTGAAAGGAATTTATATGATAATTATATAATTTTGTTATTACATATGTATAATATTATATTATATGTATAAATAAATCACAAGATTAGATGAAATAATTATCAAAAATGTAAAAAATGAATGTGGTTATAATTTCAAAAATATGAAAAGAAAGAGCATAAAATAATTATCCACTCTTGTGATATATTTTTTCAACTTGTCATTCTCTCTCTCTCTCTCTCTCTCTCTCTCTCTCTCTCTCTCTCTCTCTCTCACTCACTCTCTCTTTCTCATTCGAGTGTAAAGAGTTAAGTCAGTTTTCTATCGAGAATAATTTCGCATATTTTAGTTAAGGAGAACTGATCAACATTAAGCAATATAACGAGAAATTGAAATGGATATGATTATGTAATTGAAGATATGAATGGTAAAGGGCGTCAATTAACACGCGATC
>NW_011627370.1:37396-64201 GCF_000204515.1 Acromyrmex echinatior | reverse complement strand
ATCCTGGATTCGCGGGACTTTCCGAGATCACTTTCGCCTGCTCATGCCCAAAGCCTGGGTCATAGCAATGTCTCTGGTTCGCATTACCGTCAATATTGGCGGCCCTGGAGAGCGGCGAAGACGGATGTACGGACATAGTTATGTCTGTTATTTTGTATGGCGCTCCGATTTGGGCTCAGACAGTTGCGGGTGACCGAGTGATCACGAAAGATGTGCGGAAGCTGCAGCGGCAGCTTGCACTTAGAGTGATCAGGATATCCTTTCTGGGATAGTTCCCTTTGACCTGACTGCGGAACGACTCAGGAGATCATACCTCCGCAGACGCGATATCATTGCTTGGGATGGTGCGGTTGCCCCCCCGAGCGTAATGTTGCTCGAGGTCGAGCGTCGACGCTCAATAGCGAAACACAGTCACTTGATTGAGCTACCTCTGAGCGGTCCAGGCGCGATGATGAGGGGTGCATTCATCGATGACTTGGAGTGGATTGAGAGGGCGCATGGTGCCCTCACTTATCGCATTACGCAGCTGCTGGGGTGTTCGAGTCCTATCTATACAGGATAGGACATCGGGGTTCCCCAGTCTCTCTATTTTGTAGAGCGGCGAATGATACGGCGGTTCATACCCTTTTGTTTTGTCCAGCCTGGGCAGAGCAGAGGAGGGGTTTGCTGCCATTAGTAGGGATCAACATCGATGATTTCATTCGCTGGCCGAATTCACCAGACTATACATTGTGTGATTATTTTTTATGGAGTTACGTGAAAGGAATTGCTTTTGCTACAAAGCCAACAACTCCAGATAACATGCAGAATCGCATACGTAATGCAATGGCATTAATTCCTGAAGAAATATTACGAAGAACGACGCTTTCACTTCAGCGTTGCACATGTGCCTAGCCGTTGGAGGAGACGTTTTTGAACATCACCTGTAATGTTATAGAAATCTGATATGTAGTGAGAGGCAAGGGGACTCACTTTAATCAAGCACCCCGAACATGAGAAGTAAGGGGACTCACGTAAATCAAGCACCCCAATGAGATCAGATTTTCGTCACGTCCACGCCGTTGATTCCGGGTAACTCTAAGAACGAAAAATGTTTATGAACATGTACAACTTGATGCATGACTCTTTTTACGAATTTTTTTGCTTAAATTGCTAAATTTCCACAATAAAATGGATTTTCATGAAAAACGTATCAGACAACTTTAACGTAGAATTTTATGCTCTTTCAGAATATGCAATGAAAAATACTACATTCCATTAAAAAAATCAAAATTGACCTTGAAATGACCTTCAGTTTGATCTTCATCAAAAACTCAAACTAATCATCTTGTGTCCCCCTCCGCACTCTACAACTTTTGTCTGACACATTTTTCTATTAACTCAACAGCATTTGAAATATTCGCCTGGCTAGATTAAAAAGAAACACCCTGTATACTCCCATTTTTGTACAAATCTTGTATCAACTTAAACGTAAGCAATTTGAATCCTGACGCAACATATAATTGTAGACGTACCAGCTTGTAAATACTTTTACTGATTCAAGATCTTAATGAATTCAGAGAGATTGAATAGAAGAAAGAATATGTGCCGAGCTGATATATCACTTTATTATTTACTATTGGATATGTACGAACCTAATAAGAAAATGGCATATCAGATAATAAATTCATTCAATACAGAATTGTTGAACTTAGATTTATATATAATCCTGAATTAATTATTGAAGTTGAATTTTAACTGAGCAACAGTGTAAGACATATTAAGTGCTACGGCTGTATATATATATATTAAAACAGTCATATTATCTTACAACAGTCATATTATTAAAAAAAATTTGCGATTAATGTAATATAGAAGTCAATGTTAAGAAGCAATAACACTGTAATTTTTTACTACTGTAGGAAATAAGATTAATCCAAGTGATGGAAATGTTCGGTGAGCCAGTATTGCTGGCCGTCAATTTAGGAGAGAATCGCTATTCGCACTTCATTTCGCTTCGTGCCACACATGTGTCTCGCCATCTTCCAACTGCCTCCCTATCCTCACCTTCTTCTACCTTCTCGCTCTTACGCAAGCGCGCTGATACTCTAGCGCATATCGTCATAGTCGGAAACGCGCGAACTAAATAAGAATTCGTAAACACAACATATACTCTTCCTACACTCGGCCATTCTGCACAATCGTGCGTCCCGCACAACGCCAACTGTTAACTTAACATTACATCTTACAAAAATAATATTGCCGACTTATAATTAATTCTTACAAACTTAATTTCTTACAAACAAAATTGATTACTTTAATTAACTGTATTCCAGGGTTTAACATATTCAGCGCAAGTAAAAGTACTTACAGGTGAGCCCTTCGTGAGATCCACTTTTTATCACATCGTATGTGTCATTAGGCTTAACCTTCTCAATTAGATATGGTCCTAAATTTTTCGCTCGTAATTTTTGGCTTGAACCTAATTGTGTTAGCTTAATCGCTACTATGTCTCCTACTTGGTATTCCGTAGCCTTCTTATGTTTAAGATTATATGTTTTACAATTCTCCGATTACACTTTCAGAATTTGTTCTTTCGCTCTAGCTCTAATTTCGTTACGCTCTTCCTCAAATTTCGATCGAAATTCTTGTTCTATTACTTCGCGTAGTTTCAGATCGGTTTCGTCGCGCATTTTTACGCCAAATAGTAAATCAAAAGGTGTAGCATTTACACTACGATTGAACGTGGAGTTTAATATACGTTGCAATTTATCTACATGTTTGTACCATTTAGCAGGTTCTTCAATTGATAACTTGGAAAATATCGATATGATCGCTTTATTCAAACGTTCCACTTGTCCGTTTGCCCTTGGCAATCCCGTGGTAATTGTCACGTGTTCAATTCCTTCACTCTGACAATACTTCTTGAACTCTTGAGAGGTAAAAGCCGTGCCTCTATCCGTCACGATTTGTTTCGAATACTACCGAATATTTGTTTTTGAACGTTTAACCGATTTGTGATCTCGCGAGCTGTGGTAGATTTAGTCTTAGAATACAACCATATAAATTTAGTAAAACTATCAATAATAGCAAGAATATGATTGTAGTTTTTATTAGTAATATCTAACGGCCCTAAATGATCGGCATGATATGTGTGTAATGGCACATCAAGCTTGAGAATGGGTTATATATATCCTTTCTGCCTACCTTCTTTGCGATTCGTCAGTATACACTGCACGCAACTGGCAATGTATCGTTCTACTCAATATATCTTTACTTCTTAAATTGCGTATAAAATACTCCTGCCGAATACGCTCTTCGATTTGTCGCCATATATCCTTTCTCGTGAATCGTCTAATTCTAGCATTCTGGGAATAACAAATAAACACCGTCTTGAAATTTATATAATAAATCGCCGCTTATGTGGTAATTCTTATATGATTTGTCTTTGATAATTTTTTTTATCTTGAATCTCTTCATCGTTTGCTTGTTGACTTCTAATTTGTGGTATAATTGGACTTTTCACTATCGTCATAACCGGATGTCGACTCGAAGCATCGACGTGTTTTATATGAGTTCCCGGTCTGTGCTCTATGATATAATCAAAATCCTCTAACACTAAAGTTCATCTCGCAATACATGTACTTAACTCTTTTTTGCTCATGGTTCGCTGAAAAACCGCACAATCAGTAATTATTTTGAATGCAATTCCTAACAGATACACTCGGAATTTTCTAAGTGCCTCTACTATCGCAAGCGCCTCCAATTCATAACTCGTGTAATTCCTTTCCTCTTTTTTAGTCTTTTTGCTCATAAAATATACTGAGTATAATGAGTTGTCTTCGTCTAAACGCTGTAGGAGTACAGCTCCATAACCGTTTATACTTGCGTCCGTATGTACTTCCGTTTCGTGTTGCGAATGATATATTTTCAGTACTGGACTACTATTCTGAGTTAAAATCGTCTTTAATTGTACGAACGCGTTTCGAGCCTTATTGTCAAAATTATACGGTTGCCCTTTCCGCAACATGTCGCTTAACGATTTCGCGATCGTAGAATACGAAGGTATAAACTTTCTGAAGTAATCCGTTAATCCAAGAAAGCTTTGAATATCTTTTAATCCTCTTGGCTCTGGGTATTCTGTCACGGCTTTGACTTTCTCTTGGGAAGGGTAAATTTTGTCTCCTTCTACTATACTACCTAAAAATTCGATTGTTCTTTTCACAAATTGACACTTCTTAAAATTAATTTGTAAACTGTAGTCGCTAGCTGTTTTCAATACGATTCGCAATCGTTCCAACGCTTCTTGTTCGTTTGCTGCCGGCACGATCAAGTTATCTACGTAAAGCAACACTATATTTTGTCTAATCAAATCCCAGAAAGCAGTATTAATATATCTTTGGAAAACCTTCGGCGAATTAACATAATCCAAAAGGGACTTTCAAGAACTGATATTGACCATTCGAGGTGACAAACGCCGTATATTTTCGGCTCTCTTTTTCTACGAATACATGAAAAAATCCATTTTTTAGATCTAACGTACTAAACACACGCATCCTCTAATTTATCTAGTAGATCTTCGATTAGTGGTAAGGGATGACTTTTCTATGACTCGATTTAACTTCCTATAATCAATACATACATGCGGTGATCCGTCCTTCTTTCTTACAACGACTACTGGACTCGCGTATTCCGACGCACTTTTCAATGACCCCGTCGTTTAGCCATTCCACTATTTGGTTTTCGACTATTTCGCACTCAGGTGCCGGTAATCGTCGTAGTTTTTGAAAAATAGGACTTTCGTCTTTTGGTACGATGCTTACGTCCGTTGTCTTACACTTATTTACTTGATATTCTACAACAATCGTCTCTACTTCTTCGCGTACTTTCGGATCCGTTACGTTACCAATGTCTAACGGTTGCTTTTCGATCATATTGATTTGTGTTAACAATTGAGCAGGTGTTGCTCTTCGTACAGTTATTCCGTCGTTATTGATGATCATTTCCGTCATCGCTAGAAAATTGCTACTGATTATGACGCTTGAATTTGTAGCTTTATTTGTCACAACGTGCACTACACACGGATATTCATCAGCATTTACTTCTATAATTATATTTACGCAACCCAATGAATGCACTTCGTTTTTTCCAAAACCGGTTAAACAAATATTATTTCCCCGTAGCTTGTCTAATTTCATTCTATCGTAAACATCTTTGCGCATTACCGTGATTTGACTGCCGGTATCAATTAACGCATTAACCTGCACACCGTTTATCGTGATTTGTTTAAACATTCTGCCGCTCGATGAATCAGTAACCGTATTAATTATCGCCGTCTTTTTATCCGCTACCGCTTCACTATCGTTTGATGCGTTACACAACTTTGCAGTATGTCCGTATTTTTGACACTTAAAACACTTTTTACTTAATTCTTTCTTCTTGCAGTCTTTAGCTTTGTGTCCTTTACTGCCGCAATTGTAGCACCGCACGTCTGTCTCTTGTTCTTTTTCGCTATTTTTTGGTGTTGTTTCCTCGCTTTTTCTGTCTTCTTCTGCATGCTGCATTCTTCTCTCTCATTCTCATCCTCTCAGTATTCTTCTTCCGAATTGCTTCGTATACTTTAAGTTTCTCCTTGAATTCCGTCAACTTTTTAGCTTCGTACGTAATATGATCTTACTCTGTGCGTCTTCCGAAATTCCATCAATCACGTATTTCATGAGTGCTTCTGCTTCTATTTTACCTCTAGCAACTATTTCTTTCATCACATAATAATATTCCTCTACGTTTCGTCTCTCTTCAATCTTCTTCTGACCAACATATCATGTATGTGAGTACTGTTTATTTTGTCTATAAATTCGTCTCGTAGAGTAGTTTTTTTTAATTTCTTCCACGACTTGATAATGCCTTCGCTGTTGATGAGCATTTTAGCAGGTCCAGCTAATGATTTCTTTGAACACTAGCTTCTGTAATTCATCCAAACAGGTTAACCGCATCTTCGAATTCAGATATCCATCTTTTAACCGGATATGTATCTTTTCGGATATCAAACAGGTTAGCCGCATCTTCGAATTCAGATATCCATCTTTTAATCGGATATGTATCTTTTCGGATAAGTATCTTTTCTTTAGTGAAAGTTTTAATGAATCTTGCACGTCTCAATATGTCATTGCGAATTTCATATTCACTTGACTGCCTCTGGTAGAGTAGTTTTCTTCGAGGTTATTTTCACTTTCTTTGTTGTTTCTTTGTTTCTCTCTTTCATCGTCTTGCTCGTCAGCTGTTCCCTCATCACTCGCATCTTCGTCTAATTCACCGTCTTGTTCACTATCTTTACGCGTGAGAGTATCTAAATCCATTAAACCATATAATATACGTGTTATTATCTCTTCTCTGTTTCCGCCGTATTCTAAACCAAGAATATTACAGCAGGATATCAGGTCACCGATTGAAAGTTTTCGCACCGCTTCTATTTTGTTCACATATCCCGTCGTGTCTTTCTTGAAAGTAAAGCCCTCAAAGTCTTTGAGTCTTTGTCTATTTTTTCGATCACCTTTCTTTTCGAAAATAAATCTGTGTAAAGCCGTCACGGCAACGGTCGACGCCGTACGTATCTTTTGCCTGATTGGTTCAATTTGCGCGAGATTATTCATCTTGCCTCTGCACACTTTCGTAATGTGACAAGTGTTTACCGTCGCGCTCTCACTGTTGTTGCACCATCTTGTTCGCGTACACTCAAGACTACCGACTCATGTCGTGCAGTCCTGCCGCCACACTTTCGATGTCATTACCAGCGCTACTGTCGCGCGCTCACTCGCGTCGTATTGTCACTGCCTTCTCGATGTTGGCGTTACCGACGCATTCACAGTCTTGCCAATGTATTTCTGGTGTCGCTGCGCCACCTTGTAGTTGCACACTCGATGTCTTTCGGATTTTTAACGTCTTCGAGATTTGAATGTTGTCTTCTTCCTTCTTTTCTCTTTCTCGTGTCTTCTCCACCTTTTCGTCTCTTGGTCTTTTCTTTTGTCTTTTCTCTCCTTTTGTCTCTCACCAGCTCTTATCCTCGGACGAGTCCCTAAATTTGTAGTAAATAAGATTAATCCAAGTGATGGAAATGTTGCCAGCAATATTGTCCACTACTCACCGACAATTCAGGAGAGAATCGCTATTCGCACTTCAACGCTTCGTCGTACCACACGTGTCTCGCCATCTTCCAACTGTCTCCCTATCCTCACCTTCTTCTACCTTTTCGCTCTTGCGCAAGCGCGCTGATATTCTAGCGCATATCGTCATAGTCAGAAACGCGCGAACTAAATAAGAATTCGTAAGCACAACATATACTCTTCCTACACTACTATACAAAAGTTGTAAGTATGAATAAGACATGATATTTGTTCTAATCAAAAGTAAATCTATATAATGTACACAATATATTACTCATTTTTTCAGGAATTGTTAGGTTTAGTAAAAGATGTATGAAGACAATTAGTAAAAATTCTTAATATTAATACATATTTTGCATAAGGAGTTTATTTTCAAATTGTGATTTAGAGTAATTAAAAAATATAAACACTAAAAACTTTGAAAAAATAATTTATATATTTACTTCATTTTTGTTTTAGAAAAAAGTTTTATTACAGAAAAAAGTAAGTTATGGCAAAATAAATGAAATAAAACGTATTGTTTTTGTTGTAGTAAATAATCTCTCACCGCGCAGAAAAACATGTGTCAATTAAAATTAAATTGAGTTTTAACGATTTCTCATTACTATTCACGCATGTTAAGTACACAATTATTTTACGTCAATTAATAATTGACATAGTGTATTAACATACAATAAGTATGTATTCTAAGTACAAGTATTCAATTCTATTCGAACTCTATTCGATCATGTAGGCATTAAGAATAGCAAATATAATATATAATAAAATTATAAAAAATGATCTTGTAGTATGTATTCACAATCCGAAATGACAGAATTATCATGTCACCATTTTATTTAAAAAGAATCCGTTTGATCATCGGTCCATTTAACGTTAAAAATACTTCGTTGAGTAATCAAAGAATGCTTCGAAGCATTAAATTTATAATTTTCACATATAATTGAAAGCATGTGTTCACAAATCAAAAATAAATTTTTTCTTAAGAAACTGGCTCAAATGACGGTAAAGAAAATAGCATTAAGTAAATCGTATTTCATGATGTTAGTTGTGATTCATCACAACAAACATAAAATAAAAAAACTTCAAGCATCGATCGCTGTAAATGATTGTGATCATCATGATTATGTATGATCGAGTGGATTCTTCTCTTGTACCTTAACAATATTAACACAAAAGCGATTAATTAAAAAAAAAATTATGACACTGGTGCTCACAATTAAAGCTACAAATAGAAAAATAAAACTTTAAAAGTAATAAGGCTTAATAAATTTTAAAAACAGAAAGACAAAGAACTACGAGCTTAAGATTAATCGTTATAAATTAAAATTTGAAATCGTTCGAAATAATAAATTAACATGTCACAGTTAAAATATAGAACTTTAATTTTAATAAACAAAACAAAACCAACATTTTGATTCCTATTGGATCATTATCAATGTAAACAAAAATAACAGTGGAAATATTACATAGATAAGATATATAAAAATTGTAATTCGCTCTCGATCGCAGTATTAATTATATTATCAATCTCGCTCAATATGAAATAAATGTTATAAGAATGTTGTAATCGATAACCATGTATTCCTCTTGTGCGTGTAGATTATAGACAAACATATTTGTTTCTGTTAAAAAGTACAAATATAATGTAAAAATGTAATAGGAATAAGTAATCAAATTTAATAAGAGAAATACAAAGTAAGAAGCAAAACAAAAATGTTAGAAAAAGTAATCTAATATTATGAGAAATATACATTAAATCATTATTAATACAAATTAAAATTGTGTGATGCACAATTATATATATTTAATTTATTAGCAGCTAAATCAAATGAGACTAATTACCTTATAATTGTGTGTAAATATAATATAAATGTCGTCTATTCTTAGACAATGCGATGGGATTGAAAATATATATCGTCATTTTTTTAAGATGTTTAGAGACAATATAAAATCCATATCAAGACAAAAAGATTGAAGTGGTACAATAGAAACGAAGGAGAACATAAGAGGGAGGAAATAAAGTAGAGGGAAGAGAAAATGAGAGAAGGGATAAAAAGAAAAAGAATACAGTTAAGAAGGAGAAAGAAATTGAATAATCTGTGAGTAAGTTTTAGGTAACGATTCTGTATCATTCTTTTTATTAAGACTTTGTTTCTGTCTTTTGATGTGAATCATTTCAAACACTAATCTCTTATTATACGAAGATTCGCAATCTAAAATTTTCACTTCGTTCCATCTAAAATTGTTATCAAAATTGATGCGATGATCAGTTATAACAGGAGAACTAGTATTCTTCTTAATATCGAGAGATATGATCGTGTAATCTCGTACTTAATTTTCTTTTCGTCTGATTAACATAGGTCGCCCTACTATACATCGTCATAGGAAATCTTATAAATTACGTCTTAGTTAGATAGAAAATTGCATTACAGAAAAATAAAAATTTCTAATTATATTAAACTTGTTCTATGTATAATAATATTGCACTATATTTTTTAATACAAAACAAAAAAATCTGCAGAATCAAAAATAAATAATAATAAACAGACCTGCATTTAATTGAACGATTCTGTACATTATGTTAGAAAGTATATGTGTACGTACGTATATGTGTGTATACAATTACTAACTAATATATTACTTTTTGGGATAATTGTATAATTAAAAGTTATATTCACAATTTTATAAATCGTATATGATTCGTAATATTTCCTTTTTTTTTACGTTTTTTCAGATTGAAGCATATTTTAAAGTAATGATAATATGAGCTGACAAAAAGCGATCTCTTTTGGTATTTCTGAGTTAAAAGATGACAATGAAGATGTCGTAGACCTGTTCTCTAATAAAGAGGTTACTTTACAATCTGCATTTTGTAAAAAAATCTGTGATTTTCCTTTTGATTTTGTCCATTTGATTTGAACATCTTTTTGTCTGGAACGCTCTTGAAGTTCTGTTGAAGGTGATGAAATTTGTGACACTATTCTTTCACTATTCTGTTTCCAGATTTGTGCGAAAGTTCTTTAAATGCATACTGTCTTGAATCTACATTGCTGTTTATATCTACTGAAAACTGTTCAATCGAAATAGCCACAGAGGACAAGTTACTTTGATTGCCGTTTGAGCTAAAGTTTCACAAAAATTTCATTATTGATTTGTGAACACATGCTTTTAATTATATGTAACAATTAATTACAGACTTTTGGCTGGAATATCTTGCCAACGGTAGCGCATTTTTCGCACATATGTTGTTGTTTTTCTCAAAAGTAGTTACGTTCATGCTAGACAAGTTATTTTCTTTGTCGTTATTTGAGCTAAAGTTTCTGAAAAAATTCTGTTATTGATTTGCGAACACATACATAATTATATGTGAAGATTAATTACAAACTTTTGAAGACTGAAGTATCTTGCCAGTGACATACTTTTTATATGTACGTCGTTGTCTTTACTTTCATAAGAAGTAGTCACGTTCAAGCAAAGCAAGTTATTTTGTCTGTCGTCATTTGAGCCATAATTTCTGAAAAAAAAAAACTTTATTACTGATTCGCAAACGTATGCTTTCAAAGTTCTTTTCTGACGTGCAAATCGATCGTCGGAACTGGATATAGGGGCGAACGACTAATCGAACCATTTAGTAGTTGGTTACCTCCGAAGTTTCCCTCAGGATAGCTGGTTCCGCACGGAACGCGCGCAAGTATCATCTGGTAAAGCGAATAATTAAAGGTCTTGGGTCCGAAACGACCTCAACCTATTTTCAAACTTTAAAATGGTGAAACCTCTAACTTTTTTGAACTATGAAGTCATGAATATCTCGGATCAGAATGTCAAGTGGGCTATTTTTGGTAAGCAGAACTAGCGCTGTGGAATGAACCAAACGCAGATTTAAGGCGCCCAACTCGATGCTTATGGGACACTATGAAAAGTGTTGGTTGCTTAAGATAGTAGGGCGATGGCCAAGATGGAATTTTAAGGAATGTATAACAACTCACCTGCCGAAGCAATTAGCCCTGAAAATGGATCGCGCTGAAGCGTCGAGCCTATATTCGGCCGCGTGCGGGCTCGTCGCGTACGTCGCCACGAAGCTTTGACGAATAGGAGAGTCACGGTGGTGTGCGCAGAAAGGTCTGAGCGTGAGTCTGCCTGGAGCTGCCGTCGATGCACATCTTGGTAGTAATAAATATTCCAGCGAGGCCCTGGAGGACTGACGTGGAGAAGGATTTCGCATGAACTGCCGTTGCATACGAGTCAGTCAATCCTAAGCCATAGGAGAAATCCTATGTCACTGATGGCATACAATACTCTAATGTACAACTCGAGCAACTCTGCAAAGAGGAGAGAGAGTGACACACGTCCGTCAGGCGAAAGAAAATCCAATTCCTATTCCGGAACCCGGCAGCAGAACCGCATACAATTCGGGCTCTTGTAAGAATGTTTGTTGGGATAACCCAAAATGACCTGGAGACGCCATCGGAAGATCCGAGAAGAGTCTTCTTTTCTGTAAAAGCGTTTGAGTTTCCTGGAAACCTCTAGCAGGGAAATAGGATTTGGAACGCGAACAGCACCGTAATTACGGCGATGTCCGGATCTTTCCCTCGGACTTTGAAAATCCAGGAGAGAGCCACGTGGAGGTGTCGCGTCGGCCCATATTCACAGCAGGCCTTCAAAGTAAAGAGCCTCTAATTGATATTCTAATATAGGTAAGGGAAATCGGCAAATTGGATCCGTAACTTCGGAATAAAGATTGGGTTCGAGGAACGTGTTGGGCTTGGTCGGAAAGTGAATCTGGCTGACGTGCTGGGACTGTGCTAGATGAACCTTTCGATGTTCTCACGCCGATTCCGGGATCCAAAGTCAGTCCCGTGCCTTGGACTCCCGCGGATCTTCCTTGCTGCGAGGCTTCCCTGGCGACGCGAGCCGTTGTGGTTGTTCTCTTCGGCCGCCATTCAACGCTCAGCTCATAACTGGCTCGGACAAGAAGAATCCGACTGTTTAATTAAAACAAAGCATTGCTCTCGCGGGTGTTGGTGCAATATGATTTCTGTCTAGTGCTCTGAATGTCAACGTGAAGAAATTCAAGCAAGCGCGAATAAACGGCGGGAATAACAATGACTCTCTTAAGTGTTTTCGGCAATTCCTATCACTATGACGGCGGCGATTGCTCTCACCATCGCACAGCCTAATCAACTGTACGAACCAGCCATGCCACATTTTATCAAGGGAGAGGTAACGTAACGATGATACTCCGCCAAAAATGCTTTACATCAGAAACAGGATGCTCAATAATATGCACATCTTGAGCGAGTTATTAAAGAAATCTAAAACGACAGAAGGCGTAGTCGTAGTGCAGTTGAACGTCCTCTCCAAGGCTTTCGATACCATTCCACACGAAGCCATTGAAGCTGCCTTGCGGAAAAAGGGGCTGCCCGAGCTAATGATGCAGCTCGTGGTAGACTCCTTCGAAAATGTGCATATGAAAATAGCAAACAAGCAGGACATCATTAACATTAAAGGAGGAAGGGGGTCAAGCACGGGGACCCTCTCTCACCACTGCTATTCAATTTAGTGATAGAACCTATGCTTAGGGCGCTAGAGAGTCAGCTGGAATACCAAATTAGAGAAGGCGTCTCAGTTTTGGCATTCGCGGATGATTTAATATTAACAGTAAAAAACCACATCAAAAGCAAAAAATCTAGGTGTGCAGAAAACTACATAAGGGGGCTAGGAGCAATTCTGCAGTTATTCTACTTTCCGCATCATCACAACCAAAGACTTCTAGTACCTAGCAAATCCCGAGCTGACAGTAATAAGTGGAGAATTTATATCTTACGCGGATGCGGATACTATATTTAAATATCTTGGTATGAGAATATTTCTTTGAGCTGAAATTGATATTAAGGGCCTGGTGAGGTAAGCCTCTGCACAGCGTTTAAAAGATTAGCTAAAATTATACCAAAAGGTAAACTTGATCTCCACGTACCTAATCCCGCACTATGTGTAACAGTTGGTACTGGCTATGCCTCCAGTAACCACTTAGGCAACTCGACCAGTAGCTGCGGGTAGTGATCAAAGACATTTACCACTTGTCGCAATCCGTGGCGAACTAATATATTGAGGCAAGAGAGATGGGGAACTAGGATTCCTGAAGCTGGAAACTTTGGAGGTGAGTTCCAGTTTGAGGGCGGGATTGAAATTTATACAGTCAAATGATGGAATGATGCGAGCTCTAGCGGAGTCGATGATAAACCGTCTGAAGATCCTGGCGGCTTCCGCCAGAATAAACTGTGCATCAATATGAATGGCATTAAGGCATATAAGCTCACATCATGGATAACTCGAGTATTTCAAGGAAAATCTATTAAGTCTCTTACCAATGACAAGTTTGGGAATGACTGGATTTACAATCAAATGCTCCTGAAGCCAGGTAGATTTATAACGGCCCTAAAAATGCGCACTAACATCACAGCAAACAGAGCAGGAGTAGAGCACTGAGTAGAGCTGGCCCAGTGGCGGACGTGAAATGCCGTAAATGCAAGGCACAACCGGAAACACATCCTCTGGCACACATCCTGGGGCAGTGCACAGTAATAAAAGAACATATGATCCGCCGCCATAATTAGATACTTAACCTTATTGTGAACATGGTAGCAAGCAGAGACAAGGAGGCAGCGGTAACGAGAGAAACATTATACAAGATCCCTCGGGCGGGAATATCAAACTCTATCTGGTAATACAGTGCCGGAAAGTGGTCAATGTAATAGTCCGCCACAAAGATTACGATTTGCTCAGGGACACAAAGACAAGATCCAAAAGTACTGACTGTTGCTTCACCTGCAGCGCGATTTTGGAGTGAGAGCTGCAGAAATCCTATCAATTGTAATGAGAATGCGAGAGCAAAGAAACGGTCAGAAACTTAGCGAAACTCAATATAACAGACTGTAAGACGCTCATCACGATAGCATTGATAGCGCTGTGTAACTCCATAGAGGAATACCATATGTTCATAGATTACGACGCTCCTCGCATATCGGCGGAAACCACCAGAATAAAATCTTCACCGAACAAAATCTTTCGATCCATAGCCTTTCAGCCAGTCAACGCACTACGGGCAGACGTAGCTAGATGATATATTTATTTATTTATTTATTTAATTTATGCACGTCTATGTGTTCGGACGGTGGGCTCATCCGTACCGACGCAGTTCTTTTATGAATTGATTACATTTAGATATCGAGAAGGTGGACATCCATTTGTTCCGACCAATTTTATCAAATGATAAAGAGGGAAATCTCGGTTTATAAGACTGCCATGTGATCATGCATAAGTGTGAGATCGTACATATTTATTTATTTATTATTTATATATTATTTATTAATTTATTTATTTATGAAGAGCTGATTTATTTATGATGGCTGAGAGTGCGAATCGTAAGGCCAAATGACATAAGAAAAAGGATTACGGCGGCAGAGCGAGGACATGCCTTTACGGACCGGACATGATCTTCGAGCAGGAACCTCTGTGAGGTTTTCCGCTGGTAACGAACATCACAGCGAGTTCGGCTGATACTCGCTTTCTTCAATGAGGACACTATTCACATTAATTTTTCCATTCCCAAAAAAAAATTTCTTGACTGATTTTCGTACCTCAGATCTAGGAGTCTAGATCGTTTGAATTGAGCAAGAATGGAGGGTATAATGGTATCTCGTGTTTATTAGGAGTTACGTGCAAACAGAGAGTACTATTGGTAAAACTAGCCGGTGTTTCAATAGATGTAACTCTGTTGTTACTGGACACCGCGCCAGACACAAAGATGGAAAGTCCACGGCAGAAGACGCTGCGCAGAAAATAGCCAAATGCCTCGTCATCTAATTAGTGACGCATATGAATGAATTAAGATTCCCGCTGTCCCTATCTACTTCCCCTTGTGATGCGCTAACTTGTGGTGAGCTAATTATGTTCCTCGTCCTTGGATGGGATCTAAGAGCGCACTGTACTCTCGCCTTACTCTCGCAATTGTGCGGTGTACACTAATCCGGGGGATGTCATCACCCCCGGCAGATCATGCCGTAACCTAGCGGTCATGTTTCGCTAGGCCGAGGATTTTTGCTTAATCATCTGGATCGTGAGGAAGGCAATTTGCATAAAAAATTCTTCCTAACTCAAGTTATGATGACGATGAGTGCATGTCCAGTCGACAGGGCCAACAGTTCCTGGGGGCGGGGAGGGGGGGGAAGAAATCCAGTCGAAAGCGGCCAATATCAGGACACCTGGAACCTCCTGTTAAATGCCTTCCTCTCACTCCAGAAAGGGTGTCACCATGATATATGTTTCGTCTCTGCGCGTAGGAACAAAAATGAGTGATTCCGAAGTCATAAACAAAACAATGATGAACAATAATTCAAAAAATGGAGAAGAAGAGAAAAGGGAAGAAGCGCACAAAGGGCGGCGTCGCTAATCGATTTCCAGTGCGATAGAGACCGAGAATGAAAGCGAATGAGAATAATGAAAAGAGAAGGATTGAAAGAGGGAATGACAGTCATGAGAATGGAGACGGATGAATGTGTGAATGGTGACGGATGAAGGTGAGAAAGATTAATGAGCAACTGAGGGCATTTATAGTGTGAAAGAGTTCGAAAGTAAGCAAGTCTGCGTGTGAAGTTATAATGAGAAAAATTGGTGAATATGAATATGTCCTGAATAAATTGTTATGTAAAAATGAGAGATTGAAAGATGCTTAGGCTGTGTATAAAAGGATAGGTGTGTCTGACAACTCTTTTGCGAATGGTAGTATGGATATAAACCAACCGAGTGAGAATATAAAATTTAAGCTTGATGCGATAGTACTTGAGAAAAAGTTATGCTGTGGTAGTAAAGGATATAGTTGAGAAAATAAGTAGTCAACAGATGAAGGAGAATCTGATGCAGCATATGAAACCGGATGTAAATGTACGGAAGACTAGGAATGGTGTGGTGATTAAAACTGAAGTGAAAAGGAGAGAAAGCTGTGTGAAAGTAAGTAGTTGAGCGGGTTTGATGGTTCAATTGCCTCGGAGGATTGGCCCGAAGATGTCTGACGTCCCGAATGAGATAGGTGAGAAAGAATTCCTGGGTGAAATGTATGCGAGGAATTGAAAGAGTATATATCGAAGAGTTTGAAGAACGTGTGAGAATAATGAATAGAAGTAGAAAGAAGAGTGCGGCCTTAGGGAATATTATGATGGAAGCGAGTAAGAGCGTATGTGATAAATTAGTATGTGAAGAGAGAGAGAGTATATAGAGTAGAGTGTATGAGAAAGTAATTGTAGCAATGAGTAGAGTGTATTTCAAAGTAAAAGTATATGAAAATATTCTCCAATGCTACTCGTGTTATGTACATAGGCATTTGAGTAAAGAGTGCAAAATGGGAAAGTTATGTAGAACGTGCGATGAGAAGCATCACATGGCGAAAGAATGTATGAAAAAAGGAATGTTGCAGACACTGCTCGCGGACAGGGCGACCTTCGGATCACTCTGTACTAGCGAGAGAGTGCCCGCAGTATATGAGCGTCTTGTAACGTATGAGAGAACGTATCGAAATGATTAATAAGAGGATTAATGTACTACAGTTGAATTGTCAGAACGCTTATGGTGTAATGTGATTGGGGAATGTAGTGAAGGAGAAGGATGTGAATGTGTTAGCATTGCAAGAGCCATATGTGTCGAATGGGATTATGTAGATTACCGAGATGTGCGTGTATATGAAGGATAGAGGTGGCAAAGCGGCTATTATAGTGAATGATAATACCGTCAATGTGATGAGTGTGACAGATTATATGAAGAAGTATGGAATGTGTGTATGGATGAAAGTGGAAAATTGTGAGATATATGTGTGCTGTGTGTATTGTTAATTTAGAATACTCATGGGACCGATGATTGAGTATATTAGGAAAACTGTAAATGTAGTGAGGGGAAAGCCACTTCTGATGTGTGTAGATGGGAACGCTGTGTCGGATGCATGATTCAGCAAGTATGTAGATTCGGTAGAAATAGAGTGAGTGAATTGAGAGGTGAGAAAATTGTTGAATTTATGTCTGAATGTGAAATGCACGTGTTGTATGTACCGAGCGAACAGTATACATATAGTGGGCCTGTAGGTGAGAGTGACATTGATGTGAGTTTGGGTAATAACGAATTGATGGTTTTAGAATGTGGATAGAGAATTGAGATTGATGTGTAAGTGATCAATGTGATAATGATTGGTGTGTCATGGGATGAAAGGGGAAGTTTGGTAAGATTGAAAGATAATATATTTAAATGGAAGTAAAAGAGTAATGTTGATGTAAGAATGATTAAAATTAGAGCGGGTGAGACAAGTATGAATGATTTCGCTGAATTAAAGTTGGAAGAAAAAATTGAGGAATTGGATTAGGGATGTGAACGATGTGATCTTTGGAAGACAGACTGGATGCAGAACGGAAGAGTGAGATGGGAAACGATTGAGTTGGAGCGGAAGAGATAGGAGGTAAGGAAAAGGAGAATGTATCAGAGAGCATGGAGATTAGAGAAGGAAGAATTTATACGAGTATGCGAAGTATAGTGATTGCATGAAGGAATATAAGAACCAAATTATGCAGCAGAATGAAAATGATTGGAGGAAATATATTAGCAAGGAAAGGAATAGATATCAATGAGATGTGGTGTATAAAATCTGTAGAGGAAAGAAGAAGACGGATGTGATATGTGCGATGAGTGTAGATGGAAGGATGACGGTTGGATGAATAAAGACTATAAATATTTTGTTGGATGAATTTTTTCCTCAGAGTGCGATGCAATGAGAATGGGTCAAGTGTGATTTCGAAAGGTGACAAGGAATTCCCATTTCCCACGAGATTGAGCGAGCAGTGCGAAGTATGTGTAGTGGAAAAGCGCCTTGAATGGATGGAGTGATTGCGGAAATGGTTAAGAGAGATTGGATACCTGTGCGAATAAAAATGTATGATGAGTGTCTGTGAAGAAGTGTTCCAAAGTGATTGCAAAAATGATAGAGTGGTAGCCTTACTAAAGTCCTCAGAGAAGGTAAGGACGTAAGGATGGATACCAGATCGTATCGGCCGATATGCCTGCTGTCCATCTTGGGAAAAGTTCTGGAACGGATGATGGTTGAGAGGTTGCAGATATGTATGAGGACGAGAGTACGAGTAAATGAGATATAATGGCTTTACACGAGAAAAGTGTGTGGACGATACGTAAATGCATTTAAAAGGAGTGTGAATGAGTCAGGAAAAAGTATGTAAAGAGTGTATTTTTGGACTTTCATGGTGCGTTTGATAATATTGAATGGGCAACTGTGCTAGATAGAATGCGTGAGATTGAATGTGATAATTTAGAGATGTGAGTAAGCTATTTTAGAGATAGAAAAGTGTGTGTGTGATGAGTGAAAATGATATCGTGTGGAAAAACGTTAAAAAAAGATCCGTAAGTATCAATTTGTGGGCCCACGATGTAGAACTTTATGATGAATGATCTGTTGAATCATTTGGTCGAGAATGGGTGTGGCATACGCAGAAGAATCGAAGAGTGTTGAAGAATCGAATAGGAAGAAACTGGAGATGAAAGGGACGAAATGGATGAGAATAGTGACTGAGTGCGAAGAGAATGTACCCTTTTTTAACGTTTTTCCACACGATATTATTTTCACTCGTCACACACACTTTTCTATCCTTAAAATAGCTTATCCACATCACTAAATCGTCATTTAATCTCACGCATTCTATCAAGCACAGCTGCCCATTCAATATTATCAAACGCGTCTTGAAAGTCCACAAATATACTCATTATTTGCTTCTTTCCTGATTCATTCACACTCCTCTTTAAATGCATCCACGCTCTTTCTTCGTGCCAAAAAAGCCATACTATCTCTCATTTATTCGTACTCTCGTCCTTATACATATTTGCAACCTCTCAACCATCGTCCGTTACAGAAACTTTCCGGATTGAGGCAGATCGGCAAGACGGACATCGGCTGATACGACCTTACATTCTCTGGCTACTTTAGTAAGACCACCATTCTAGCCTTTTTCCAATGACTCGGGAACATATCCCTTCGCAGACACTCATTATAAAACATTTTCATTCGTACAGATATAGCCATCCAGACTCTCTTAATCATTTCCGCAGTCACTCCATTCATTCCAGGTGCTTTTCCACTACACATACTTCGTACAGCTGGCTCAATCTCGTCCCACTCGAATTCCTTGTCAACATCCGAACTCAAACTTGACCCATTCTCACATTACATCGCACTCTGAAGAAAAAACTCATTCAACAAAACATTCATAGTCTATTTTCACACAACCGTCATCCTTCCGTTTACACTCATCGCACTCATCACATTCGTCTTCTTCTTTCACCTATAGACTTTGTATATCACATCCCACGAATTTCTATTCCCTTCCTTGCTAACAAACTTCCTGCAATCATTTTTCTTCTACTGCATTCTGGTTCTTATATTCCTTCACGCAATCACTATACCTCACATATAAATCCCGCGCATCTTCCTTCCATAATCTCCTTACCTTCTGATTCTCCTTTTCTTCCTCACGTCCTTTCCCTTCCGTTCTCAATCGTCCACCATTTCACTCTTCCGTGTACCCTATATTCAGTCTGTCTTCCAAAGATCACATTGTTCACATCCCTAATCTAATCTATCAACTTCTCAATCTTTTCTTCCAACTCTAATTCAGCGAACTCATTCGTAATTGTCTCATCCGTTCTCTTTTCAATCATTCTTACATACTCACTCCAATCAACACTCTTTTTCTATTCTTTTTCTTCCATAAGTATATTATCTTTCAATCCTACCACACTTATCCTTTCATCCTATGATACACCAAACATTATCACATTGTGATCACATCAGTTATTCTCAATTCTCCATCCACACTCTAAACCCATCCATTCGTCATTATCCAAACTGACGTTAATGTTACTTTCACCTGCAGGTATATTGTACGTATACTGTTCGCTCGATACATTCAACACATGCATTTCACATTCAGATATAAATTCAACAATTTTCTCACCTCTCAACTCACTCTACTTTTACTCACATAATTGCTGAACCATGCTCACTCTACTTTTACTCACATAATTGCTGAACCATCCAACACAGCGTTCCCATCTATACACATCAAAAAAGCTTCCCCCTCACTACATTCACAACTGTCCTCATGTATTCAATTATAGGTCCCACAATCATAGGTCCCACATACTAAACTGACAATACACACAGTACACATAAATATCACTATTTTCCACTTTCATCCATACACACACTCCATGTTCCTCCATGCAATCTGCCACACTCACCACATTGACCGTATTATCATTTACTACAATAGCCACTTTGCAACTTCCTTCATATACACGCACATCTCATTCAGCAATCCATATATACACCCATTCGACACATATGGCTCTTTCAATGCCAATACGTTCACATCCTTCTCCTTCACTACATTCCTCAAATCACTATAGGTGTTGACAATTCAACTGCAGTACATTAATCCTCTTATTAACCATTATCAATACATTCTCTTATACGTTCCAATACGCAACATATTACGGGAACTCTCTCGCTAGTATAGAATGATCCGAAGATCGCCCTGTCCACGAGCAGTGTCTGCAACATACCTTTTTCATACATTCTTTCGATTCTGTGATCCTTCTCATCACACGTTCTACATAATTTTCCCACTTTGCACTCTTTACCCATATTCATAATAGGAGTAGCATCAGAGCACATTCTCATACATTTTTACCTTGAAAGCATTCCACTCTATACACTCTCCCTTCATATTAATTTGTCGCATACATTCTTATTCACTTCCATCACAACATTCCCTAAGGCCGCGTCCTTCTTTCCACTTCTATTCACTATTCTCATACGTTCTTCAAACTCATTCTTCGACATATACTCTTTTAAATTTCTCGCATACACACCCAGGAATTCTTTCTCACCTATCTCATTCGGGACGTCAGACACCTTCGGGTCAATCCTCCGAGGCAACTGAACCATCAAACCGCTCAACCACTTACTATCACACCTATCCTTTCTCTCCTTTTCACTCGCAGTTTAAATCACCACACCACTAGTCTTTCGTACCGCTTTCACCCGTACATTCACATCCAGTTTCACATGCTTCTTCAGATTCTCCTTCACCTGTTCGCTACTTATTTTCTCATCCACACCTGTTGCTACCACAATATAACTTTTTCTCAGGCATTTTCGCATCAAGCTTAAATTTTATATTCTCACTCGCTTTACATCCACACCACCACTCCCAAAACCAAATACATCTATCCTTTCATACACAGGCACCTTTCAATCTTTCATTTTTACATAACAATTTACTCAGGACACATTCATATTCACCTATCTTACTTGTTATAACTTCACACGCAGATTTGCTTACTTTAGCACTCTCACACAGTATAAATGCCCTCAGTTGCTTACTAATCTTTCTCACCTCATTTACACATTTATCCGTCTCATTCTCATGACTGTCATACCCACTTCCAATCATCCTCTTCCTCTTCTTCATCATTCTTACCCTTTCACTCTCATGCTTTTATTCGCACATTTCAGTTTCGGTCTCCATCGCACTGGAAATCAATTGACGACGCCGCCCTTCGTGCGTTTCTTCCCCTTTCTCTTATTCTCTATTTTTTTGGATTTTTGTTCATCATTGTTTTTGCTTCGTTTATGTTTTCGGAATCATTTTTGTTCATACAAGCAGAGACGAAACAAGGTACAAGGTACCGCCTCACGACGAGATGGCGCACCACGAGGGGGAGTAGATAGGGACAGCGGGAAGATCATGTTTAGATCGTAAAGGCACATCGTCGCTCTGCTGCTATGACCCTTTTTTTGTCATTTGACCTCGCTCTCTCAGCCATTTAATAAATAAATAAATAAATAAATAAATAAGTAAATAATAAATAAATAAATAAATAAATAAATAACGAATAAATAAATAAATAAATAAATAGGTGAATAAATAAGTAAGTAAATAAATAAATAAATAAATAAGTAAATAAATAAAAAAAACAAATAAATAAATAAATAAATAAACAAATAAATAAATAAATATGTACGATCATACTGATATGCACGATCATATGGCTATCTTATAAGCCGAGGTTTTCCTCTTTGTCATTCGATAAAAAAAAATAAAATTGGTCGGAACAGGCGGATGTAAAACATTCACTAGATGGTGTTGATGGTCATATATCGGGCAACACTAATCCGATTGTGTCAAACGAACGCGCGTCTGAAAGATGACATTTTAAGTTACATTTTTTTGTAAACAAAGTTTGGTGATTCATCAATCGGGTCAAAAGTTCTATTGGTTTGAAAATGAGTGAAATATCTGAAGAAATACGTTATGTGATGCTTTTTTACTACAAAAAAGGCAAAAATGCAGCACAAACATACAGATTTGTGAAGTTTACGGCGCGGATGCTATAAGTGAACGCAGGACGCAGGAGTGGTTTGTTCGATTTCGTTCTGGAAATTTTGATGTCAAAGATCGATCTCGCTTTAGTCGGCCAGTCACTGAAAAAGTCGATGAAATTTTGCAACTGGTCAAGCAAGACCGGCATGTGAGCTGTCAGGAGATAGCCAATGCACTAAGAATCAACCATATGACAGTTTGGTATCATTTGAAAAAGGCTGGCTACGCAAAGAAACTCGATGTTTGGGTGCCACATGAGTGCCACATGAATTAACGCAAAGAAATTTGATTGATCGAATTTCCATCAGCGAAACACTAAAATGCAACGAAATCGACCCATTTCTGAAGCAAATCATCGCAGGCGATGAAAAATGGGTGAAATATAAGAATATTGTTCGTAAAAGATCATGGAATAAGCGCGGCGAACCACCACAAACGACTTCAAAACCTGGATTGATGGCAAATAAGGTGATGCTGTGTGTATGGTGGGATTGGAAGGGAGTCGTCCATCATGAGGTGTTACCATATGGCCTAATGATTAATTCAGAGCTCTACTGTTCACAACTGGATAAATTACAGGAAGCGATTAAGGAAAAACGACCAGAATTGATTAACAGAAAAGGTGTTGTCTTCCATCATGACAACGCCAGACCACACACATCTTTGATGACGCGCCAAAAATTGAGGGAGCTTGGTTGGGAACTTTTGATGCATCCATCGTATAGCCCGGACTTTGCACCGTCTAACTATCATTTGTTTCGATCTCTGCAGAACTCTCTTGATGGAAAAACATTGGCCGACAAAAGAGCTGCCGAAAATCACTTGAAAAAGTTTTTCGCCGATAAACCACAAAAGTTTTACACTGATGGAATTACCCGAAAAATGGCAAAAGGTTATAGATATTAATGGCCAATATATACTTGATTAAAATTGATTTTCAATAAAAAAAAAATTTCATTCAAAAATTGAATAAAAAACCGCGGATATTTTTTAGATGACCGATATTTATGTATTAGGTGTAGTAAAAAGAAATCCATTATTTTTGCAATAGATGGCTTTAGTAATCTGTATCTCGTCTACGCGTGATTTCACGTGCACTATAAATTTCCAGTACTGATAGTAAATTTGGAAACAGTCTTTTTGGTTTTTCCGCATTTCACTTCGCGCGTGTAATTAGATTAAGTTAGGTAAGTATTGTTGAACTATAATTATTTAATATTTAATGTTAAATGTTGTTGGGATTAATAAAATTGGTAAAAATTATTGTAATATAGTATAAGATATGGATCATCAGCCTTTAACATCAGATAAAAAAAAGAAGAGAATATACAAGAAAGGAACATTTCAACAGACTTAGTTAAGATTGGAGATTTTTAAAGATTGACGTCACATGAGAATGATACAAAAGGTGTCTGTTCGGTTTATAAGAAAATCTTATCATGCGGCAAAACAGATTTAATTAGACACCAACAAAAACTCAAATGTATGCTAACAATATAGCTAAGAGTCATAATGTAAATCCATCTGCTTCATTAACTGCATCTAATGATATATTTGAGGACTATGCTAAAAGAGTTAAAATAACTGAAATAAAATTAGCTGCTTTTTATGCGACACATAACATGCTTTAAAAATAATTTATGATCCCTGTGCTCAAAAATACTTTCACTAATTCACAGATAGCAAAAGATTTGACATTGTCACGGAAAAAGTGTACGCAAATAATTAATAATATATTAGGAAAACGTGAAACTGAAAGAATAATAAATAATTTATTAAATACAAAATTTTTTATTTTATTGGACGAAACCACAAGTGTCGCAAATGATAAGATGTTTTGCGTTTTAATTAAATATTTTTCAGTGCAATATAACAAAATTGTTACAAAATTATTAGAATTAATTTCTTTAGATGCTACAGATTGTTCCGCAGAAAAACTATACTCTGTGTTTGAACATTGTTTAAAAAGTAAACAAATACCGATTTCAAATATTGTAGGAATAGCTTCTATAATGTCTCAGTTATAGTAGAAAATCATAATTCTTTTATGACTAGATTAAAAAAAGAGGTACCGGTCCTCATTATCTTAAAATGTATTTGCCATTCCTCAGCTCTTATTGCAAGTAAAGCTTATATATGTATAATTGCTGGATTCTTGTGAAAATGTCTTACATGCAGTTGCTACATATTTTTTTGGCAATGTTAAAAGATCAGCTGTGTGATTTTCAAGAATTTTTTGGAGTAGAGTCACGTAAAATTTTAAAATTATCAGGTACAAGATGGCTCGCTTTGCAGAAGTATGTTGAAAGGTTTCTCGAAATTTGGAAAGTTTTGAAACATTATTTCAACCTAGAAATTTAATTTTAGAAAGTAAAAATAATAAAACAGCAGTTTCCATTTTTAATATTTTAAACAACAAAGTCATTAAAGCGTACATGTTATTTTAAAAATATTCTTTAATCTTTTTTAACAAATTTAACGCTTTCTATCAATCGAAAATTTTAATTCATGAAATCTCGGAAAATAGTGTGCGGTTAATAAAGCAAATTGGAAAGAATTTTTTATTACCTGACGCTTTATAAAATATTTCAAATGATTTTTTGAACCCAAAAAATTTTTTATCGGTAAGTTCTAATTTTGTAGAGGCAGAATGCAAATTATATTTTGAAATTGAATATCCCGAATTTATTATAGACGTAAAATCGAAATATTTGAATTTTTACACGACCGCGTTAGAAGAAATGTTACAACGATTATCGTAATGATGACATGTGTCGCGAACTTAATTTCTTAGATTCTAAAATAGCTTTACACGATGAAAGTAGATTAATTTTTCCTGATTAAAAAAGTATAGCAAAACATTTTGGCATATCTGACATTACGATCTTAGCTTATGAATTGGAGAAGTTTGCCAACAAAATTTAACGACGCGGAAAAAACATTTTTGGCTAATTTAGAAATTTATGAAATGTGGAAGAATATTTTAGAGAAAAAAGATTTTAATGATGAACCATCTTTTCCAAATTTAAAAGAATTAGTATATTCCACTTTGTCTTTCACATTCTAATGCCGAAGCAGAAAGAATATTTTCTATCATCACTGACGTCAAGAATAAAAAGAAAAATCGTATTAGTGTCACTTGTTTAGATTCAATTTGTAAATTACGATCAAGTATTCAGACCAATAATTTAAATTGTTACAATTTCCAAGTTGATTCTAGACACTTGGAACTGCACAATACTCAAAATCTTTATTGTCAAAATAACGGCAAAGATAAATAGAATAGCTTATTTTTTCTATTAATTTTTATTGTAATTTTTATTTAAATTTATAGTATACTACAACAATTGTCACAAAATTAAAATGTTTTTGGAATTTCCGTCACGTATGTTTTTGTCATTGCTTTTCATGTGTTGGAGCATTGGTATTCTCTCTTTTTATTCAATACTTTACTTTTTCACCTTTTGTTATAACACTTGTAAAAATATATTGCTGTTAGACTAATATTTTATTTTGGATTAATTGTAATTAATAATATTGTTCGTAATCTTATATATGTATTTTCATTTATATTTACACTTTCTACTAAATTAATTTCTTGCTAATAATAATTTTCGTATTGACTTGGTGTGACAGCATATATTTATGCAATATTTAAAATGTGATATAATACAATTATGTGAATAATAAGAAGTTTTATTTTTATATTATTTATTTATTTTATTTTAATTTTTGACTTTTAATTTTAGACGTTATGGTACATACATGCACAAACACACGCGCGCAAGCGTGTACATATATTAGGTGTTGGAATTAATTCGTAGCGTTTTACAAGTGATGGGAAGTACTTTCATTAATGTATTTTTTAATGCTCATGTGAAATAAATAACATTCTTTCATTAAAAACGCTACGAATTAATTCCAACACCTAATATTAATCACATTTTTCTTTTTAAAGGGCTCATAAGAACATCAGATATTTTTATTTATGTTTAAAGCGCGTTTTTAAAATTTAATAGTATAAATTAAAATGTAATACAATTTGTATTTATACGTGTATAGTTATATATATAGATATGTTTTATTGTATATTGTACATTAATACGTTATTATATATATATATATATATATATATATTAGGTGTACAAAAAAGTTCTGAGCTTTAGATTTGATACAAC
>NW_011627370.1:22350-36037 GCF_000204515.1 Acromyrmex echinatior | reverse complement strand
TCCGGTGACCGTTTAGTCTTGTTTATATGATTAGAAATCGGCGGCACACGTAATAAAAGACAAAATTTATTATTATTCATGAACACACTATGTATTTTTAATAAAAACCTTCCTTTTTTTCCTACAACTTTCTTAACATCGTTATTAGGGGTCTTATAATACCATGAAATGTGTACGTCAGTTAAGGCTGCTTAGCTTTACGGATGCGCACAAAGTTTCTTAGAGCAGACGAATTCTTGTCACTTCCCATCACTGACTGCGCATCACGGTGATCATCTCATTCCTATTTAATATTGACGAACAACAAGTGTGCAACGATTCGCCACACCATGTCATCTGTGCCTCTTGTTGCAAAGCTCCTGGTCCCTTTAACTGCTGCCAAAAATTTGTCAAATATATAGGGTGGTCCAAAAGTCTGGATACACCTAAATATCTTATATAAACGATCTATTTTAGAAAAAAAAGTTTCTTACAATAGTTGTAAGGCTAAAAAAACGTATTCAATGAGAGTAGCATGACTTTGATCTGATCTTGACAACGCCATTCTAAGTTAAATAACGTTGAATGCGTTTTTAAAGCCTTATTAAAACTTTTGTAAGAAACATTTTTTTTTTTAAATGCATCGTTTATGAGATATTTGGATATATCTACACTTTTGAGGATGTATCTACCAACTCTATACGCATGCGAAATAAGATCCATACCTGTCCATACATCTAGAATTCCTCTAGTAAGTCAAGGTAAAGTCTCATGGAGCCAACGTACGGTGTACCACCGTACGACGTAAAGAAACTAGGCTAATCAGGCTTTACGTCCGTTTTTGTTACCCCAGTATAAATTTATGCTGATTTTTTTTAGCGTTCCAGCGTTACGTACACACGCGCATATACGTGTATAGAATTACGCATATAGAATTTAGAAAACGATTCAGTTTCTAACCTAATAGAAAAATATTGTGAACAAGAATTAAATATCATGTTGTCTGAAGTTAAATACGTATATCGCAAGCTGATTTGAAGGTAAATGCGAACAGAAATTGGCTCTGTACAAAAATTGTTTCTGTACATGGTGAAGCAATCTGCAACAGTTTTTCAAATGTTTCTGGTGTTATTCGAAAAATTGGAAAATTTTTCTGTCTTCGAAAATCATTTCTTGCAGATTATTGCTAACCCCTTGTGCTATTCGTCTTTCAATAGTAAAAATTGGTCTAACCTAAAATTTTTGAGCATTGCGTCTAATCGCAGAATCTCTTTTGTTCTCTTCAGCTGCTCTCAATAATTCAAATATTATATATATTTGAACTAATTTTCGTCTTTCGAATAGTTTCTTTACACGAAGTACTTTCTGAGCATTTATAAATTCTCAAATATTTTATTAAATGGATTATTTCAGAGTCCAACATTTTAGTTGAGATTATGCACATTTGTTTTCACTTCATGTGATGTATATGTTAAAACGTCACGCTTAAAATTTCATCGAGTATCATTTCATGGGGCATATTTACGCCAGCGTAATGATAAACCAATTACACGCCTTCCTACAAAGTTTATTTCCAAAATGGATATTCAAGGGATCTTGTGATTGACTTATTGATCAGTACGCCGGCGTAAATATGCTCCTGAAACACACGATGTTTGTGCTGGCGTAACGAAAACGGGCATAAAGCTTGTGATTGGCCTAGTTTTTTTATGCCGTACGCTGATTTTACGGGATTTTACCTTCAGGGTATATCCATATAAACTTGCATAGCCACATAAACGTATGCATAAAAAAAAATCCAATCGAATTTCTCTTATAAAGACGCACGTAAATTGTGATTGGATAATTTTCTGTATGCGTACGTTTATGCGACTATGCGAATTTATGTGGATATATCCTTAGGACACTTCTCTTGCACGTATGCGCATCCGAGAATCCCATTAATATGGGAACATGAGTATGAGATAAAGACTGGATTTCAAAATTCACTGCCAACGCTGAAAATCTAATTTAACGTAACAATTTACGTTAGGCATATGCTATTCATTTTCTAGCAGTGAATTTTGGAACACTATCAAAGTAAGAAAGTAACAAATCATTTTTTCTGCCTTACTATAGCTCTTTCTTTGTCTTACTATCGCTTTCGTTCCCAGAATATGGTGGACTCATAAAAAATCATCGATGATTTAACTTATAGGTTCTGCGCACATTAGAAGCATATTAGAATAAAGAATTAGGAATAATGAATAAACGATTGAGAGGATTCTGATAGCCTACAACGCTAATTGGCTAAAGTAAAATAAAATGAATGGGTCCAGTTAGCGCACGGTACGATAGCACATATTCACAAACATCGGCCGATTCCTAGTAAATTTTCATTGCTTTAACAATGAGAATATTTTATTTTAAATTAATCAATTAGCGACGTGGGCTATTGGAATCCTTCTAATAAATTATTCTTATTGGTAAAGTAGTGAAAAGTTATTAGGAACCGGCCGATATTTATGGATGTGTGCTATCACACCATGCACTAACAGGACCCTCTCTAAACGATTTTAATCTATCAGAAATCAGATACATCAGAATTTTAGGTTTCTGATAGCTTGGAATTGTTTATTCCTTATTCTTAATTCCTTATATCTTCTATTGTGTGCAGATTCTTACTAGAGAAACTCTATTCGTATCCAATCATAAATATATTTGAAGCAATGGTCACGTTCAGAAGATTCAACTATTGTGGAGTGAATCTATGAGAGTTCGGTGCTATTGTTGTTTTCTTCTAGATCATTTAGATCATCGAATAGTAGCGAGCGCTCAGGGATCCGCTCCAAAACAATTCAGTCTGCTAAACGCGACCAACAACAATGAGGCTGGTCATTAGATCTGTTGACATCTCTTTTTTTTATATGCGATCACGTTTAATTTGTACATAATGGCGAATTCGATTGGAAGTTAGTGTGCACTAGTTAAAACCGTTGTACACTGATTTAATTATAAAAGTGTACTTTAGTATACTAGATTATATAAAAAAGTGAAATGTAAACATTTCAAACTATAAAATACATATTTTACCTAATAGATAAATGTACTTCAGGAGTGTTTCAGGATTTAATTACTTTTTATGTTTATGTGCGAACACATCTTTATGTTATTTTGGTTGCGTTCAGAAAAGAAAATTAATCAATTAGTGCTTAGCGATTCTTTAATATGATTGCCATTCCTTCTTTGCTAAATCTAAGTGTAGGAATCAATCTATGTGGAGCTCCGTCACACAGCTGCACCAGCGGGAAGAACATTCCGGGAAGTCCTTCTCCCTACCACCATCAACTCATCCCACGACAGAAGCTCAACTTCCTATTCCTACCGCATCAGCATCTAACGAAAATATGAGTGAAAAATCTGTGCAGTATAAAGAAGTGCATTCCGCGCACTACTGAATAATAAGGAGAGTGAGTGAACAATCATTGTTAAACAAATAACGTAAATCAACAAAACAAATAAAGTAAAATCTATCTTCGAATAAATTGTAATAGTATTACCCTAGATTAATTACAATGGGTATAACACCACATTAAGTGAAAGCGTTAGATTAAGAAATTACACTGTAGATTTATCGATTGATTAAACGTCGAACATGGTCCAACGTTTTATTTTTAGGGGGAAAGGTGTCATGTTCGTAGCTATCCTAAAAACTTGTCCAAAAAATATTTTCCAAAATTCACAAGTATATTCATCACTGGCGAGCTCCTCTCATAGATAGGTCATGAATAGAGTATAATGCACAGCAAAAATAGCAATGGCATGTATGTATTTCTTACATTTTAAAGCATCATCATTTTTAGTTACAAACATAGAATAGCAAAAATACACACGGTTTATACACGCAATTAAATGTTGACCAAGTTTATGTTTTGGAAACCTTTAAAGACGCTTGGAATCCTTCTAAAAGCTTCCGATCCGCATGTCGCACGTACGCCAAATCTGCAAAAACTGTCTGTGTTAGCTGTATCTCGAACACACTGTGTCTATACATTAAACTGCGATAATAATTAATATATTAGGTGTTGGAATTAATTCGTAGCGTTTTACAAGTGATGGGAAGTACTTTCATTAATGTATTTTTTAATGCTCATGTGAAATAAATAACATTCTTTCATTAAAAACGCTACGAATTAATTCCAACACCTAATATATTAATTATTATCGCAGTTTAATGTATAGACACAGTGTGTTCGAGATACAGCTAACACAGACAGTTTTTGCAGATTTGGCGTACGTGCGACATGCGGATCGGAAGCTTTTAGAAGGATTCCAAGCGTCTTTAAAGGTTTCCAAAACATAAACTTGGTCATCACCTCGTCAATAAAGTCGAAAAACATAAGCTAAGCTGCATGTCGTACGTACATAAATCTCAACCGTTATAACGGCGAGCTAACTCAGATCGGTCGCAGCGCACGCGTGCTCGCATGACGCAAAACGCGTAATATGCGTACATCCCAATCAAGATTCCAGATTTAGCGAGCAATAACGTACCGCTTGGCCATCGCGCTCGAAACAGAGGGTCACCTCAGATTTTTCAATTTTGCGAGAATCTCATAGGCGAATGCAAAGGGAAGCCTTTGTCCTTCAAAGAGGATAAAAGGCAAAATCAATGAAGAGAAGCAATGACTCTCTTCTCTCTTTCTTCGCTGTTCTCGATTAGAATCAACGCTTCGCTACAAATGCAATCGCCTAGGAGATGCTCCGCCGCTAGAAAACCGCTGCGTTCAATCGCGTGATAGAACACAGTGTATCATTACATTGTTGTTATTCATCAATGTTAAACAAGGATGAAATGATTATTGTTAGACTGATAATGAGTCGCGTTTGTTGAGGCGCGTTCTGATTTTCATCAGAGTTGTCCTTGGATGTAATGTCATCCTTGTCTAACGTTTGTTAAACAACAAGAATGATATGATATCCGGGAAGTATATGCACACCCAGCTGGGAATCTTTGACATCCGTCAGATGTATATGCACATCGTCCTAGCAAAACTCCTTTACGGAACTCTGGTATGGGATGCGGAGGTGACGATTAGTTATTAATCAGATGCTGTTTCACGTCCAACGGCGACTGGTTCTACACATTGTCAAAGAATATAGGACGGTGCCGCACGCCGCGGCCACCGTACCGCCCGCTGACCTTCTGGCCAGAAAACGGGTCGACGTTTACCATATGGTGTCGCCTGATGGGCCACGAATGATGGGCGCATGGAGGGAGACAGCGAGAGATTATTATAGATGAGTCCTCTTAAATGCGCAATTCACCGCCAATCAAACTGTCGGGGCCATTGTACTCTGTCTCCGCGACTGGATAGACAGCGCATGGCGGGGTGACCTACTGGTTGACACAGGTGCTTACCAGTCACAAATGTTCCGGTGAGTACCTATATCGTATTGCTGAAAAGCGTACCACGCAATGTTATCATTGCGCAGTATCTGGGCACCTCCAGCATACCTTAAAGAAATGCTTCGCCTAGGACATGGAGCGCGATATCCTAATCGAAGAGATGGGAGACGACCTCTTACTCTCAGCCGTGGTGTAATCCATGGTGCGGAGTGAGAGATCGTGAAGAACAATCTCTTCTTTCTGTGAGCAAGTGATCCTCAGAAAGAAGAAGATCGAAAAAGTGAAAAAGGGCAATCGTCCCCCTCACAGTGAAGTCTGGAGGCTCAATCACCAAACTACGTCATCGCCGAGTCGCCAGATCATCGTGCAGTGATGCTGGCGACGGGAAAATTGGGGACGAAACTGAACTTCCCCCTCCCCCCCACAAACCTCGGTAAGAGGTTTACATCTTTTCTCCGCGGCTTTGGTAGGAACCAGTGCGAAGGCAGCGCTGTGCGCTTTTACGCCTGGCGAGGAAGAAGGATTATGAGTCGGGAACCCGACTCCGACCCACGAGAGGTGACGTGGAGCTCCCGGGGCGGTATCCGCCCGCCCTGAAGTAGGTAACGGCCTCATAGACTCGGACTCGCGCGGCTAGGACCCAGCAATAGGGCCAGCAGGCCGGGGATCTCACTGGTAGTTATGCTGCACATGGTCCCAATGCGACCACCTCCAACACGACCTGTGTTAGGACGCCGGCGGAGATTTTAGTGAGTGTGAGTCCCGCATAACCTTCAGTCTATTCTCGCGCCATTTCTCCTGCCTTATCAAAAAAAAGTCAAGTACCTAACTTGTACATAAGTGAAAGTTGGACAAGCTCCTCTGGAGAATAAGACGTCCCACATCGACATGAGAACGGTACAAGTCACTGTTTAGTCCAGATGGCTAAAAGTTCTCATTGGTTCGGTATAGCTAATGACTTACTAAAAGTGCTATCATTTACTTTCATACCCTGGATGAAGAATCTACAGATTTTTCCCCTTGTTTTATTTTAAGCAATAGTACTAATTCAAGTTTGCTGTCTGCAAGAAATTCACAGAAAAGCCAGACAAGCAATTTCAGATAGATAACGTTCTCGAAGTTATTCGAGTATCAGATTAGAAAGTCTTTCAACAAGTCGGTCACAACGTTAACAGTCCAACCAGATAAATGTCGAAATTCATATAATATATGAGCAATCACTGCATTACGCTGATCATCGTGGAAAAGAGGAATCACTTTTCCCTTAAGGAAAATCATAGGAAATTCCCTCAATCCATACAAAACAATAAATATAACTAATATTCTTGAGACTTCCGTGGGTGCTTTTTATTTACAGATTATGCATTTCGCAGGTTTCCTCCGTGTCAAGATCCATTCTTGGAATGCCAATGTTTCGTGAACCTTGCAGTCCACTTCATCAGAACGAGGAACAGCCTGATACTGAGCTGTTCCTCCCAGTCGTTTCTTTTTTATATTACGCTACTTGTTGGAGTGATAAGGGGGAAAAAGAGAATTGTGAGGAAGGGGGAAGGTGGGGGAATCGGTCAGTCTTCAATAATCGGGAGAATTGTTTTTCATATTTTATTTATGTTGTAGCCATTATCTCTATTTAGATTGCTAGGATGTTTTTGTAATTCTATGGCTTCTCTATACTTTCTTGAAAAATATGATGTAATGTTGACTATTGTGGTCGTTTTGTCAAACAGTATTTGATGTCCTGTTTCGATGTTGTGTTCTGATAATGTTGATTGCGTGACGTGTTTTAGCCTGACATCAATTTGGTGTTACTTTATTCATAAGTTGATTCTCCCAGTTTCTCCAATATATACTTGCTCGCAGGAACAACCTATTTTGTATACTCCTGCGGAGCTGAGTGGAAGTCTATGATCTTTAGAATTTTTTAGGATTTGTGCTATCTTTTGGGTAGTTTGAAGAGTTCGGATATTCTGTTAGTTTAATATCCTGCCAATCCGATCTGTTGTTCCTTTGATATATGGGAGAATGGATAGGATCCTTTGGTTTGATTGTGTGTCAGAAACTATTGTCTTGTTTGCATGTTTATTGATTGTTTTGATGATTATATTGATTATTATTTATTGATTGATTGATGATGTCTTTTTGTCGTGTTCGTTTTTCTGTAAGGCTAATTTTAAGTGATTGAGTTCTGTCTGTAGATGTTCTTTGTCAGAGATGATGAAAGCTCTATGTACAAGTGAATTGATTACAGACTGTTTTTGTGCTGGGTGGTGATGCGATTCGGCATGTAGATATCTATTTGTGTGTGTTGATTTTCTTACACTTGATGGCCTAAGGTATCGTTAGCTTTCTTAGAGACAAGAACATCTAGGAAGGGGAGTTTTTCGTTTTCCTCTATGTCTATAGTGGACATGTTTAAATGTTGATTATTGAGAAAAATAAGGAATTTACTGAGTTCGGCTCTACCGTGTCTCCATATCACGAATGTGATACTACATAACGTATCTACATAATGGAATCAAACTTCTAGTTTTTTGAGCGTTTTCCTGAGAGCGTCTTTCTCAAAATACTTCATAAAGATATTGGCGGTTACAGGAGAAATAGGAGAACCCATTGCCGCTTCTTTGTTGATAAAATTGATTGTTATAGGAGAAGTAAGTGATTGTTAAGTAGTGCTCTATTAGCGGGATGAGGTCGGAGGGGACTTTATGTAACTTTTATTATGTTTAATGTGTCTTTTATTGGGACTTGAAAAGGAATTCTACATCAAAACTTACAAGCAGTAATTGGAGGTTTGTGTACTTTTGGTAATCCGTATAGTCTTGGTGGGAGAGGATTTGTAGATTTTAATGTTGATTTGATTTTACTGAGAATGTTGCTTTTTTTCATCAGGATGTTAGTGTGCTGCGCGATTGTAGTTGGATCTTTGTCAAGCTTTTTGTATGTTTTGTCCAAGAGAAAGTTCTTTATCTTTTTCTACATGAAAAATATGGAAAACCATTCTCCCGGTTATTGAAGACTGACCGATTCCCCCATCTTTCGCCTCCCACAATTCTCTTTTTTCCCCTTACTACTCCAACAAGAGCGTAATATTAAAAAGAAAGAGAAAGTAAACGACATACCAATCTTAACGGAGACTGCGATAGTGAAAAATATCCTATATCTAAGAACTACATTCAGTACGAGCCTCCTAATCTTAATAAGAAAGTAAGAACTTCTTTTCCAGATTCCATCTTTATCAGGGCAAATGTATTGCGGAAAAAACAAGAAAAAGTATCAGTATGCCTAGCGGCGTTAGGCTCAATTCTGTCCAATTTGTCTATACACTGAAAAAAAATACTAAATTTTAATAAATATTTGTTTAAATAGTACCAGAATATTTACTAAATGTAAACATATATTTATTTGATACAAGAATCATTAATTTAATTTACCTATTATTATTTTATAATGCCGGTTTTTTCATATAAATTTGTGCGTTTAATCGATCTGGATAGTTCACTTTGACTCCTCAGATTCTGATATAAGATTTTGATTCTTTTTTACAAAATTAATTGTGTATCAATATCACATTTTTCTTTCTTTTTAATACTGTTAGACTACTAAACCGTAATTTTTACATTATTGACTCTGATTGGCATCTAATTTTCGCTTAACAAATTATCGATGATTAACACTACAACTTTTACATTATCGACTTTATTTTTACCGAATTTTCGCTCAACAACAAAATATTGAGAATCAATCAATTGACAATTGTAATAAAGGATTTGACATCTACTTTTCAACTATCAATCAGTATGTACAATATTCACAATTATTTTATGTACATGTAACTCAAAATCAGCACAACATCTTTTGCGGCAACAATATTACATTAATGCCTATACTATTTTTTGTTTTATATCAAAATTTATATAATAATTTTATATTAGCGATTTAATTGTTTATGCTGAAAAAATGAGCCATAGTCACGAAACATTCATTTATATACAATAATAAATATCTTAATTAATTAACTAATATATCTCAATTTTGTTCGATTATTGACTTGATTTTTGATGTTTTTGCTTTTGCATAATACGAGCAATTTCTATACTTTTATTACTATTTTATTTAGCAAATATTTATTTTCCGTAAATAAATGTTATATTAGCCTATTCAAACAATTATTTATTAAAATTTAATAAATTTTGCTCTCAATATAAATAAGACATTCGAACGAGTTGATTAGAGTTTTGAGCGATTAATGTAAATCGCATTTTGGTCAATCTGCAACGGCACGAGACTACCAGGCGCCTCATCCTGAGAGGTAACCTAAATCTCTAAAAGAAATTCTAACTGCAATTAAGCCAGGCAAATGGTTGTTCGGAGATGACTTAACAAAAAACTCTTAAGACAACGAAATCTCTAAAAAAAATTCTCTAAAGATTTGAAGCCGGTAAAATCAAGACAGCATCCTTAATGCGCCAAAAAACTCGAAGGATCTATCTCGTCAGAAAAAACAGCGGTGACTGGGGGATTCGCAGACCGTTTACTCCCAGTAAAGTCCTCCAGTCACAAAAAACGACATCGAGACCGAGGTTAAGATCAAAGTTGAGATCAAGGCATAGAAAACACCATTAATATCAGCGGCAAGTATCTTATCCGGTCGCTTAGGATCCTTTCTGCCTAGCTGGACAATCGTTTCTACGGATAAAATTATCCTAGAGTGGATTGAAAGTTTGTCATTTCCTTTTGGTTCAACCAATTCAAATAGCCAAGTCAGTGGTCCTGATCAAAAAAAGAAGAAAACACAAATGGCAGAACAATACGTGAATTACTACATAAGGGAGTTATTCAACTATGTGAGAAATATGAGCGTCAATTCTGACATATTCCTCACTTTTAAACCCGGATCCAGTCGTTTCATCTTAAATCAGAAAAAATTGAACAAATTCATAAATACAGAACATTTTAAACTAGAAGACGTACGAACAGCTCGCGATCTGAAACAATCAAATTGGTTCATGACTCATCTCAAATCATAGATTTAAGAGACGTATATTATTCGTTCCAATTGCGGAATCTTCTAAGAAGTTTTAAAATTCATTTTTGACGGACAAATATACGTATTTAATTGCTTATCTTTTGAGTTAAACACTGCAAACAGATGAAACCAGTAATGGCTACGGGAACATGGTTTCATGTTCATCGTTTCTTTAAACAAAATTTCCTTTTATTCGGAAAGCTCGAAGAAAAATGCACGAAAAATGTACGAGAAACTTGTCTCCTATTAGAGAAATTAAGGTCTTTAATAAATTTTTAATAAAGTAAGAGTCAGCTAAAGCCAACAAAAATTTTTGGATTTTGTTATAAATTCAAATGAGATGAAGATAGAACTACCCAAAGTAAAACGCGATAGAATTGCAATTTATTACATGAATTTAAAGAAAATTCGAATCATAAAATTCGCTTCATTAGTAGATATTCTTAGTTCCGTTTGTTCGGCAACTAAATGGCTGGACCCAATAAAAAGATTTCGAACGCGAAAAATTTTTGATTTTAAGAAACAGCGGAAATAATTTCAAATCGTATATGAACATCTAGAGTAAGAGATCATTTAATTTGGTGGAAGGAAAATATTACTTATAATTTCAATCTCACATCAAGTCCAATCAGATTCATTACAGAAATCTTCTCCAACGCTCCCCAAAGCGCGAGTTACGGAGAGGTTAAAATTTACAGATTTTGGAACAACGAGAAATATCGTTATCACATTAATTACTTTGAACTGCAGGCAGCATAAAATGCTTTGACCTAAAATGCTTTGCAAGAGAATTTAGAAATTGCGATATCTTGATGCGCATTGATAACACCACGGCCATATTAATCGGGTGGAATCTAGTTTAAACATTTAAAGTAATATAGCCAAAGAAATTTGATCCGGATGTGAACACCAATATTTGGAACTTTGCTTCGTATATTCGTTCTGAGAACAATGTAGTGTTGATCAAGAAAATTAGAACCAGAAATCAAGTTCAGCTCTCATAAAAACATTTATGTGACATTGACATTTGGCAGGCTAGACATCGACTTTTTGCTAGCAGAATAGACAATAAATGCTCAAAATAGTTTTTTAAAAGTAAGAATCTATTGCAATAGATGCGTTTACCATAGATTGGAACGGTGGTTTTTTTCTATGCTTTTCACGTTACTTCCCAAGGTAAAAAGATCCTTAATGATAACGCCAGAAGAAATAACCTTTTGGTCAAACTGACCGTTCCTGGTTCCCTTAGTGCATGTTTGAGCCAAAACTCGTTGTTTTTAAATTCAAGTTTAATTCTTTTCTTTTATATTCCTTCTAGGGATTCTCATCCACTGTGATATTCTTTCCCTGGTACGGAATCGAGCAGATGTAATGTTCTTAGTCCGAATAAATTCTCGAAAATTTTGAGAAAAAAAACAAATTTTTTTCAGTTTTTTTCTTACCATATTTTTCGAGACTTTTTTCTTCTAAGATAATTTTATTTTTATTGTTTTTTACGTCAATGATTTCATTATTGTAAATTGCTAATTTTTTACTTTTAAGAATTTTAAGAATTAAATCATATATGAATAGAGTTCCTTATCGTGATCATTTATGAAATATCTCTCTCTCTCTCTCTCTCTCTTCGCCCTCTGTCTCCCTCCCCCCTTTCCCATCTTCCTCCCTCCCCTCCCCCTCTCTTTTCTGATAAAGATATTGAGTATTAATTAAAAAAAGAAATCATAATGTCAGGATTGAATCTTCTTACACGGAAATACAATATTTACCCTTTTCTTTCCAATGTAAAAAGAAGAAGAGGAAAGACAAACCGTGTAAAAAATTTATTACCAGAGAATAATGCCGGAAAAAGAAAAAATTTCTTATAAGAATGTTATTACGTATTGTCATGTAACAAAGTTTGCAGGTTCATATGTTATTTGGTAGTATACAATATTTCTAGAAAATTTTTCTCGAGAATTTTTCTATCCTACAACCAATCAACACAACTGAAAAACTTGTTATATATGTAATATATAATGCATAAACAGAGATAAATCTTCTATTTCTTTTATTTGTAAAAAAATAATTTAAAATAGTTTAAAGTAATCAAAAAGCAATATAATTTTATCATTAAATTCAAATATAGGCAAAAAAAGAACATATTAAAAGAATATTTTTTTATAAAAAATGGAAAAAATTAAATTTTTTTCGTCAATTTTATTTTTCTGGAAAATTAAAAACACTTTAAAAGAGCATTTCTTTAATTTTTCTGTATTTTTCAGAAAAAATCGAAAGAAATCCAGGTTTTTTTCCTCGATTTTATTTTTCTGGAAAATTAAGAATTCTAATCAGATTGAAATTAAAATCCTTACGTAATTTAAGACCTACAAGATTTCAGCCAAACCTCGTTTTACCATTTTTTCCGAACGATCTACGATTTTCTACTATTTGTGTAGCATCAGCATTAGAAACATCTGAAACCAGCCGTCTACGCAAGAACAAAAATTGACTTTTCACATTGTAGAAAAAATCACATAAAAACATTACGACTCAGTTCCTGAGTCGATGGATAAAGAATATACTCCAAAAGAATAAAGTGAATACATTAATTTTCACTCGCCACGCATTTATTTCTGCGCCAAGAGAAATGGAGTCAATATATTGACCTACTAAAATCGCCGGCTGGACTTCTTCCTCTCAGACCTTTGCTAGGTTTTATGATCGAAAAATCGAAGATCGCGATGCATTCGCCGAAACAATTCTGGGAGTGTTAAAATATATATTTGAATATATTTGAATATAATATTAGGTGTATGACTTTGCTCATTCGGTTTTCGTATAGATGGCTTTAACGGTAAGTGGTGATCAAAATAAATAGATCATAGACGTCACACAATAAACTTGGGAATCTGTCAACATAATCCAAAAAGAAACATTAGTCGATTTGTGTCTGCATCATAAAGTTATTCTCGATTGAAAATGTCAGTTTACGAGCCAAATTCTTGTCATTTGCGGGAGGTTTTAATTTTCTGCTTCAATATGATAAAATCTGCGGCTGAGGCTCATTGAATGCTTTCAAATATTTATGGTGAAGCCGCTATTAGTGAAAGAACGTGTCATAAGTGGTTTCAACACTTCAAGAACGATGATTTTCACGTCAAAGACCAGCATAGCGGTGGAAGAGAGAAGGTTTTCAAAGATGCAGAATTGAAGGCATTACTTGATCAAGACTCTTGTCAAAATCAAAAAGAATTGGCACGATCATTAGGAGTGACTCAATCAGCCATTTCAAAACGTCTCAAAGCCATGGGAAT